>CM057389.1:65797918-66397918 GCA_030015415.1 Cynopterus sphinx | reverse complement strand
CATTTCATGTTACACAAGACTGGTGTTCCTGAACGAGTGCACATGCATTGACTTCTCATTTGACTCGACTGTTCTCTAAATCTTCTCTGCCTTCAAGCATGTTCAGGAAATGAGCTTTCCAGGACTCCCACCACACCCATATTTTTTTTGCATTCTCATGTTGACAAGATCCCCTGCACCTCTAACCCTGTGGCTGTTTAAGCAGATCTGTTTGGCCCTTCCTTGCCTGAGTGCAACCATTCCTTCTCCAGTTTCTAGGAGAAATCTAGTCACACCAAATGCATTGAAGGTATACATTCACTGTCCCATGGGGAGGGAAGGCAGGCCCATTATCTTCCTAGCTTCATTCTCATTTCATCTTTTTCTCTTAGAATTTCTTGTGGCAATGTGTCCTTTCCATAAATCCCTGTTCCCAAGAAGTGATCCTAGGGGCATAGTCTTAGCTGTATGCCCACCTTGAAGTTGACGTTTATGTCCAATCATTGTCTTCAATGAAATATGCCTTCTAAAGCTCTGCCTTCAGGTTCTCCTGCCAAATGAACACATTGTCTCTATCAAGCATATTGAGTTTTAAAACAATAATGAGCACAGTTGAACTCTTATTTCAGAGGATTTCCACCAAATAGCAGGACAAGGTATTTTTCTTTTTCTTATACCCTTTTTCTTATACCCTTATCTAGCAGAGTTTCTGGCACCAGGTGGACATTCATTGAGCTGATTGAATTAATAACACTACAGGGAATTATTTCATAAAGCAAAGTATCTTTAATGGGAATGATAAGCTCTACTTCAAATGTGATTATAAATATGTGTTTTTGTATTGGGGAATTTCCTTAAGTATAATAAGATGAAATTAACTTAATTACTCAGACAGAAATATAACCTGGATCTTTTCCATATGGAGGTTGGCTGTGAATTTCTCTCTAGAGAAAAGGGACTTTGTTTGGAAAGCAATGGTAGGTCAGGGGCAAAAATTCTGCTCTCTTGTCATAGACAAAATCGTAAAAGGCACACTCTGAGCTCTAGGCAGCAAGCCAACGTCCTCATATCTCCTGATGCTTAAAAACTATGTTCTGATTTTTATTTTTATTTTGTTTCCAGTGCCAATGCTTCTGGGTCAATATGCTAATTCAAAAACTAATTGCATACATTTGCATATTGTGCATATTGTTGACTCCATAGAGGCAGAATTAAAATTAAATTGGGTTTTCTACTCTTTTACTTATCCAGTATGGTTTTAAAATATTTTTCTTCATTATTATTAAACTTTTTGAAGCTGCAGAAAAAATAATGGGGTTAACAATTATCAGCTTAATCTAGTCTACGTAAGAGAATATTGAACTTTCTTCACAGGAATGATTTAATCTAGTGACTAGGTTATTTTCATCGGTTCTTGAGCTGGAGTTTACATCCCAAATTGGGTAGTTGGGAGGAATGCTCATGAATGTCTAAGAAAAAAAGTAAAATACCTTTATTTCACTGAATTTCAGCATTCTCTTCGATTATATTTATAGGCAACCAATTTCAATATAGTTCGCAGTGTCTGGGTTTTTGACATCAATAGAAATCATAGATATTTTAAAATCACAATACAATTGTTCTATATATCTTGGAATGTCATTTCCTTAAAAAAGGTCGAATATATGATGAACGAAAGAAATCTAACTATTGGAGATAAACACACAATGCAATGTCTGTCTGTCTGTCTATCTATCTATCATCTATCTATCTATCTATCTATCTATCTATCTATCTATCTATCTATCATCTATTTATCTACCTACCTACCTACCTACCTACCTATCTATACATATACACACACACGTATGTCTTACTGTTAAATTGCACACGGGAAACTTACTGGATTTCATTAACCAATGTCACCATAAAAAATAAAAAAATAATAATAAAGTGTCATTTACTTTAATCATTACTTTCAATTGTATTATTAGACTTTTCACTAGTTCTTGTTATTTAATATGCCAATAAAGAAGCACAAACATTGATATATCACAATTTTTTTAATGTTTAAGTTATGAAATTTTAGTATAATTCAGTTTTTACTTTGTACTACTGTGCTATTCACTTTATACATTTACAAATTTTAATTTAAAGAAGGGTCCTTTAGTTTATCAGAGTGCCAGCAGTATCTGAGAAACAGAAAAGGCTAAAACCGTGAAATATACCTATTTATTTGTCTGTACTCCTACATCTCTCTTGTGTGTATGTATCTCTTGTTTAACCAGTGTCCAAAGCTTCTTCTCTCTCTCTCTCAATCTTAAACACAAACCCTCCTTGTGACATCAGTTATTTACTGAAGAACTGATTGGGTGCTCATCAATCCCAAATCCTTAGGACAGATACTAAGTATAGAATCACCTTTCACTACAGAAAACCAGTTTAAACAGTATGTTATTTACTGAGGAAGCATAAATTGAGAACATTCTGGACTTCCTCGTTTGCTCCTTGCTGGGACAAAGCCGAGGCCAGGGAGCATTTGGCCCACCACCGAAGGAGCTTCATTTTGCTTAGCGTGGGGATCTAACAAATAGAGGTATTCAGTACACTGGCTTAATTCGTTAGTGGGGGTTAAATGAGTTTGTATTCTTAATTTTTTCAGTCTGAAGACAGCTTGTTACTGCAACAAATCAAAGTTTGGTCTAAGATTTGTAAAAGGGAAAAACGTGGAAATTCTTTTGGTTGCCCACCAACTGTCAGGTGAGTGTCTAGTTCTCTTGTAGCTCTGCCTGTGCCCTCTGAAACCAGGTCCCTCAGTTCCTGAGTCACCACAGTGCAGAGAAGACACATCCAGTGAAAATAAGCCTCTGGAGCCTTCAGTATTTACCCTGTATATTTTGGAAAGCAGACCAGAGCTAAATATGGGCCTTTGGCAAAACCATCAAATAGATGACATCTGGGATTACAAACCTAACTTTCACCTTTCAAGTTTTCCCTAACCCTTTGACTTCCTCTTTTCTCAAGCATTTTGCACCTGCATGCTGTTGTAGCCCTCTCCAGTGGCTGCTATACTTATTCACAATGTGATATAGTCAGTTTTCACTTAACATTGTCAATGGGGTCAGAGACTTTAAGTAAAACAACATATAACAAAACCGATTTTACCATAAGCTAATTGATATAAACAAGAGTTAAGTTCCTATGTTGTCTCATCAATGTTACAGTGAAAAGATGTTGAACAAACAAAAAGATGTTGTTTGAGGCCTTGCTGTGTTAGAAAGGCAAAGTGCCCTTCATAGGGGGATTGCTGTCAGCTAGGTAAAGCAAGTATTTTCAAGGGACAAATAGTTAAAAGAAATTGCCAGTGGTAGGTGTTGAAACCTAGAAACTCTCCTTGCCAGCCTCTTTCCCTCAGTTGGCTTTGAGTTAATCAGAAGAAAGATTATTTTGGGCGGGCCTGACCTAATCAACTGAGCTCATAACAGAGGGTTTATAAGTCAGAAATAGAAGAAGTTAGAAAAAAGTCAGCTTCTTCTGCTGTAGAAGGAAGCAAAATTCCATGTTGTGAAGGGAATCACACATGATGAAGAACCATGTGCAGCCTGGAAGAGCTGATATTTCAGACCTATGATAGTCACTAAATTCTGCCAGTAACTTAAAGAAGATTGGATGATGAGCTAAACTCCAAAGAGAGTGCCAGCTCGGCCAATATTTTCATTTTAATCTAGCAGAAGATCCAGTTACACTGTCCCCTGACTCCTGACCCACAGAAACTGGTAGATAATAAATTGTGGTTTTTGAGGATCTAAGTTTGTGGGTTTTTTTTTTTTTTTTGCACAGAAATAGAAAACTAATACAGTGTAATTCCAGAGATTCTTAACTTTTCTGTGTCATGGACCCCAGGGGAAATCTAGTAAAGTCTATAGACTTGTGCTCAGAATTAATTTTCAGATGCTTACAATAAAATACATAAGGTTACAAAAGAAATGGCTGTTACTGAAATAGAGTAATAAAGTACTAAAAACATATCTGGGACAGAGTAATATATGTACTTACTTGTTAATACATTAAATAATAAGATTCATTAGTAGATATATGAGCTACTGTAATAGTGAAGAAATAGTGAATACAAACTATATTTTGAGATATCTGTAGCAATGATAATGTAATAGAAAATTAATTGCTGTTTTTATGGGTGTCAAGATTTCAAAACTGCTAGCATTCTAACAGTTAGTTGCTTTCATTCTCAGTTCAAGGAACTAAATTTCAGATAGAGGTTAGTGAACACAAAGATTTTTTTTTTCATTGCAGTATATGGACCCCAGCATTCTATCCAAGTTAAAAACCCTCGTCGAGAAAGTTCTTGGGCTTCTTTTGATCTCTGTATTTTCTGAACTGGCTTCACTTTTCTGAGCCTTCCCCAGTGGGTTCCATCCAGTAGAACCATCAGACTCTTGTTCGCACCTTCAGGAGGAAGCCCCCTTGTTTATCCTTAGATCATTTCTCTTTAATTACATGAATTACTTGACTTGAATGTGTGATTCATGTCTTTTTGATTATGCAGAGTTAACTTTAAAAGAACACAGCTGCACCAAGACAAACTCTGGGTGTATCTGTCTAAAGTCTGTGTTGCAAATGCCTTCCTTGGTGAGGCCAAAGCTCATAACTGGAATGGCAAAGCCAGGGTTCCAGGCTGTGACTGTTCTCTAATCTACACCTGCCCATATCTGCTCCCTTGCTTTTCCTGTAGTCCCAGTGGAGGCCAAAAGTGTGTGCTTGTGAAACCTGCTTTCCGCCTACTGCTCTCTGCACTGTCAGAGTTATAAATGGATGTTCTCTGCTCTTGCCTGTGCTGTAAATCAATGTAATATGTTTCCCAATTATTTCTTTGCTCCTTTCTTTATTTTTTTCTTTTAAAAAATTAAAAGCAGGTGGCATTAAAATCTAAAGAGTACTTAAGAGGTTAAGATACATTCTTTCCCTCTCTTGTCCTACCTCCTGTTTCTACATTTTTTTTTTTTTTGCTCTGTTGGTTTCTTTCTTAACTTTATGTGACATATCTATTATATTTTGACTTATTAACTATACATGAAATCTCTTGACTCACCATTGTGAAAGATGAGGGTTTAACTTACTTTATTCCCCATTTCCCATGGATGGTAGTTTTATTGTTTTAGCTCTACGGCTTGCCTCTGTTATATTTCTATTTATATCAACTTTAGCACCATATCTGCCTACTCTTCCTTCTTCTTATCTGTATTTCATTTTTATCCAGATATGTATATTGCTTTCATATTATAGAGTTTAGCATTATTTACTCTCTCTTAAGCCAAAATTGTGTCTTCTATACTTTTCCCATAGATTAATTTTAAAGTAGGAAGTTATCCAAGAGCTTTTATTTAACTTTGACTATCAAAATATTGTTTTACGCAGGGCCACGTGGTAGCTAGAACTGCAGGTCTAATCTGCTGACCTCCTAGACCATCTGAAGAAGAAAGTGCCAATCATCAAAGTCAAACAATTCCCATATTGTGTATGCTATTGAGTGATTAAAATACTGTATAATTTTTGTTTAACATTTTTATAAGCATTATATGTGGAATTTTTTTTTCTTTTTCTCTTTTTAGGTCTTGAGTTATCAGTTACTTCTGCTTTTTTTTTTGGTCTTCTTGACAAAAGAATAATGGCTTTAGTATTCAGTTTTGCACACCCTCCCAAAACCAATTGAATCAGAATTTCTGAGGATGGAATGCTAGCGTAAGCTAAATTCAAATCAAAATGTTTCTACATAAAGACAAAAATGTACCAGATTGATTTGAGAGAGGAAGAAGAACAATTAGAGGTATAGATTCTACCTAAGATATATTATTTCCAAGCTCTAGGAATAAAGAGTCCAATGGACTGGTTCCTTGGGGAAGCACACCTAAACATTTTCAACCCAGATATTGAGGGTGGAGTTTCTACCCCTAGTAATAGCAGTAGAGCATGTGACTCAGACCTAACCTGTGAACATTGTTTCATTTTCCTTTAGGAAGCAGCATAGATGAAAATTCTTGGACCCACTGCAAAGGTTTCTTAATATTTAAAAATAAATTCTTTGGTAATCAACTATTAATGGTGGTTAGGCTACAGAATCTAAGAACTCAGGTTCCTCCATTTCAATTCAATGCTACAATGTTCCATTCTTCAGAAGATTCCTGAATTTCATCTGAATTTCTTTTGGTAAGAAAATGAGAAAATAAATCTACATGCTCAGTTCATAAGTGAGCTAATGAATTTATTTCCTAAGCCCAACTAATTTCTATTGCCGAGGTAGAGACTCATAGTTTAGATCTGAACATCACTGTCTATTTTGTAAATGAAACAGAACTGTTAATGTATTTTTGATGAATATTAAAAATTCATGAAAAAATAAAAAAATACAATAAATATTCAAAGGAGCCTGGTTTCGTTTCCTTGTCTTAAAGTTATTCTCTCTCTCATCCTTTCTCCTTTACACAGGATATCATAAAACTTTCCTGTCTTTCTACATTATGAAAAGTCAATTTGATAAAAATGCTGTTATGTCTATGACCTGTCAGGGATAAATTGAGTAGAAAATTATGCAGTACCCTGGTAAAACCAAATGTTAATATGGAAATTCTCATTAAAAGCCCTAAGAAGCTACAGATGTTTGAGTAAATTCTACTGATTGCTTTGACCTGAACTTTTTTTTACTGCTACCTTACACAATGTGCTAAAATCCTTCAACTTATCTCACCCTATGTCATCAGTTTCAGACTAGGAGTCTTTTTCAGAATCATTGGTTATGGCATTAACTCATTTTCTCTCTACCATCTTCTGTTCTGTCCCCTGCCTACTGACAACAGCTCTCTTTTGTACAGTGATGGGAGCAGGAAAATGCAGCAAGTTTCTCCTTTAACAAATAGGACATCACATTTGGGTCACTCATGCAGGTTATTTTAAATAAATTGGATCAACTTATGCCTATTAGCTGCTTGTCCTTAAACTAAGGTAACAATGGGATGTTCAGGTATCACTAAAAAAAGAAATTACGAGGGTGACAAAATTTGCTGAGTGCTCCAAGGCCAATTTTGACAGATCTTTACTTGAGCAGAATTGGGGAAGAGACCTTGTATTGCTTTTAATAAAGTGGCATTTTAACTATTAACAGTGTGTTATGCCCTTGAAGAAAAGCCTAATTTTTAACTGTATTTTATTTTTGTGTAATGAGTGAGGTACCATAATTGAGGTTAAGAGATAGTGTTCATCCCAGGAGAGTGGGAATACCCAGCCACTTCCCAGAGGATCTCTAGTAATAGGGATGTGGCCTCAACAAAATCAGCAAATCAAATGAATCCCTAAGTCTACTTCATATACAGGAGTTACATGAGGAATGGCATAAAAATTGTTTTATTAAAGAAGGGCTTAAATTTATTAAAATAAATCACCTCTGAGCTTCTCTTTTCTGATGATAGATTTGTTCTAGTAATTTTTAATCCTAGACTTTAAATGCAGATGAAGTCTTTATTTATTCAATTCATACTTTGCCTTCGTCATTAGTATGGCTCACCGATATTTTAAGTTCTTCTCCCTGTCTGGACATATGAGACGATCTCCTTTTCTTTCCCCTTTGAGTTAGGCATGCCCATGAGACTTGTCTGGCCAATGAAATATGAGTGGAAATGCTGTGAGTGATTTCCAGGCTGTAGAACTTAATTGGTGATGCTTGACCCTTGAGTTGTCTCTTCTTCCTGTGTCCTGTGGAAGCAAAGGTTGTCATGGAGAGGTCATAGGACTAATGCAGCCTAAAATGACAGTGGTTCTGACTCATGACCTATTTAGGGTTAGTAAGAAATAACTTTGTGCTAAGCCCCTGAGTGTTAGATGTTATTCTTACTGCAGCAAAACCTTGCCTACCTTTATTGAAATAAGCTTCATGTTCAAAGTCTCTAGAATGAGGTCCTTTAGAGCCACTGTTTCTTTGTTTCCTGGGCATTTGTCTTGATTGCTCTTGGTGGGAGCTCTTAGCTATTTTGTGAGGATTGTCATTTAGAAAGTCATGAGCTGAAGGGTTCAGATGTTGACCTATCAGTAACAGATAGCATGTGCTTCCTGAGGTCCTCTAATTGATGAAGAGGAGCCATACAATATTATAAAAATCAGGCTTAGCACAGTCTCTCTTGGGATCTCTACTTCTGATTGTCAAAATAAAAGAATACCTTGATTAATTTGGTATATATTAATTGCTCTTAGCTACTCATATTTACTCATCTCCACTCTGATAATGACCTGTAGAAATAAGCTTGATATGACTGGCTGATTCAAAGAGGCCAGGTGTGCTATCAGTTTCATAAGTACAAACCTCCTCTTAGAAATACTGAGGTTCCAAAAGACAAATGCTAAGTCCAGTTTTCTATAAGCCCAAATGAACATTTATCTGAATGGAGTAAAATTATCTCTTTCTTTTATAGCTCAGGCTTGATTCTTACCTATTTCTTAAGCTTACCAAAAGAGATTAATAATTTTAATAATTCTACACTTTTAATTTCATGAAAAGTAGAATTTGATTGAGTAAAGAAACCCTGTTGTAATATACATGAATATTTAATATTTAAGTGACCATATTTCCAGAAAACCTTTTCAAATTGTAAAAGTTGAAGGAGTTGATTTTGTGTGGTGCCTCATAAATTATTTGGTAGAATAAAGGACTTCTAAAATGTAAGTATAATATTTCATTCTCTCTTCTACCATGGAAGTTCCATTAATAATAAACATAGCACTGGTTTTATGTTTTTCTCCTACAGCAATGAACTCTACTTTCTTTTGAAGTGGATTTAGTCTCCCAAAGCATGATGTTTTTGAATTAAGTAGCTATTGAGTCATGAAGTGGGAGGAAAGATAAAACTGAAATATTTTGCTAATGTCTCACATAGGCTGAAGGAGTAAACGATGAGGCTTCCGTCAGCACTTTTTATTCCTGATAAAAATAAAAATGTATGAGCTGGAGTGGCGCTCTATTCTCATTACTTTTCGTGAAGTCCTTACAGAGGGGTGGGCACACTAATTTACAAATTCTCTTTTATATATCCCATTTTTGACTCCAACATTTTTGGAAAAATTGACAGATCCAAGAAAAGTCAGTTCTCTTAATTTTTACTTGGTTTAAAACAACTACAGAGATGACTCAATATTTTTCCTGTGTCTTATATTCCACTAAATTATTTTTCTGCAGAGCATTTCATCTGTACTTCTCTTCACTAGGATGGACAGCTATCTTAAGGTTGCTGGTCTCCCCACAACACATTAAAGATTCTTGTGCCTAAAGATTATTAGGTTGAAATTATCATTTTTGTAGGTCAAAAATGGTTGAATATCAGAAATCTCACTTGGTTCAAATTTTACTTGGTGTGGCTAGAGAATTTAAAAGACTGCCTAATATAAAACACCAGCTTTTTGTCAATTTATTTTCTTTTCACCTACAAAAGAAATAGATAAGAGATAGAAAGAATATCATCAAGGCAGTCTATAGAAGTGACAAGAGGTTCCTGGCATTATGCACTGCTTACCTCACCTTGGTCCTGCTTCAGGCTGAGGGGTAATGAGGAAGAAGAGCAAAGGAGAGGAGAGGATGGTTTACTCTTGAGATCCAGCAGCCTCAGGCACTATCTTTATTCTGATGGAACTCTGCCTTTCAATAATGAAATGAGGATAAGTTCTTCCTACTTTAAAGAGGTCTCTTGGTAGAAAACAGGATAATAGAGAAGTATTTTATACTTTACACATCAAAGAAACAAGGCACATCCGAGACATCTATAAAAACACTTGTGAAGTAACTGTAAACTTCCCCCTCACCTTCAAAGAAAAAAAAATACAAAAATTATAATCATAAAACCTCAGGGTCATCTAGGTCATCATGGAGAAAAGAACATTTAGGAGAGAAGAAATGAAGGGGAATGAGAAGCAAGGATGCCTGCTTTTCCTCCCTGTCTACTCTGCAGCAAGCATTTTAATCATGTTAGCTTCTTAAATCCTCCCAACTCTTCTGTCACATGGATATCATCACCCTCCTTTACAAAGGAGGAGATTAAGGCCCACAGAGAAAATATAGCTTCTTCCAAGAGGAAAAGGTTGCTAAGAGGCAGAAGAATAGATTCAAAGCCAAACCGGCTGACTCCAAAGTTGTACTTCTTTCACAATGATGCACGATTGTCCATAAGGAATCAGGCAGAGAGTGTATTTTAAGGGAATCAGAAAAGCAAAGGGCTCTAGGTAGGGACAGTAACTCACCTGTCCACAGCTTCTCAGACATTATAGCCTGTTTCTTTCTGTGAGCCTTCCTCTAACATTTCAATGAAGCTACATCCTTAATTGTCCTGAGGAAACATCAAGAAAGAGTGGGAGTGAATGGTCTGAGAATACTGCTTTCTCATGCCTACCATTTCCCTGACCCCCACACCCAAATGAATGGATTGTTGTGGTGAGAATCTAAAAGACATAAATGCTCTTCTGAAGAGAAGTACCATTTGCAAATGATCCTGAATAGACACAGAATGTTATAGGAGAGAGAGTATAGTTTTGAGGTTCCAGCAGTTCTGTCAATTATTTGTGAGATATTGGACATCTGAAAATGGGACTAAATTATACCTATTTTGTAGAATTGTTCTGAATTGGCAATCTTAATCTTTTCCCTTCCCCCCACATCTCCACCTTTTTCTTTTCTTTTTTTTTTTTTGGTCTCAGGGTTTCTTTCACACTTAAAAATTTGTTGGGAACCCAAAAGAGCTTTCACTCTGTTAGAAATGAGTTATAGCTATTGATAATAACCATATTAGAAATTGAAACCAAGACATATTAAGCATTTATTGTTTTATTAAAAATTATAACCCATCTATTGCAAGCTAACACAAATAATATATATATTTTTAAGAGCAATAACTATTTGTTCCAAAAAATTAGTGAGAAGAGTGTTGTTTTAATGTCTGGCTTAATATAAAACAGCCAGATGCTCTTACCTGCTTCTGCATTCAATCTGTTGCGATACATTATTTTCATAGAAGTATGTAAAGAAAACCCAGTTTTCACACAGATTTGTAGTTGAAAAAATGAGGACCTACTGGATCCTGTGAAAGACAACTTCCAAGAGTTCTGCCTTTACATTTTGAGAACAGTTGCTCTAAAGATTATAAAGTTCATTGCATCCAGATTCTAGAAAAAAAATAAATGATACTGGAAGTTTAAAAAAAGAGTGAATGAATACGAAAGATTTACTACAGTGCCAGAAGGCAGAGTAGATAGATGCTCACTAAAAAGTATGAGAAAATGTTATCCCCAAGCCTCAATGTGTGTGTATGTAAAAGGCTGTTTTAAATCTTGTCCCTGGCCCTTTAAGATAATCCCCCTATAGGAATTTTCCATTTCACCCTGCAGCTAACACCTGGCCTAGCCCCTGGCCTAGCCAGCAGCCTGCAAGGGACAATAGAAGAAGTTGCCCAACAGTACCAGTAACAGTAGAAGTTACTCAACAGCACCAGTAACAATGATTGAGGAAGAAGTTAACGGAAAATAGCTCCCACACGTTCCGCTTGGCTTATGCATGCAACCGCAATTAGGCGCCTGAGTCCCACCAATCAGGGAGAAGGTCACGTAGCCACCCCCTTGAGAGGGTATAAAACTCAGGGGAAAGGGGGTCTTAGGGCTCTCGCCCTTGGTGGGGGCCCGGGTTCGAATCCATGAATAAAGCGCTTACTGTTAACACCTCATCTGGAGGTCTCTGTCCTTCGTGGGGGTCTCGAAACGCCGCACAACAGTATATACTTATGTCTAAGAAAGTCTTCCAATAGAATATATATACTACTGTGTGTGTGTGTGTGTGTGTGTGTGTGTGTATCTCACAACCAAGCATATGAATGATAGGAGGCATGTATACATGCAAACGAAGCTTTGAATTTTCTTGACCTCCCTTAAATCAGAATAGTGACACCACTTTGAGCATTATTTTAACAATGTTCTGCTGTCCTCTACCTCTTTACCCTCCTTTTTTTTTTTTTTTTTTTAATCAAGAGGTACACATTTTGTTGGTTTGATCGATATGGTACCAGTGGTGGGCAATGTCCAGTATTTCTCTACGTTATAGATCTCTTCCTCCCTCTTCTGGGAGTTCATAAGCCAAAGTCATAAAGAGCAGAATTTCAAACATGTTCACCAGGGCAAATTAGAAGCTATGTTCCCTAAGGGTCCTTCCTAGGAATGGGAAGAGCTTAGAAAAAGGTTGTCCCCTGGACATTGTCTTTAATCTCAACCCCAGAGCACAAAAATTATTTGAGTGGCAATTTTTTCAATTTTTCATGTGTGGTCCATATAAGTGCATAAGAAGGAAGTTAATAGACATACACACCACCAGCATTAAGCACTAAAGCTTGACTGTCTCCCAGAACCACATGAGGAAAAGCTGCAAGACTTTCAGTGGGTCCCCTATCCATTAGCATGTCTTTGGCATTGTCATTGCAGTCCTCAGTCTGAGGTGTGAAAGTATCCCCTAAGAAATTTTATAAAAGACTTCTGATAGGTTGTTACTTGTTTTAATTTGTTTCGAGTTCTTTCTTAACATGGACATCATTTTAAAGAAATAGCCAATATTTCATTGATAACTTGATTTTTTCATTTTAAAAAATCTAGGTATAATTTACATAGAGTAGAAGTAACTATTTTCTGTTTAGAGTTCTGTGAGTTTGACAAATGCTAAAGTCGTGTGACCACTACTGCAATAAATATATAGAATAGCACCAACACCCCCAAATTTCTTCATGCCCTTTATAATTAATTCTTGTCCCTACCTGCAGCCCCTGGAAACCACTGATAATTTTTTCTATTTCTATAATTTTGTCTTTTATAGAATGTAATATTAATAAAATTATGGCCTTTTGAATTTGACTTCTTTCACAAAGTATAACAGATTTTAGATTATTTCTTATTTGGAAGTATATTGATAGTATATTCCTTTTTTTTATTGAGCAGTTGGTTTTACACTGAATGGGTGTTGCACATTGTGTTTAATCATTCTTCAGTGGAAGGAAACTTGTGTTTCCAGTTTGGGACAATTACAAATGAGGCTACTAAACATTTGCATACATTTCTGTGTGTGTGTGTGTGTGTGTGTGTGTGTGTGTGTGTGTGCGTGCACACGTGTACACATAAACTTAGATTATCACTTCACTTGTGTTGCTGGGTAATATGGCAAATGTATTTTTAACTTTGTAAGAAATTTCTAAACTTTTGTCCAAAGTGGCTCTACTATTCTACATCACCCATTATCAGTGAATGAAAATTTTAGTTGCTTTCTATCCTTGCTAGCACTTTAGTGGTGTTGCTCTTTCCCCACCCCATCCTAGTTGATAGGCTCATAATCATATATGCATATTTTTGAGGTTTCCATTTGCTCCATTCTTAAAAAGTGTCACAAAATAAGAAATGTTAAAATAAATTAAATGGATGAAACCACTATAAAAACAATTTATACAGTAATTAAATCAGTAAAAAAATACCAAATACTTTAAATTCTCATTGTGTAAGCAAAGGACTTTATATGAGGTGTGTATACTTTGATTCTAGGGGTAATATTTAATTAAATATTGTCTTTCGATATCCTCTAATCACACAATTTTAAAACTACCTTAGCATTGTATAGCTAGTAACTCAAATACTAGAGATCACACTAAAAATTCAAAAACAAGTATAAAGATGATCCTCTAAGTGTTCTTCTGACGTTATTTAACATTCCATTAATTAATATTATTTTTTTTAAATTAATGATCACTGATTCAAATAATTTAATGTTTAATAATGACTATATGTCCTATATTTGTTTAGTATCATTTTCAAGTTTTAAATTAAGATTTCAACTTTTTTTTTAAAAACAGCTTTAATGAAAAACCATAAAATTCACCTATTTAAAGTACATTAGTCAGTAGTTTTAGGATAGCCATGGAGTTGTGAACATAACACAATCTAATTTTTCTAGCTATTTACTTTTCAAAACATCAAGGACATTATATTGCGGTATATGATTCTTGATCTTTATTTCAGAGTATGTATATCATTACACATATTTTAAGAATGTTCAGTGATGAGAAATTCAGAGCAGTAAGGGTTTAATTTTCTCTAGGACTAAACTTTGCAACGATTAATGTTAAGATTCTTTTGTAGCTAAATTGATGGATAATATCAAGCTACATATATTGATAACATTTTATTTGGGTCTTAAAAACTGTAAAGCTTATTTTTAATAACACAATAATTCAATTGAAATTCAGTTAATTAAAAACTTTTTTTCGAAACAAGCAAGTTTAGAAATGATGAATGGAGAAGCTAAATTTCATTAGGTTTAAGAAGAGCTTAATTTATTTTTCCTTATTATTTTCATCTTGTATGTCTTTTTTTTTCTTCAAATAACATCATTGCCCTAAACTCTTTAGGTCATTTTTTTGTTTGTTTGTATATTTACATTTAGGTTAGTTTTCATTAAGGAGATTGATATGTATTTATCTGTTCAAAGTTGGGAAAATTATTTTATAATGTCTATTAAATGGATTTAATAAGTAATCTGAATGTCCCCAAACTATAAATAAGCACATATAATGTTATATTAATAAACACAGCCATATTTTGCTAACTGGTGTATCTGATTAAATTGAGACAGAATATTACCCCCACCCTTTCCATAAGTGTCGGGGGCACCATGGAGTATTTTTAAAATGCTCATGGAATAGGCATTTGCTCAAAATCTTTACTTCACTGAATTGCTACTCACATTTCCCTCTCCCCTCGTGCTCTGTAATAAACTACTGACTGCTCATCAATATTTACCAATGGACATGGCTCTGCTGCAACCTGTTTACAGCCCATTTCTTTTGTGAATGGGTTCAGTAAATCATTCTTCCCTTCTTTGGTTCAATTCTCCTGCTTGGAACCCAATATTCCACAGAGGTTATTAGGAATGTTCTTTTATGCAGAGCCACTTCCTCCTCTGGGTTCTCACAGGTGCCAAGGTACCTTCATGGGACCCTTAGGCCTCTCTGTTTTGTCCAGCTATTCACCGTCTCACCAACCTTAGCAAGATAAATTCCATTTATCTATGAGATTACGCTGTACCTTCTTTCTACTCTTCCACCCCACCTTGTAGCCCTCTGCCCTACCTCAACCAGACATCCTACTAGTCACAGACACTGCTGTAGGTGCCTGAAGGGGCAGATCTTCCCTCTTGTATTTTCAAAGGAAGTCATATGTACTGCATGCCATGCAGTGACTTCCTGAAATAAAATCTGGGGTGGTTTTGTCTGAATTTAAACAGTAAATATGTTAGACTTTTCACTTTAGTCTGGCCCGGGTCACTTTGACAGAAACTAGAAAAGTGTTTAAGTAACAGATGCACTAAGACCAGCTGGCTGTAACCAATAAGATTTGGTGGAATGTCAGCTGCAGAGAAAGACATCTGTATGTTTGCCCTGGTCTAACATTTTAATATTGAATAGTATTTGGCATAACTCCTGAGATAAGTTGTCTGCTTACATCAGGGAGACCTGACTATGTAGAGGCACTTGAGCTATGGTTATTCTATTAAATATTTGTGAGTTATCTCAAAGTACTTTAAATTGAGATGTGTCATAAGATATGGGATCCCACCAATTTAATAACGGGAGTTCATGTTTATTTTAACAAAACTAAATCCTTTTATAATAAGTCTATTTTTCCCCATTAAGAGAGAAGACTTGCAGGAGACACCCTTCAGAAACAAGCTATCACCCACTCATTTTTGAGTCATGCCTCCAACTAGTGTTCCACCCTCCAATACATCCCTGGCATTGTCACTACCCGCAGAAGAAAGGCAGAACGGCCACCACAACTTCACATCCAAGTTCTTTCTGCTGGTTGATTACAACTTATAGATTTGGACAACCATCTGATTATTCAGGATTGGCATGCAGAAGCAGCAGTAACAGCATAAAGAAAGATTCATTATAAAAGTAGTGGAAAGAAAATATCTTTTCACACCAAATCTTCTCTTTTATATAGAGAATATTTATTGACTAAGAGAATTACGAAGAGGATATATATATATATATATATATAACTATTAGGATATATATATATATATAACTATTTTAAAAGTAGAATTTAAAAAGTCAATTTATATCTATTACTTTAGCTTCTAATTTACACAATGACATCTGAAAAGTTTCAGTATACAGCTCAAGATTTCTGTCTAACCTACCTGGGACAATCATTCATTTATCAAATGTGTATTTGTGTCAAACTCTGTTCTGGGTGCTGGGAAATTTAGTAGTGAACAGTACAAATAAAGTTCCCTTCCCATGTGGTCAAATGATAAACACATAATCCAATAAATGCAACAAGAGAGTATCAGGTATGTATGAGGGCCATGATGATTTCAGACTTTAAAAGCAGCTCCCTAGAGAGTGTCTCACATTGAATCCAAGCATTTAATGGGCCCAATAACAGGATACTTTATATTCTGCTTGCACGGCCTGGAAGAAATTTTAGAAAGGAATAATGCAAGGCATGGTCTTATTCCTTTAGGTAAAGCATTTTTACCATTTCTTTGGCATCTAATCCTATCTTTCCATATCTTTTCTCTCACCTGGCAGATGCTACTAGGAATGCAGAGTTGGTGGTACTTGGGGAGGGTGCCCTTGAGACTAAGGAGATAAAGGCTTACCACATTTTACAATCACGTTTAAACTAGTTTAAAATGATTTAAAAAGAGTTTTATTCAGAAAAATATAAAAATTAGAAGAGCATTGCCTGTTTCTAATTATCAAAGACTTTCAACTCAAGAGCTAGGAAAAAGTCATTTTTGATGCACTTGTAAATGGAATGATCTAATCCTGAAACATCTACCCTTTTATCTAACTCTTGATAATATCTCCCTGCCATGCTAAGCTTTCTCCCTCTCAAGCAACTGAAGGGAATTAATTACCTAAAAGTTTTCCTACTCTACTCCTCATATATTTTTCTTGCCTGTAATGTGTTCTGCAGAAATATTCTCAAGCCAGTTCATTGCCTGCTCTTTGGATCTACATTATTGAGTGTCATTTCAACTTTGATCTACTCTTCAATTCTCACCCAAAGAAATAAGCAGAAAAGTTTTGAATCTAAGGAACATTTACAGTCCTGTTTCACTTGATCTTATGAGCACATTGATCACTGTAGAGGATTGAATGGTGACATCACAAGTTATATACATGTCCTAAACCACAGAACCTGTGACTGTGACTATGACCTGATTTGGAAAAAAAAAAATCTTTGCAGATGTAATTAAACTCAGTATTTTAAGATGAAATAATCTTGGGCCCTAAATCCAATGAAAATATCAAATAGGAGACACACAAAGAGGAAGAGGCCATGTGACTACAGAAGCAGAGTGTAACAGGACTGTTGTGGCCAGAAATCCAGGAATGCCAACACGTACCAGAAGTGGAAAAAGGCAAGTAATGGATCTCCCCTAGAGCCTCTGCTGACATATTGATTTTGAACTTCTAGCATCCAGAATTGTAAGATAATAGATTTGCGTTGTTTTAAGCCAACAACTTTGTGATAATTTGTAACAGCAGCCCTAGGAAAATAACTGTCAATACCTGTTGTAAATTTCTTAAAAGTAGTGATTAAGTGATGTCCCAGAATATGTATCCAGAAAGGGTCAAATTTATGTGATTTGATCAGGTCAGTTTGAGAATGGAGCTAAGTGATAAAATTGTCTATTATAGAAATTGCCCTATTTCTAGCATTCATGTGACATCGCAACCTAAACAACAGCAACCGACTTTCTACGTTAGAAGAAAAGAACTGACTTTTTAGGGAGCTGTTTATTTAGATGACAATAATCATACTTGCGAGGGTCTGAATGCAAACCAAAAAATTAAATAAGGCCGGTTTATACCCATTTTTTCTGTAAATGTCTTCTATCACAAAGACATCTTTATGTACAAAACTCAATTTCTCACTCCAGTGCTTAGTTCATCTCAGATTGTTTAATCAGCACAAGGATGCTGTGTGAATTTGCTACTCCTTTTATGCTGAAAAGAGAGCGACCTTGGAGCTCTCTGGCACTTGAGCTGCCATAAATTTCTTGCATTGCCAGAGAACAGTACAGGCCAACTGTGGGAAGCAGTTGTTTATTTCTTCAAATACTGATGAAAGGCTGTTGTCTTGCGGTAATTCAGCCTTAGATTTGCCAGAAAAAAAGAGTCCCTCTCACTCCTCAGCAATAAAACAAGATGGCTGGGAACATGCAAAGACACTGAGAGAAACATCCATCAAGTTGTAGGTGCTATTTCATGAAAACAAAATATGCCAAACCAGTGACATTGAATCTTAGAGCTGTTCAGTCTTGCTCCCCTCACTTTGAACTCCATGTCCAGAATGAACAATGTTCTTGGTGTAAGATCGCATCCTGCCCACTGATATAAATAGTTACATGCAATAAAATGAGATTTTACTTCCACTGTCATTTTTCTGGAGCACAGTTCAGTTCTACTTCCAGCTCTTGCAGAACCCCAAGGCTTCTTTTGGGTTTATAAAAGCAGTGGACTATGAAATCAGACAGATGACCCAGCTTGACTTACCTTTGTAGGCAGAGAGTCCAGCCCTCTCCCATTTGCCAGGCTCTGGTGAAAGACAGCAGTAAAGTACGATATTTCTAACTATGCTCCAAATTGCCTCCATTAATATGATTTATTTCAAATACTTAGTATAATCTATATCCTTAGAATTCATTGATAAGAACAATAGCACAGGTGAATGATTTTACCACATCCTGATGTCTCGGTTGTATGGAAAAGAAATCATCCTTAAAACTAGTGGAAATACTTTGTAGTTGGCAGAATGACTTAGAGATATGTCAGGATTAAATACAGGTTTTATATATTCTGAACGGAACCAACCTGGGAAGTCTAACAATTTTGGAGAGGAAGTCTCATATTCAAGAAGATTTGAAAAATTTTGTTCATTCTATAACTATAAATAGTGTACCTATCATTTGACCAGTAGTATTTATGTGCTATGAAAGATAAAGAAAAATCTATTAGAAATTTATATCTTTCATGGTGTACAATCTACTAGAGAATAACAAACATACTTTCTTGAAAAAATTAAAAATAAAATAAAAGAGTAATTACAAAACAACAACTAGTTAATTGTCTAATGATCAAAACACGTAAAAAGTTGTGTGTTTATAGGTGAAAAAATGTGAAAAGAGATTTGGTAGAGTGGAAGGAACTTAAGCCTTGTTTCAGACAACCTGAGTTCAAGCTCTCTTATTTTAGCCTCTTCCTAGCTGTGGGATTGGGACCAATAGGTTACCGACCTCTGTGAGCCTAAACTTCATCAGGATGTCTGCGCCAGACGCTTCACGTGTTTGGAAAATGACATATAGTATATATAAAACTCCTCACACTTAATAGGTGTTCAAATAGATTATTACTTTCTTATTACTGCTTCTTCACTCCTATGACCCACATTTTCCTAAAAGGCAACACTTAAAAGTTTGATCAGATCCTCATGAGGTATTCTAAAGTCCCTGGGATAAAGTTTGTGGCACTACTAGTTGTAGTGAGTGGGGAACTGATGATTAAACACACAAAATGTGCTAAACAGAAGGCTTTTATTCATCCACATGGTCAAAAAAAGATGGTCAAGTTTGTGACTTATCATAGAGCTAGTGGTATTCATAACTGGGCCCCAAACAGAGGCATCAGAAAGGGTCTTATGTAGAAAATCCCTTCTCAAAATCCAGATGTCACCTTGTTTATATTAATTATGTTAACCATTAAGTTAGCCCTAAACTTCCTGGTGCCCAGGCGGACAATGGAAATACAAAAAATTATATAATTGTCATTGACCAATAAAAAAGACATATGGAATCTTTCTGGAGATTAAATTCTAAAATTTAAAAAGTGTGGCCATAAAAGAATGAGAACAATTATACAGATTGCATTCAAAAATGTGCTTTATTTCTATGCTTCACAGTTATAGCTTCCTGCTCTGCTAGCAGTGGTTGGTGGTAAAGTAGGCACATGCACACCTGGTGGATATAACCTTCAGGGCACTGTGACTCAGGAGGAAATGTACAAAGATACAGATGTGTGTATCTGACAACGAAAATAAACATGAACAACATTAGCATATGTGACATAAATGAAAAATGGAGAAGAAAAATGGTAAAGGAATCTGTTTAGACTGGATCCTATTTTTAAAATCTTCATAAAAGCATCAGATATGAATAATGGTAAAAGTCCAAAGACTGGGATAAGGTCAAGAACATTGGCCTCGATGTTGTGCCTAAAATTAGGGTGGTTTTGTGACAGAATTAATTGAGGTGAATAACTGGTTGAATTCTGGGTGAACATAAGAAAAATTTAATCCCCTATTACAGCCATCCAATGGTATATTTGAATTCAACTAGATAAGAATTTTCTTCCTTATGATCAAAGAAAGGAACATGATCATTCTTGTCTTGGACAGGAAATAAAGAAAGCATAAGAGGAGACAATTGATTCTTCAGTTCACATGCTAAGATCGCTTATTATTTAAATTATTTTGCAGTTTAAGGAGTAGAATTATTGTCTTAGAAAAATCACAAGGTGGTCAGATTTCTACAAGGAAGAAATATATATTTAAGAAGTCCCAAAGGCAAAATTGTTTAGTGATGGTATTTCCTTACTGATCTATTTAGTGAAAACAATGGACAATCACCTGTGCAGAAAATGGCTGATAAAGCCTTTCTGTTCTGAAAGTCTTGCTGGTCAGTTGTTTTTTTTTGTTTTTTGTTTTTGTTTTGTTTTTTTTCATTGATAACATTCACTAATAGTGAATCATGGAGGAAAGTGAACAAAACCGATAAGTAGTCTGTTTTTCTTCGGTTCTGGTTTGTGAGATGTTAAAAATGCTCAAGATGAGCTGGTCCTCCTTTAAGGCAGTTCCTACTCTGACTGTTCATTAGCATCACCAAGCAAACTTTTAAAAATCTTGTTTGCCCAAGTCTATCCCATTCTCTGGAGTGGAATCTAGGCACCAGGATTTGAATATCTGCCTAGGTGATTCCAGTAGGTAAACAGCATTGCTTTCAAGAAAAAAACCAATAAACCAAAGACTAGGGTGAGGAGATAAGATGCAGCTGGAAAAGTAACAGTAGTATTGAAGAATGTGGCTGACTGAAAATCATGATCACCTTAAGAGGTAAAGTCCATTTCACCTCTCGTTATGGCCTTGTGACTTATTTTGGCCAATAAGATGTAGTAGAAGTGACATGAGGTGAGTCTCAGAGCCCTCAGTGCAGCTTCTGCCTTCATTCTTCTGGAATATAGCCTTTGCCATATAAAGAATCCTAAGCTAGACAATTGAATAATGAGGGACTGCATAAAGAAATGCATAGTCAATAGGCAACACTATCCTGTAAACATGTGAGTGGGGTCATCTTGGATCATCTAACCTCAATAACACACCTAATGCTTCATGGAGCCAGAGGTGAGCCATCCCAATTGAGCCTCATCAGATTTTCTGCCTATAGATATATGACAAGAAATAAATGGTTGTTCTTTTAAGCTACTACATTTTGCAATAATTTTTTTATACATCAATCAATATAAATATATAGGAAAAAAAAAACTTCTTAAAACTGGACTGTTAGATGAGGCAGTTAGCCTCCAATTGATCTTCAATGATTCCCATCTCCTGACATTCAAACCCTATGTCATCTCTTCCAACATTTTACAAGAGTTGGTCTGTGTAGCCTATAGAATATGGCAAAGATATGGTATGTGACTTCTGAGGCTAAATGAGGAAATACATTGTGGCTTTAGCCTTGCTTTCTTTCTCTCTCTTGCATAAGGGGTGTGGGGTCAAGGGCATAGTGATGAACTAGGTAAACAGTTCTTTGAAGACCTGGGGAAATGGAAAATGGTGCATTTATTAGGAGTGCCAGGTGTTTATCTCAACAAATGATAATTTTGTCTAGGAACAGGATTTAGTTCTGTTGGAGGTAAAAACCTGCCACTAAATGGGGATTTAGGAGCTTCAGTTGTATAGATTTAAAAACTGCAGGTTTATAGGCTGACCATTACTCGAACCTCTAGAGATCTACAGAAACATTTATAACTGAGGAAAATTTCAAGAGGACATCTATGAATAAATGAAACCACGATAAAAGAAATAAAATAGTCAATTGGAAATAAAGTTAAGAAAAATTGAAATAAAAAGAACTGTTACAGGAGAAAGGAGCAATTAATGTGCTTTAAAGAACATTTAAGATAAATATTTATTTATATTTACACTTTTGAAGAAGCAACATGATTACTAGTGAGAAAATCAATATTAGACTCCAGGATGCCTAACTTCAAAGACTGTGTGATGAATGCTACCTAGCAAAACTGAAAAATCAGGAGGAAAAAAAGAAAAGCACAGAATTTAATGTATTAAGAAATATAAAATGAGCAAATATATGTATTCAAGGACTGTTTCTTGAAATAAATTAATTAGATATAAAAAATACTAATGTACACAAATTGGGTGGTTGTGGGGGGGAAGCAAATATACTTCAGATTAGAACAAGAACTAAGCAAAAATCAGAAGCCATATTGTATTTTCTGATCTAGCCTCAGAAGTCACATATCATATCTTTGCCATATTCTATGGGCTAACAGACCAACTCTTGTAAAATGTTGAAATAAGTGACATAAGGGTTTGAATATCAGGAGATGGGAATCATTGAAGATCAAATGGAGGCTAACTGCCTCATCTAACAGTTCAGGTTTGAGAAGTTTTCTTTCTTATATATCTGTATTGGCTGTGGATGTATTCCAAAATCTAGAAATAGTGTTGGGAATATGGTAAACTGTCACTATATTTATTGAAGTAAATAATTATTTATTTAAATTTTTTATTTCTTCAGGGTTTTCTCTCTCTCTCTTTTTGGGAACTATTATATTTATATCTAGACTCTCCTGAAATAAACCTTTAATTTCTTTGTCATTTAAAAAATAGTTTATATCTTTTTCTTCTGGTTCTAACTTCTGGAATTATTATGAACTTTCTCATATATACTTTGAATAAATTCTTTAATTTCTGCTACTTATTTATTTTTAATTTTCAAGGATTCTACATTGCTTTATAATTTTATAATGTGTCATTCTATTCTTGTTTCTTGGATGTCATGTTTTCCCTTATCAATCTGAATAAATTAAATGTTGAATTTTTGAGCTTTTTTTAATGCTTTATAATTAAAGAAAAAGATAGGAAACTAATAAGGGTGAAATCCTATTAGAATAGGAGATGGGGAAAATGAATCTTTAATTTTTTATTTTATATCCTTTGGTACTATTTAACTCTTACTTTATGTATATATTACCTTTATAATGCTGTTATTATTAATAATAATGAGGAAGAGAAGAAGAAGGAAGTAAAGTCATTAGATAAGCACTTTGACCTTTGACCAATACATTTATAATGTTCATTGAACATCAGTAAAAAAAATATCCTTAAATATCATCATAGACCCAGATAGAAAATTCAAGTTTCATCAGGCAACTTAATGTCTCTATGCATTCTATAGTAGTTCTTCAATGCATAATTTAGAGTTCCAGTAATGAGTTCTACTAACCAATGTGACTCCCCATCCTTGTGATATTTATTGTATAGTGGGACTTTGATGAAGAATTTTAATGTATCTGGACTTTTACTCATCTATAGTTATGCTACTTTTGTCTTACATGACAATCTTGGGTCCCTTTAGCCTATCATGCAACAATCTAAAGGGTAATCTTTCAGTTATCTTTAATTGGTAATTTTTACTATGACTAATGGACCTCAGAAATGACCTGTTTCTTTCATAAACCTTAAGTGTTTTCTTGGCAAACGCGAGTTAGGAGGCTGAGCCATCATTTCCAAAAAAAGGTTTGGCAAAGGAAGGCGACTTGAATATATATATTCAGGTTGGACAGTTTGGACCAAGCTCACATGTACTGCATTTGAGGCATTTTAGTGTGGACCACTCCTGATCTAGGTCAATCTTCTAATATGCCAGTTTTCGTAAGCACATGCTACCAAGAGTACAGACCATGTGCAGAGGCATCGGGTAGCCTGCCCCTGAAATTCGGCACCCATCTGAGTGACCCTCAAAGAGGACAAGTCATGGGTGCTGTCAAGAGTGAATATTTCACTAAAGTTATGCCAAGAATCTCAGGTTCATGACTGATCATGGACCTTTGGCTTTCATTTGCTCTGCCAGTTTCTGTAGCCCAGGCAGGGCTTTATAGGGTCTGCCACTAACTCTAAAGTATCCTTCCATCACACTACTTCCTGTTCTGTTCTATTTTCTGTAGGAAGTTTCTTTTCCTCATCACTTTAGGGTTCACTTACATCTACCACTGGCAACACTGAGCAGTAAAAACAATTTTCTTATGGTGCCTTGCTATCAGGAAACTCATCCAAAATTGATTTCATCCTTTCAGATCTTGATCTCTGTTCCCTCATTCAACAAACAGTAAATGTCTAACTACTGTATGCCAAGAACCCGTTTGAGCACTGGGGTTGTTTTGGTGAATAAAACAGACCAAATTTCTGCTGTCATGGAACATATTTTACTAAGTATGCCTTTAGAATCAAACACTTTTAATAATATACAGTATATCTTGTTCCCAAAAGAACTACCTTTAAATAGGTGCTCTTAGGTGCTCAGAGCATCCAAGATCTTAAGGAATTAAGTCCAATGATAATAGATTGAGACAATCTAATTATAGTCTATTACTATAGAAAACATGGTAAGTGTAGAACACATCTTTAAAAGTAATGAATGCATCATGTTTGGTTATTTTTGTTGACCTGAAGCAACCTGTTATTGGGGAAAAAGCCCCGAATTTGGTATCAAAATACATAAGTTCAAGTTCTGTCTCTATGATGTAGTTTTTGGCAAGCTATTTCACCACTGTAAGCATCTCCCCTCCTCTGCCCAGTAAAAAGGGGATGTTATTATTGATTGAGAGGAAGTAGTGAAATAATATTTCCAGCAGCCTACACTGGCCTATTGCAAAATAAAGATCAATATATAAGTGCTTTTTCTGTAGAAAGGTCAAGAAATGGGCATCTTCAGCAGAGCCCTTGATCCAGCAGGGAAGCGTCCAGTATCCTGATCCTGCAGGTTTTAGGGATCTCTGCCCTATGCTTTGTGGGAGGAGAAGCTTGAGGCAGACTGTGAAGCCCACCCAGCTTCATGGCCAACAGACTGCAGGGTTGGGAGGCATTTAAGAGCTGGCTCTCTTGATGCATGAAGCCCTTTAATGAAGCCATTTTCTTATAAAATAGCTATTATTTGCGCACTGTGATTCGTTTGGAATGAAAGCCTGTGTGAACTTCCTGCAGATCCTATTCATGACAAACTCCAATGTCCTCAGGAAAAAGGTGAAGAAAAGCCACATCGGGAAACAAGAGGAGAGGCCCTTTGTTGATCTATGGTGAGTTTGACTGAGGACATGCAAATGCATTTTATAGAAGCTTAATTTATTTTTTATTATTGTAAAATTGAATTATATCATCTTTGTTTCTCTAATTCAGAGGAAGAAGAACTGTTAGACACAAAGTAAAAGGCTCATTAAAATAACAATGCTATTGGTGACTCCCTCCAACAACTCTTATAGAGTTTTATTTAGAATGATGTAAGAAGGGAGAAGACCTGAGACATAAATTTGAAGCCTCCTGCGTGGTACTTGTAACTGGGTTCACTGAAGGTCAAGATGAGATATCATTCCCATGGGCTTCAAGGGGAAGTTTCTGCTGGTCAAGAAAGAAAATACAAATTAATAAAGAGTAAAAAGTACTTTTCATTGAAAGGAGAAGAGTGATATATAAATTCAGTTTTGCAAGACAGGGGTAATGATTCATGTTGGCCATTTCTATTCTATTAGAAAAGAGAAAAAAGAAAAGAGAGAAGATAAAGCCAAATTCTTACATAATAGTCCTTGTCCTAAATTTTAGAGAACTAAATCTTTAAAGTTATCCATTTATCCTAATGATGAACATAATTATTTAAACATGTTAACAACAAAAATATATGTTGTATCATCAGGGCTTTGTGATGATAGAAAGTATGTTCTAAAAACACTAGAAATTATTTTCTTATTTTATACATTATCGTAATGATACCTAATTTCCTTGAGAAAAAAGGACATATTTTTTGAAAAATTTCTTAATTTTATATAACATTAAGAAACCCCAATGAACTAGGCCAGTAAAATTACTGGGTCCTACTGCTATTGTCTGATGAGCCACAGTCTAATTGACTGTGTTTGCTTTAAAGGCATCCTCAGATGGGGTTAAGTAGAATTCCTGGCAGTGGAGTTCACTAGTTAGTCTCTTTCAAGAGGGAAATAATTTCAGATCAAACAATTGGAATTTGGGCTAAAAAAAAGGAATTAAAAGAAATAATCAAAATTAGAGTAGAAATAAATAAAATTGAAAACAAAACAACAACAATAACAAAATAGAAAACACAAATGCACCAAAGAGCTGGTTTTTTGAGAAGGTTAATAAAATTGACAAACCACTAGCTAGTCTCAGTAAAAAAAAAAAAAAAAAAAAAGAGAAAGGACACAAATAAACAAAATCAGGGATAAAAGAGGGGAGATTATGATAGACATCACAGAAATACAAAGGATCATACAATACTATGAAAAAGTATATAATATCAGATTTAATAACCTAGAAGAAATGTACCAACACTTAGAAAAATATAAACTTCTTAGACTGAATCAAGAAGAACTGGAAAATCTAAAAAGACTGATCAACAGTATGGAAATTGAAAAAATCATCAAAAACCTACCAAAAAGTAAAAGTCCAGGACCATATGGCTTCACCTGTGAATTCTCCCAAACATTCAAAGAAGATTTAATACCTATTATCCTCACACTCTTGCAAAATATCGAAGAGGAAGCAATACTTCCCAACTCATTTTATGAGGTCAATATTAACCCTGTAACCAAACCTGGTAAAGATAATGCACAAAAAATAAAAGCACAGACCAATATCACTCATGAACACAGATGCAAAAATCCTAAATAAAATACTAGCAAACCGAATACATTTATGTGTATGTATGTGAATGTTATATACATATACATACCTATATTTGGTTGCTTGCTTCTGCCCTGGGGTGTGATGGGATAGGGATGTTGAATGATTATTTTTGATATGACATTTAATTTCTTTCCTGCTTTCTTTGCTTATTGGATTTGTAGGAGAAGAAAACCTTGCACTCACCAGTATCAATATTCTTCTCAGCTTCTAAAGGATGGCTGCCTTGTTTAGTAGAAGCCAATTCAGCACCTCAGTGAGGTTGGATGTGCAAGCTGAGGTTTGTTTAATGTAGTGTGTCTCAAGAGTATGGTCATAGAATGCCAGGCAGACCACATGGTTCTGTTAATTGTCCACAGGCATTTTGGCAAGTTCATGAGAAAAAGTAATGTGATTATTTGGTTCTTCCACAGTTTACAAATTTAAAATGTTAGATAAATTTTTAATTTTTACAGAAATCCTTTATGTACTTAATATTATTATCAAAGATTTTACATGTGTGTAAAGAACTGGGTTGGTCAGTTCATCTTAACTAATATCATATTCATAAAAGTGGTTTGTCTTTGCAATGGTGTTTTCAATATTCAAACAATAAAATAACTTGTTTGTTTATTGTTTTTTTTTTTTGCTAAATTATCTTTTATTCTTACCAGTATTTACTCTTTTACCTCTAATTGATAAAAATGGATGGATGACTAAGGAATACTTCATTAAAGACAAAACTGCGAATAAAAACAAAAGATAAGCTCAGATAAAATTATGCTATAAATAATAAACAGGTTCAGTGTAAATGTAGAATGTGAATATATATGTACTGATAATTTCACACATGTAACTGAAAATTAAAAGTGAAAATGGGAAACAGAATTGTTAATATCAAAATCAAAATTTTATAGGAACAGTGAGGCTTTCATCTCTATATATACCTGCTATGAAACTTTTAAAAATATGTTATAAAGCCATCTATGTTTTCATTTTATTTTTACATAAATAAAGGAAGTTTTATTGATGTTTCAAAACAAACACAAACTCATGATCAGGACAAAATGGAAAATTTTATCTCCAAAGTCAAAGAAGAGATGGGAATGAGAAATTCATAATTGAGTTTTTCTCTTCATAGAAAAACGAATATAAATCTTATTATTGACAAAATTTTTATAAAACTGACCATAAAATTAATGGTAAGTATAATGCACAGAAAGGCAGCTAAACACACCATTACCAAAATAAGACAAAATTCCTTTATCCATTAGTATTATTGGATGTCTTTTACAGAAGTAGGCTGTTATGAAGAATGCAATCCCAATTTGACTTGATTGTTGAACTTTTTTCTTTTCTCCCAACTTCATGAATTTATTTTTGTAGAAACATTTGATAGCCCAAATAATGTAAGAGAAAATAAAAATAAACAATAAGTAATACTTTTTAGATCTGAATTAAACCAGCAAAGAATAAGGAATTGCAAGATAAAATATGTAAACTTTCAGATTGTGAAGGTTGATGTGACCTTTGCTTTAGCACCCAAAAGCGCTCTTCATTGAAAGTAATCTTCATTGAGACTCACCATCATATATTCATCATAAAGTGAATGTGTCCATGTTTAAATTAAATTGCCATAATTATCTGTCAGGCCAAACATGGGCCACCATCCCTCCTGACATGTAATTGTAGGTTAGGGCTTTCTAATTTTGTTTAAAATAAATATAATAGTAAAAAATAAAATAAAATAAAATAAAATAAAAGAACCAAGTGGATGGATAACAATTTACACTTCAGGTTATCTATCGTAAGGCTAGATATAAAAACTAAAAAAAAGTTTGCAAACAATTTTGCAGCTCCCAACAATATAAAATAGTCATTATTAAATTTAATATTATATATTAAATGGATTTCATACAATACTAAACACAATGAGAAACCTTAAGAAACAATCAAATTCATTAATTGTACTAATTATCACAATTAAAAATGAAAAACAAACATTTTATTTTGGGCATTCAAATTCATTAATTGAAGTAACATAACTCTTATGATTTTAAAGTCAAATCAGGGAATTAGAATTGCAGATATAGGTAAATTTTTAGAGATGAGAGGATGTTCTGTTTACTGAAATAAGTTAGTGTGATGAACACATGACTGCCAGATCAATGCCTCTGGTATTCTAGATGCTGTTCAACCCATTTCATTCTTCATTTTGCCTTGATGTCCATGTAGTTCAGGCACATTTATGCATCATTTACTCATATAAAAACCATTAATTGAGCACCTTTTATATTTTAGGTGCTAGCATAAGCATTGAAAACAATAAGCCAACATTCCTACTCTTGTGGGATTTACATTCTAAAGAGGGGAAGTAGAAAATAAACCAGCTAAACAATTAAAAGCATAGTGTTATAATTACATGTGTTCAATTATGTTAAATGTATTGTGAATAATTAATAAAGTAGGAGTAGGGATATGGTATATCAGGATTACTCAGGAGTTTTTTTTTTTTTTACCTTATCAAGATCATAACTTTTAAAAAAAAAGATAAAAGATAAAAGCAGCAAGCCATAGTGATATCTACAGAAGACGCTTGTTGTAGAAGGAAGAGCAAGTGCAAAGCCTGTGAGGCAGGAACATTTGCAATGCATTCAAGAAATAGAGAGGCAGTTAACATGGTTAGCACATAAAAGGAAGTGGGGGAATGAGGTCAGACAAATAATGGGTTAGGGCAATTCGTAGAAGGTCTTAGATGTTTAGCAAGGATTTTCCTTTATTCTGAGTAAGATGAGAAACATTTGGATGGTTTTGGGCAGAGTTATGACAATCTGATTTAAATTGTAACCAAATCAATAAGACTGCTGTGCGTGGAGAGACTAATTACTAGCTAATATAGATGAGAAATGACAATGGTTTGAATCAGGCAATGGCAGCAGATGAGTAAAAAGTAGTCAGAACTAGAATATCTGTTTTAATGGTACATTCTTCAGGTTTTGGTGATGGATTGAATGTAATCTGCATGACAAAGAGGAGTTAGGTTGACACAAAAGGTTTTGGCCTGAATAACTGTAAGTATAGTGTTGACAGTAACTGAGAAGAAAAAAATTGTGGGTAGGGTTTAGGGAGGGGAATAACAGACCACTTTTTAAGCATTCTAAGTTTATTGTCCAAGGGGAGGTGTTAAATAGAAATTTGAATATTAACATCTAAATTTAAGGTGGGGGCACAGAGGAGCAGGCTGCTGATATTGATCTGGATTGTTTTGCAACAGATCCTGTGTAAAGCATGAATCTTGAAGAGATCACTCAGGGAATGACTCTGAAAAGAAAATGGACCAGGTCCAAGGACTAAATTCTGAGATATTATCATATTTAGGGTTAGGGGAGGAAAGATGGAATTGGGAAAAAAGAATTAGGAGGATCAGAAGAAAACCAGGTGAGAGTGTTAAACAGAAAATTAAATGGAGAAAATGGCAAGGAATAGAGTGGTTAGCTGACAGTTCAAGTAAGGATTGACAACTGGGTTTAACTTTAGTGACACAGAGGTTACCAGTGATCCTGACAAGCACAGTTTTAAAAATAAAATGTAGGGAAAACCTGATTGGAGTGTGCTCAAGAGAGTTCAGAAAGACTTACTTTGGATTACCAAGGACAGAAAAACAATGCAAGGAATTTTTCTGGACATGTGAATAAGAAAAAGATGAAAAGTTGCAGGGAGAAGTGGGCATCAAAAGAGGATTTTGTTTAATTTTTTGTTGGGAGCCGAAAGGCCCTCATCCTGACCACCCAGCCCCCCGGCATAGAACCTGGCCCTTAACAAACCTGTATGCTATCTAAAGAATGCAGGAGCAGATAATGCTCCAGGGAATAGTTAACCACAGAATGTACTAACATACCCCCGGGATAGGGAAGGACCTACTGAATGGCTGTGGACCTGCCCAAGGAGCCCCTCTCCTCCTTGTTCCTCTTTTCACTTCTAACCTTTGTACCCCCTCACCCCATCAACCAAGGACCAATGAAACTGTAACAAGTGTCCCCCTGCCTAGTCAGTCCTGCCCCCCTTTGTTCTTCTGTATAAATATACCTGCTCTAAAATAAAAAATTTGAGGCTTGATCAGAATACTGTCTTGCCTCCGCTCCTTTTTCTCGCCCGTTTCTCTTTCAGGCTGGACCCTCTTCGAGCCCGCGAATAACTAGGTCCCGCGGGTCGGGACAACTTTTTGGAAATGTGTAGTGTCAAGTTTTTTAAAGATGAACACCAGCGACAGCAAAAAACGGAATAATAGGAAAATGCTAATTGCTTGATAAACTCTAGACTACCAGTAAACTAAACTTAATTAGAGATTAATTTTTATTAGTATAACTGTCCAATGTAAGTGTTCTTATTCAGTGGGCAGCTTTCCTGTACTTAGGGTTTGGGGCAGTACCTTGAGTTTGTGGAGACCCTGGGCAATTTTTTTTTAATCGAGATATAATTGACACGTAATCTTGTATTAAGGTATAAAACATAATAATTTGATATGTTCATATATTGTGAAATGATCACATTAAGTTTAGTTAACAACCATCACCACTCTAGTTACCAATTTTTGTGTGTGTTTGTGGTGATAACTTTTAAGATCTAGGATATCTTTTTTTAGTTGAAAAATAACAGGGTATTTTTATGTGGTGGTAATGATCCAGCAAAAAGGTACATATTGAGCACCTTCTTTAACCATTATTCCTCACTCTAAGCTCAGATATTAACAATAAAATAATATTCAGTGATTAAGGAAGGATTTTGTTTAGACCAAACTCAAAATGATCTATATTCCAAAACAACTACACTGAAGTCACTGTTTCAGTTTGGCTACATGAAAACTGCCAGGTCAAAATGTCATGTAAACCCAGCTCTTTCATATATTTTTCCTTTTTCTTCTTTCTAAACACTTATGATTTCATGGGAATGTATTACTTTTAAAGTGCTCTTTTCTTAAATTTTTTATATTTCCTCGCTTAAATCTAACTTTGGAATGAAAAGCTTGTTTCTCTTTAAGTAATTCCCACCACTAACAAGCTATGTTGCAGAAATATTTTAGAAGTCAAGGGGATCCTTCTTTTTTATCTTAATCTTGGAATCATACCAGGAAGTAAGCTGGCAGAGAATGATAGTTCTGTTAAGGCATTCCATCAGGATCAAGAACGATGGTTATCGTAGGCCAGATTCCCAAGAGGAAGAACCTGAGACAGATTCCTGTGTATTTGATTTATGGAGGATGGACTCTCAGGAGAAACCAGAAAGGAAATGAGGGGAGCAGGACAGAGCAGGGGAGGAAGCCAGGAAAAGGTGTGGACTTATCTGGCTACTCCAGCCAGATCTCACAGGCAGCTCAGCTGCCTAAACTTCATGAGAGCTATTTCTCTTGGAGATGAGGGGATTGGGCTTTTGTACCACTTGTTAGCCAGTAATTGTCTATAGGCTAGTGCAGCAAGGGTGGGACTTGGCCCCAAAGAGCAGTCACTTCTCAAGTAAGGCTGCTCTTTTCTGCCCAGGCCATTTATCAGAAGAAGATGGCATCTGGGAGCTATTAGTAGCAGCCAGGGATGGGTGAGCCAGCTCAGGAAAGGGGATCTTGGTGGGGCGGCATCAGTCTCCATTATAGTGATCTAGGTATCTGCCATCCAGACACTTGCACATTACTCCTAGGAAAGACAGTGCAGGTTCAAAGTCAATATGGACGTTGTTGATAGTTACCAGAGCACCAAAAAAAGGAAGTGAAGCATCCTGAAACCTTGATTTCCCTGAAAATTTAGCATATTGACTCTTGCTTAATTTTCCCATGATTCCCATTATTTGTGTCCAGACAAGTTGAAAAGGTCCAGTGTTTACCCCTGTCTGTCCGGACAGGCTGCTCTCAGAGAATCCCTGTACCTGAGGATCAGAAACATCCTCTCTGCTCTAAGGGGAGCTCCAGTCTATTGTGTATTATCAGTCACAGTCCTTAGGTGATATTCATAGTAAACAATAATGACTCTGCAACTTGACACATCTAAATTCCATATGGCCTTTCATTCATGTCAGATTTGGCGGCTGACAATAATCACTACAACTACACCATGAAATATTTATACAGGCTTGATGCTTTGTATTTGTTTCTTAAACTTGCCTATAAAGTTTAGCACATGTATATAATCACATATGTTTTTCAAATGCAAGAAAAAATTGTTGAGGGCCAATTTTAAGAGTTGGAGTGGAGAGCCACTTAGACCTCAAACTAGTGTTCAGATTTTGGTCCTGCTACTTTGTAGCTCAATTTGGTCAAGTCATTTAAATTCATTAAGATTCAGTTTTCTTATCTTTAAAATGAGAGTAAAACCAATCCACATCCCTTTCCTCCAGAACTTTAATGAGGCCTCAATGTGAAAAGACAGACAAGGCTCCTTAAATCTCTGTACTTCTTTCTCCTTCTTTCCTTCTCTCCTGTGTAAAAGGTGGGTTTGTGTCTTTTCTTTTTTCCACTCATGCTTTAAAGGATCTCATTTCTGCTAAATTCTAGTGCCAGGCTATTGTACTGTGGTGTCTGTTTGCTGTCTTCACCTTGTCTTCAACTCACAAGGTCCTCACCACCTCATCTTCCTCAAAGAAGAAAAAATAAAATTCCACCCAGGCATAATGTGTTATGGAGAAATGGAACATTTCATGAATCTTCTGAAGACAAATGCAGCAGTGTCCACATTTTCTTCCTGTCTTCCTATCAACAATTTGCTCCAGATCCTTCCCCACATGACAGTTTTTCAAAGTCCCCTCTGACCACACCAGTAGCTCTCCTCCCGAAGACCCAACAGAATCTTCACCTGGCCTCTATTAAGCTGCTTCTTGTGAGGTTTTTGCTAATACTCCAAACACTTATTAAAGTGCATCTTTCCAACAAATGTAAACCTCTAGATAGAGGAGTTCTAATTTTAAAAAATTCCTTCTTATTATAACAAAAAAGAAGGCAAGCAAAGGGGAGGATATTTTTAATACAAAACAGCTTCTTTTTGCTTGGTAGAAAAACTGTTTCTACCAATAATTTGTAATCCTCTCGCTTTTAGGGTCTAAATAATTGTGTAAACTTTGTTTGTTTCACTTGAAACTTCGTTGTCATTTCCTGTCAGGAGGAAAACAAGAGAAAGTCTGGCTACATGTTCTTTCATCCCCTGATCACCTGTCAGCCTCACAGGAACAAGCATCTTGCAATTTGCTTCTGCCCAGGCACTTCATCTTCAAACAGAAACTGCATCTTAATTATAGCCTTTAATGGGCTGTTTCACTCCAGGATCAATATGTCTGACAAAAACCAAGCTCCGCTAAAAGCTCATTAATTCACATCCGACAAATTCAGGATTTGTGATGATTTTGGCAGTGACCAAATTGAAGTTTACCACTTGCACTGCTGCTAACAAAGGTTTAGCTGGCCCATTAATTGGAAAAAACAGAATCACCAGGAAAGAATTTACAGAGAACCTATTCGTGTGAAGATAACAGGCTGATTGCAACTTCTAGACTGTTCGGTTCCTACTATGCAAGCCCAGTTAACCACTGTTTTCTATTAGCACCCTGGACTTGAAAACTGCAACGTGCATTGCCCCCCAAAATGTCTACAGACCCACTAGTTTTATTTCCTTTTGATCAATGCTTTCGGTATACTGCATCACACCTCCCACTGCACCTCTGATTTTAGCTGTAGCTACAGCAGACATTTCCATTTGGGTCCAAACTCATTTCAACAGGCAGCATCGAATCTCTAGCATGAACATGTATCTCCTTGCCCTTTTGTTCACTGCCTCTAATGAACCCACAGAAAGGTCAGGCCAGAAGTGTAGGAGGTTAATGTTTGCAGAGGATAATGCTCTACCAACAGGACCTGGCAGATATACTGGTGGATGTTTTGGGAGGCATCTGTAAGCTTCTCAGAAGTCCTGGTAGAAGTAAGCCCCTATGGCCAACAGCCGTGATCTTGATCATGTGCACTAATATCGACTTTTTCCTATTTTGCTGTCTTACTCTTTCTGCTTCATAGCAACACTTCCCAAATAAAGTGCCTGCCCCCACTATGCTTTTGGGGGAACCCAAACTAAGTCACCCACTCCTTTAAAAGTATGTTTGCATTTGAGATGCTTACCCATTCCTTAACCCACTCATGCCTTGTAAATGCATTTCTTTCTGTGCTTCCTGAGTTTTGGATTGTCCTTTGGTAACAGTGTGAAATGGGCCATGTCTATTTCCTTTTCTTCACTCACAAATTTTTTCCCTCCTCCCTGGTTTCCTTCTCTTGGGTTCTCACAGTTTCCTCTGTAGCCTTCTAACTAGTTCTGATCTGTCCCTGATGCCATTTCTCTGCCTTTCCTCTATTGTCAGCAAAAATTACACCCCCTCTCACTTCACCTTCCACCCAGTGTTCTCTTTCTCAGTACCATAACCTCTACTAATATAATAATAGATCCATGTCATAAAAGCTCATGTGTCTTTATATTATACTAAGAAGGTAAAAAGTACATAGTTTAGCTAGGCCTTCTAAACAACCAGGGCCTTTCCATTATCAGTGAAATTATCCTAGATATGAGCAGATGTAAATATGCCAAATGGTCCTATCTTCTTGAATTTTAGTTGCCTCAACTTTTAGGATATCACCATAACCCTTTTCTTTCCTGAAATCTGTGGGTCTTCCTTCTTTATCATTTTGGTCTTCTTGTCTTCTTCTCATACTCGTTACTCACAGTGTGCTCTGTAGACTGGTAACATCTGTTACACCAGGAAATTCATAAATGTAGACTCTTAGGTCCCTACAGCACAGCTACTAAATCACAAAATCTGTATTTCTAAAAGACACCCAGGGGATTCATATATACATTAAAGTTTGATAAATATTACAAATCAATGGTGTTTTCCTAGGTTTCCAGACCCTTTTATCTTCCTCACTTTCCAAACTCTCCCAGGAAACATCTCTGCCTCATTGCACCAGCTATCATTTATAAACTGATGACTATAACACCTATTTGCAACTCAGATCTCTACTCCAAGCTCACGCTCATTTGTGCAACTATTCAACTACCCATTGGACATCTGTATCTGGATATTTCATAGGTGAGCCCAACTCAAGATATAGAACTGTTGTGACTCCAGTGAGGCTATTGCTTATTGCATTTGCCTGGATATTGATATAAATTGGGATTGTTTCCAAATTAGTTCAAGTGATTACTTGTTATGGTAAACAAAAAAAAAAAAAAAGAAAAACAAAAGTGTTATTTTTTTAAATTTGCAGTCTAGAAATATTTTATTCAAAAAAATTAATTACTTTATTGCTTAGTTTCACCAAAACAAAAACCAAAACAAACAAACTAAAAACAGCCTAGTGGTAGTTATGGTATACTCCTCCAGAGCCCTTCTTTAGGATCAATACAGTGACCCTCCTCTGCTGGAGATATCTGCAGCTGCATCTCTTACTGGAAGTTGTCACAGGCTGCAAGAAACTCATCCCCCCACTCCCCCAAAGGTTTGCTACTTTAGAGGGTTGTGAAAAGATAGAGATCTAGTCTCCTTGTGCTATTTGGAATAACCCCGAAGGGCTTATTCTAGCTTCAGAGCTCTCTTAGGATCAGCTGGGGCCTCAGCTGCAATCACATTTGAATCAAACTCTATCTCTATCCAGTTACTACCTCATTTCACCACAGGTCTGTCTCCTGAGAGCACTTCCCAATACAACTTCTGCGTGAAATACTCCATCCCAGAGCCTGTTGCCAGGGAGTTCAACCTGGACTCCTGCTGATCCTCCATTACTCTCTGTCTTATTGAATGCACCAATATTCATCCTGCTGTCTATATCAGACTACTGGGAGATATTTTTGACTTTCTCATTCCTATTTCAGGCCACATACTAGGATGTCAATGTTGCACTGATCCCTCCTTTCTATCTTTTATGACTGTTGAAGGTTATCTGTCTGTTGCCTGGATAACTACAATAGTCTCATAACTCATTTCCTCACTGCAACCGTAGTAATATTTCTAAAATTAAAAAGAATTAACTCTAAAGTTGACAATTCTTCAATAACCTCCCATTTCTTCAACATAAAGCCTCAATTTCTTAAGACACCATATAACACCTTTTTATTTCAGCCAGTACCAGGCTTACCTCTCAGTGGAGTCATTTCATTGTGCTGTCACAGATCATCAGATTCTCTCCATGAAAGCTGTTTCTTTGATGCCAAGGATGTGTTTTTGTATCTCAGTATCTTCACAGCCTTGTTCAAAGTGTAGCAGCTAGTATGGACTTGAATGAAAATTTTCTGAATACATTCCCCTCTTATTCCTCTTATCCCGCCAATTCTAAATTCAAGAAATGAAATCATTTCATTATTTGTTTTTGTATCTAACCAGTCACCTATCTTCACTTCTTAAGAACAACCCTTTAAACTTGAGGGCATGATGATTCATTAGAAATTTGCTGGGGTAACTGGGTAGCCACGATTTATAGCAGTCAGCTGATATGATTCTTCTCATGCATACTGTAAATTTTAGTTATAGCTATATTTGTCTGTGGCTGGCATGGACAAGCCTGGCTCCTTTTTGTAATTTCATAATCACAAGAAGGTTGTAAAGCTCAAGCTACCTTTTACTTTTCTGTCCTTTTTTTATGGTAGTCTATTGCCCAAAGCAAGACAATGGACTTTCTGAGGAAAGTGTCAGTATTAACAGACAGCCACTGTCAACAAGCCAAGTACTGCTGCTTCAAGGTTATGAGAAGTTCGTACCCATCTCCTGACTGATGATTAAGAATTGAAAAATCACGAAGTTTCGCTCTATAATCACATGACCACATCTTTTTAGAGCCGAAGGACAGGTGTTCAGATATGAGTATCCAGATGGTGGTGCCATCTTTATGCCTTAACCAGGTGGTCACTAGTCTTTAAAAGAACCATGCAAGTAATTTGACTTCTTGGTAATTGGCTCAGCCTTCTGGCAAGCAAGAGCCATGTTTTACTTCACTACTATGTCAGTCTATCCCAGTGACACAATCTATACTTGCCTAAAATATTAATTTAAAAGATTCAGATTGTTTGTTTTTATACACATTGTATTTTAGAACAGTTACAGATTTACAGAAAAAAAAATTAGGAAAAAAATACAAAGACTTCCCATGTCCTCTACACCAGTTTTTCTTATTATTTATATCTTGCATTAGTATGGTACATATATTATAAATAATAAACTGATATCAGGATATTATTATTAGGTAAAGCTCATAATTTATTCATATTTTCTGTTTTTTAATTTTTAAAAGTTTATTTATTTTTATCTAATGTTCTTTCTTTTTCTTCAAGAATCCCATCAGGAATACCAATTTATATTCATTTGTCATGTCTTTTTGTGCTCCTCCAGGTGGTGACCATTTGTCAGACTTTCCTTGATTTTGATGATAACAGTTTTTGAGAAGTACTTATATTTTGTAAAATTCCCTCCATTAGGATTTGTTTGATGTTTTTCTCATGATTCAACTGGAATATGGGTGTTTGGATGGAAGACCACAGAGGTAAATTGCCATTCTCATCACATTATAACAAAAATATGTGCATGTAACATGACATCATCATTGCTGGTAACCTTAAACACTGGGCCAAGACAGTGTCTGTCAGTTTCTTCAAGGTAAAGTTACTCTTCATGTTTTTATACCACATTCCTTGAAAGGGAGTCACAATGTGCAGCCACACAGAGAAAAATTATTCTCTACCTCCTTGAGAGACAAGTATCTGCATATATTATTTGGAATTCTTTTGCATGAAGGTTTGTCTTTTATCTCCTATATATCTGTTTGTTTATTATTCAGCTATTTATTTATGTTAACGTGAACTAATATATCTTATACTTTGGATTATAATTGAATACTTTCTTACTTATTTTGTTACTCAAATTGTTTCAGATCTGGCCATTGGGAGCTTTTTTAATTGAGTCCATTGTCCCTTTGACACGGCCCCATCATTGTGGATATTTGTTTGTTTGTTGGACCACTTCCTTACTCTCTGACCAATTTAAACAAACAAACAAACAACACATATCTATCTATCTATCTATCTATCTATCTATCTATATATTAATATATATATGGCATTTAGCATGTCTTATAAATTTTTGTTGAAAGCATAATATATCAGGTAATGAGAACTGAAGTAAATAGACCCTTAGTGTGAGATTTCATGTTAATTGGTCTAGGAGTTATACTCTGTTTAATGTCTGCTATAGCCATATTGTTGTAATCTCTTCTGTTGACTTTGGGCTTTCATAAGTGTGCCTTGCCTCTTCAGAGAGCGTCTACATCATACAGTGCAGTAATCCACCATTATTATACTAGAGTGCTGCTAGTGTTGTGGTAAGGTGTAGCAGAGGGGAAGCATTCTATAATTTATGATTAAATTTTAATCTTTCTGTAGGCCTCTATCCCTGGACTGTGAGCTTTATAATTCTTTCTTAACTTTTCTTTTATTCTCTTAGACGAGAAAGAAAGGCTGGAGGGAACTGAAGAGGTAGGAATGTTTTATATCTAGCTGGGGTATCGCTGTGGCAAAGTCTTTTTCTGTAGAGTAGGCCTTTTTGTAGAGAACATTCTGGGTCTGTTTTGCAAAAATTACTCTCTCCCCTGCCCACACCAGAACCATGAGAACATCTTTCCTGAATGTTTACCATGAGAACCTTGTTGGTTTTCTGGAGGTAAAACCCATGAAAGTATACAGTCTACCATAAGATTACAACCTACAGGAAGATTTTATTCCCACTCTAGTCCACACTCAGCTTCCAATAGTTCTTTAAAATTTACATTTAAGTGTTCCTACCAGTTTGTGGCTCCAGAAGCTTCTGCTTCAGGTAATTAAATCTTGGCTGTGGCTTTCTGAATTTGCCTGTCTCTTCAGATTTTGATGTGTTTGTTTGCCCTAAGACTTGAAGTCTCTGATGGATCCAAGAAGTCTTCAATTAAGTTTATTTGGCTTTTTCTTATAATGACAGAACTGACTTCTAGACTTTTTACACATCAGAGCTGAAACTAAGGGTCAAGATTGGAATTTTAAGCAGAGCATAGAGGAGTCAGGGTAAGTCAAAACACCTAGCTAGCACCTCCCTGATTTTTAATTATCCAATCAGTCTCATATTAAACACATATCTTCATGTGCACGTGCACACACATATATATAAAATACAACAATCAAAAAAACATCACTCAACTCTATGAAAGGCATTTGATAACTAAGTACCAGAAACTTTAGGATTTACAGTAGATATATTTTCTTTTATGTACCATGGGTACAAAATTGCTTTTGGTTATTTTTTAACTGGTAAACTGACATATAATGTGCTCTCAAACATGTTTATTAAATAAACGTCTTTAGTAACCATACAATGCACAAAATCAAATATATTGTGAGGAAGAAAACTTTTGGTTCAGTATATTAATTGTTGATCAGTAAATAATAGATGATTTTAGAAGTTCAAAATGAGATTGATTTTATTACCACTTTCCTGAAAATGTTGCTGGGTCAAAAATAAGAACTGAAATCACCATAATTTTCTGTCTCTGTATTAAACAATTCAGATACTGGGAATATTTTTCCTCCCTCTATGTTAAACAATACTACTGAAAACAAACAAAATTACTTAGCTACTTCCTCCAGATATACTTCTTATGGGAAGATAAGACTGCAAACAACCAAAGTCACTTAAATGTCATGACTAATAGTGTGCATATCAATCATTCTTCAAGATTCTTACCAGCTTTACTCAGCAATACAAAACTATTATGCCATAACCTCTGCCCAGTCTCAACCTTCCAAAAACCACCTTAAAATTGACCTGCCCAGCCCTAAAACTCCATATATATCCTCCCTTTATCCTCCATGCTACTGAGACACTACTAGATCTGTGAATGTGCTATTCTTTTTTCAAGCAATAAGTTTAATAATCTTAGCTTTGCTTGGTCAACAGTTTTCTTTAATCATCTTTTAAACTGAAAAGGAAACTAATGCCTTCTTTCTGGTGCCTTTAATATAGTTTACATTGTAGAGTCTAATATAGCTTTTGCATTTAAAAAGATTTAGGCCAAAATTATCTCTAGTAACAGGAAACTTATTAAAATTACTATTTTTTACTTTATTCTTAGACAAATTTATCAGAAAGTTTTTTCTTACTTTGGATAAATTCCATGTCCTTTTTACATTAACCACTGCAAAACTCATAATAGCCAGCCTCTTGAATGACCTGTGCGATTTGTGCTTTTAGTGTGCACCTTCTAGAAACACATTGAGATAATTCTTCATTCGAAAAGTTAAAGAGGAAGAGAACTTACAACTATTCTGACATATTTTAAAAATACAGATAACTCTTTAAATACCTCAAATCGACAACAGAATACTTTTAAGAAAATCTAAGAAAATATTTAGTGATGAGATTTATTACTAAAAATCTAAACTTCAGTGACAACCATTCTAAAATATTATTTCAGATCATTGTAAATTAAGTAAGCAAATCACAGTCAGGAATTGGTAAAAGCTGCCCTACATCTTTACTTGTCCGCACCCCTCCCCAGTTATCTTTTCTCAAACCCGCATAGTACAGTGAGCTTGGGAAATGATTTTCCTGTCAATAAATAATTGTACTGTCTTATGGGATAGTGATTAAATCATTTTCTCAAATGAAATAAACTGTGCTATGGCTTAGATCAATAGTGTCTATATTTATTTTTTCTTTTTTTTTAAATTGTGGTAACATATGTTATATACAATCTTGTGTCTGCATTTCTAAGCCACATATACTTGTTAACAAGGGTTTAATTCAAGAAATGTTGAGGCAATCTAGACTTGGCCAATATCTATCTGCTCTGGGTCATTACCAGGTACCCGAAGAAAATTAGTATGATTAGAAAAAACTCTGTGGAGATACATGTAGAATCACCATTTAACTCTTCACATACAGGATGGAGGACACCAATTTGCATGACCTGCTCATCTCTTTAATATGCATCACCTCATCTTCCATGGCCAAAGCCTCTAAGTATTCTTGGTACTTCCACTGACCGGTTTGTGGGCAGAGCAATGTTTGCTGCAGAAAAATGGGAAAAATGCTAATCTAAAGGTTTTCCAACTGTGCTCCTTGAAAAACTAACTGGACTTTCAAGAGAAGACCAAGAGTGAACCATTCTAAAACCATGACACTTACTTCGACCAAAGAAGTAGGGTTTTTCAAAACATAATAATAGTTATGTAGAAATAGTTAGAAACTACTGGTCTGTTTTCATACTATGACAAATTAGCATCTGATTCAATCTAAGCCTTTTTCCATTCAAATTCAAGGACCTTCTCAAGTCTACCTATAGACCCAGGTGGTGCACAGATCCCAAGCTGAGCACACTGTCTTGGGACCGCAACTGGCTCTGTTATATGCCAAGATCATCCTCAGTGCATGTTTCCTGCCTTGTAACTTTACATGTTGCCATGTTACATGCCTTTGGGCTTCTTCTCCCAGGCCTTCTACCTGTTGGGTCACCCTCACAGCCAGGCCCCCATGGTCTTCTCTGAAGGCCTACTGTCACCTATGGAGTCAGAAATCACATCTTCAGAAAATTTTTCCTGATCCTGTCTTGCTTTCTGCTATATCACCAGTGCCAGGCAACAAAATAACTTTTAAGTGTGTGTGTGTGTGTGTGTGTGTGTGTGTGTGTGTGTGTGTGTGTGTATAAAACTGTGATTCTATTCCACAACTTTCTAGATGCCTTTCCATTATTTTCTCTCATTTGCGTCAGTAAGGGCTATTCAAGTTTTATGTCATGTCAAGTCCTTCTTGTGTAGGTCCCATTACAAACAGTATGAAGATCAGCTTCCTTCCCTTTGAGAAGGAACATTCTGATTTATACTTATGCCTTGCTTTTTCTCCATGGATGACAGGGCTCCTTCCAATAAGTAGACTTCTACTCATACAAATAGAATGAAGGGAAGAGTAGCTTTATTGTATTGTTTAAAAAATGTCTGGTTCTGCCCACTGAATCAGTAAATCTAAAGCTACCCTCTAAAATCAAAAACAAAAAATACCCCTCATATATGAAACCCTAATAAATCCTGGAACTCTACATGCCCTAGTCTCATTATAGCATTGTACTAAAATTACCAAAAGTAATTTTAAAATTGTTCTATGTCTTACTCAATGGGTCTTCTCTCACCCTGAATCATCATTTTACATGCAGAAATTCTCATGGAACAAGGACTAATACCACTTAAACATACTGCTGGAGAATAAATATATCACATGCGTGTGTTTGTACAAGTATGTATAGGAGTTTGCTTTATGTTTGTTTTATTTTGTGGTAGCAAACTTGGTTTTCCCAGCATTAGTTAATTTCCAAAACGTAAATTCTGGGTTGATTACAACACAGATGGTTTCTGTACGTGCTTGACAAGAAGGGCCAGGGTAAGGGGCAGGGAGTAAAAGTTTACTGTTTCACTGTATTATTAACTATAGATAATTCAGAGAGAGGATTGCTGAACTCTCACCAAAATATTTATAAATGTAAGTGGCACTGACTCTTTTTTTCCCCCTAGGATTTTGTTGTGTTACAATCAGAAAAAAAGTTTATCTTTGAGTAAAATCGAGTGAAGGATGAAATTAACTAGTAACTGAACAAGAAAATGGAAATCAATAGTTTTCTATAAAGCAATGAGGAAATCAATAAAAATTGGAAGGACAACTCATTATGCTCAGAGTAATCAGAGTTGAGAAGAAATTCTGCCGTTGGTTAATTGACAATGGCAAATACTGTCTCACAGATAAGATGCTATTTATGATTTGATATTTGAAGGGGTATTACATTTAGAGCTTCCAATTATAAGACCTGATAGAAAATGGTATCAATACAGACTTCATTTTAATTGGATATGGTGTTCAAATAGAAAATAAAAGTGAATTTCAGCAAAGGACCTGAATTCTAGGTCTATTAAGCCCAATAACAAGGCTAATGCATTTTTCCCTTTAACCATATGTTTTGATGTTACTTAAAACCGGCTATATTTGTTCTTATTTCAGTTCAATGGAATAGCAGTTTCAAATTTAGTCTAAGTCTTTCCAAGAGTTAATTTGTCAAGAATACCACATGCCCATTACCAGCCTCATGTATCTTCCCAGGCAGAGAGTGATAAAAAGTGGAGTCACAGACAACCAATGGAGGCCAAAGCAGGTTTGTGCTCTTAATTATTTTAGAAACTTTGAGATCAGGATAACCTTTCCAAGGAGAAGTATCTCTCATTTTAAGTTATGTTAATATTTTTGCAAGATACCACACTTCATTTATTTCTTTAGCCTGAAAAACTTGATTTCCTTTGATACAGGAAATGAGAAAAACCCTCTGCTTTCATTCCAGGAGTTAGAGGGTGATGAAATTATAATTTCTTCTAACTGTTAATGCAATGAAATGTTACAATATAAACAATTTTGATGAAATGAAACTCCCTATGCCTGTGTATATAAATTCAAAAAATTGTCTTAAGAAATATATAGACATACCGTTTACCATTAAGAAAAATAAATCAATACAATAAAAAAATTATTATAAAAAAAAGGAAACACTGTAGGCTTCCTCCTTTGGTGGCAGGACTGGTCTTTGACCAAATAGAAATAAGAGAATTGCCAAGGGGAAATAACAGGAATTTAGAGAAAGGAGACCCAAGTCCACCACCTTCTTTTATAACCTGAGTATTTTTAACTCATTGAGCCTGTTTCCTTTCTTTAAAAATGGCTATTAAAATGCTGTTACCTATATTAAATCAATAATAACATTCATGTGTTGTATGTGTCAGTAGTTCTATTTTTACACCCAAATTGAGTGATAATAGTAACCATTTCCTTTTACCATCAGGGCTCTCTAATATCCCTGGGGGCTTTTCTAGAGTCTCCCATTTTCTTCTTCCTTCTTTTGTGGAAGTTTCCTTCAGTGTGAAGAATTAAGACTGTCTTGAATTATAGAAACGGTTTTAAAGACAAAGCATGACTAAAAACTAAAATGATTTAAAAAATATTTACACCAGAATTTCACCATACAAAAATGTATGGTTTCTTCCTCTCTTGGAGAAAAACACACATATTTTAGTTTGCTGCCAACATTTAACATCTTTGAAAATTTCATCTTTCAAAATACAATTTTCAGATTTGTCTCGGTCTTTCAACAAACACTTGAGGGTCTACTGGGTGCCTGGAGCTGTATTAAAACAAGTTTGTGATTACAATACAATGAACTTGATTTTTCTCATGGGGCTGATAAATTTAATCCAAACTTAATTCCAGACTAAGGGAAGAATAACATTTATTGGATACCTAGTATGTTCCAATCATTATATTTTCCAAATATTTTTCTGGAAAATTCTTTCCAAAGTACATTGTATATGCTTGCCAAAGAGACTCAGCAACTTCTGTAAGACCACATTACCAAGATGTGGCAGGAGCAGATCCAAACTCAAGTCCTTTTGATTTCAAAGTCCCTGTCCTTTCAGTTATAACAGTTATGTATCCTTAGGGGTTTCAAGTGTTATATAGGCAATGGTAATAAAATTAGAATATTTACATCATTTTGGAAAGGAACCACTTATAAATGAGGAAGCATTGGGACCAGTAAGTTTAGAATCATTTACCAAAGAACACCAGTCTTCTTGATAAGTGCACCTTGTAAATCCATGCTGTGAGAAGACCAATTTCCATTTTAACAAAAGTCATCAAATTCCAATGGAAAGATGATGGGTTGAGATTTACAGTGGATTACTCAATGAAGGTTACTAGTCATTAACTCCCAAGTGATAGGATTGAAAACTCTAAAGCATCTAAAACCCATTTGTCATTTTAGTGATTTGACTTGTACAATTGCCAAAGCCCTGCCCCAAAGTGACACTGCTCTGCAAACCTTATTTGTTGTAATTCAGAGTTTTCTAACAAAAGCACAAACTGACAGAACTGTTAAGGACAAAAAGAACTCAGTCGGCTAAACAATATTAAGATTAGGCTTTGCCTTTTGTTAGGGCATTTTCCTATAGGAAATGAGTTCCATTTATCATTTTGTCAAAGTCAGGGACAGCTGTTTTCTCAACAATTATGTTTATTTAATGAGCAGCATGGTGTTGCTTCCTAATCACTGAAACACATAGGCACAGTCCCTAAGTCTTCTTGCCCACTTCACTCATCTGAAGAGTATTACACCATACTTGTAGGTGACTCTCTGAATTAGGAAGTTTCAGATTAAAAAACAGCAGTCCACTGGGACTGAGAACAGAATTGGTGCACATTGTGGCATTAGCTCCATAGCAATCAATCAGCAAACATCCATTGAGTGGATTCTATTAGTAAAATGTTCCCTCAGCTTTAAAAGTGATATGGAAAAGAATGTCATATGTCTACACAGGAAAGATCCTTAGAATCAAATTGGGGAGAAAACAATAGTAGTCATTATTTATTATAAATTAACTACCAAGAATCTTATATTTAATCCTCCCAATAAAGCTATGAAGCTATATTATTATGCTCCTTTTACAGATGATGTTTACAGAAAATAAGAAATTTGCACACATCATATGGAAGGTAAAGAATACAGGATATGAATTCATATTTGTCCAGCCCCAAATCTTATGCTATTTTAATATCAATGCAAAAAAATTTAAACTTTTTAAAATATAAAAAAATAAAAATAACATCAGTAAAGAAGATAAATATCAAGACAGCACTAAAGTATAAAACATTGGAGTTACCCAATGCCAAACATGTGGGACAGTAATTGGGGCTGCTAAATAAAGTTTGGGAGAATATTTGAGCCCATGTTGGAGATGGTCATTGGGAGGACATGACCATTTGGTTGACCCTTGAGTTGGACCCAGGCACTAAGAGACTCCTCACATCCACAGCCCTTGGAATGTACATTTTCCCTACTATTCTCATCTGAGGCCATTTTCAGGGATGCAGACTTGAGAGAGTGACCATCAGGACAGTACACATGACTGAGCCCCATTAAGGCCTCTTTATAAATCTTAAGATTCTTGTGGGCAGGAAAAAAGATCTACTCATTATACAGTCACCTAACATAAGCCTTGTAGATAAGTTTCTCTTGCTTATTAGATCTGACGCCTACCAATCTGGATGGTTCTTTTTTCTTCAGCCTCTCCTTACACTCTGTGTATAGGGACCAGTGTGAGAATCAATAGCCAGACTCCAGAGAAAAAATGTAGCAGGGTCGTGAGAAAACTTCCTGTGTTTACCTGAAATAATAATTTATGAGTCATTATTTCTCACTCTTCAATTTGTAGGCAAAATTTTTATCATGAATTAGATGATATTATAATTGTTTTTTCTTTCAACAAATAGCAATGTAGAGAAGCAAGAGTATTGGTCTTTTTTGGGCAATGTCCTGTCATCAACCCAGTAATTATTCTCTTTAGTCTCACTTAATTCTTCTTTTTCTTTATTCAATAAAGATATGGCCTAAATAATGGAACTAACAACTATAGAAGGCTAAACTAGCACAAGTTAAGCTCTCCCAGGTTCCAAGCATTTTTCCAAATCCCCCACAAATACCATCTCAGAGAATTTTCACAAAGATCCATTATTTTTATGTACCAGATAAGGAATGTAAAGAATAGAACACTTGTTAAGCCCTTAGAAGATTAAGAAAGCAATTCGCTTCTCAATTTTCTTCCTTGATGCATCATGAAACTTGCCTCAGAAATGAGCTTTGAAACACCTTGTTCATGGTGAGAGAAAGATAGAGAGAGAGCGAAAGAGAGAGAGAGAGAGAGAATATGCTCACTTCTCAGGTTCATATATGAGGCAGTTCCCATTTTGCCACACACACGTCATAGTCTAGAGAAAGACTTTACCATATTGTTCTCCCAGTGAAATAGTAGCCAGCCCATGTGTTGTTTTGGACAAACAAAGCAATGAGAAATCTTGCCTTTTTTTTCTCTCTCTATTTCCAACTCCCTTTGGGTTATTATAGTTATGGTTGACCAAACTAATTGCTCTTATGCTTTCATTAGTTCCAGTAAAACCTTCCAACGTCTTATGAGTTTCTTGGGGGGAGGGATAAAACAATGTCTTAAATTATATTCCCCCATCTCCTAGTTAAATGTCTGACACATACCCAATATATCATAATTATCTAGTGAAGTGAGCTTGATTCTAAACAACTTCCCCTACTTGATTTGAGTGCTGAAAATTATTTAACATGGGGCAGACTTTCATTTTATAGTAAAAGATAAGTCTTCAATAAAATGATTATCACAAAAATCGGTATTTTGTACCTTTAACGAGAAGGAGAGAACTGGCAAGGGGCACAAAAGAGGCTTTTGAAATGGCATTTTATTTCTTGACTTGTATAATAGGTACATAACTGTTTAATTGCTAATTATTTCTTAGATTTTTACAAGTACTTTTCTGTATGCTTTATAGACTTTATGAAATATAACATGCATGTATAAAAGTGCATGCAAATAAAACAGAAAATTGTGTGCACAGTTTAAAGTAAATTACAAACAAAACATTTGTGTTACCACCAAACCACTTGTGTTATTACCAAGCTAAAAAGAAAAGAAAATGACTTAAGATATTCCTAAGTAAAGTAATAATGTGACTTAAATTCCTATGTTCATGTACATGATACTTTCTTGTGAGCACAAGGAAGGGAGGGGCACTACAGAGATGGAGATAGAGCATCAATAGTGCGATTGAAAAATAAAGTGGTCTTGGTCATAGATTTGAGGAGCAGATATCTATTCGAATGATACATGGAGACACATGTTCCAAGCTCAGTGGAATAGATGCTCTGTCATAGTGGGAAAAGAGAAATGGAAATCAAATCTGGGGATAAGGGGCCATGACACTTGATGAAAATGTTGGTAGATCTGTGATTACAGTGCAAAATAAAGATTTCCCAGATTAAGATTATATCTGAATAAGACTATAGTATTACTTCAATAAAAGAAAAGATAGAAAGCTAAATCTTGGCACATGTCACATAAAAATCATTGATATATTGATCATCTTAAAAGGTTACTACATTTATAAATTAAACATGATGTATATATCACAGATCAAGAGTATTGCTGATCTGTATCACAAAATGACATCGATTTATTATGGTGTCTTGACATTTGTCTCTTTGTTCTTCCATGTGAATTATTTTATGTGACAGACTGTGATCATGAAGGTTTGAGGTGTGAAGTGACCCAAGGTAAACATTTGTCATATAGTAATAAAATGTCCACCCCTATTTTCCTCGTAAGTCCTTCTTGGAAAGTGTCTCTTATGAATGAGATAGTACTCTACTTGGAAAGCTAAAGTTAAGCACTTTTTCACCAGTGGTGCAAGACTCATGATGGGGGATATTATTATCCCCTATATAGAATCAGTTCCATTTTCCATGTTTAAATTCAGAAGGCCAATGGAAAGAAAACATGGAATTAACCTGATTGCAGCAGAAAGCTTTCAGGAGTGAAACCTCTCATTCTTTTGGTCTGTCGTAATGGGGAATCAAATGTGATTTGTGTTGTGTGGAGATGATTACTGACAGGTAATTATTCTAAAGTATCTCTTTTCAAATCCTTTGCATGGCAATCAAGAAAGAATGTGAGAGGTTAGGCATTACATTACCAGAGTTATCAGCAGCATATAATTTCTTAATTATGCATAAAAATGAATAGCAACTACCTGCTGAAGGAGTTCCCAAGTTTTCTTTGTTAAAAGAAGTCTGGAGTACACATAGGCTTCTGAGCCTTATTAGAAAATTTGTGGTTTAAAAGAGATGAGCAAAGATGCTTTCTTTGTTCTAGTAGCCATGTGACTGAACTTCTGTTTCCTTACCTCGACAATGAGAATAATGGGAATTATAAATAAGAAAGCTTTTCTTCTCAGGATTAATGTTTGAGTTACACTAAGTCATATCTTAAGCTGCTTATTGTGATGTCTGACATATAATACAGGACACTTAAAAAACAGTAGCTTTTATTCTGGCCTTTACTGTTACTATCAGCATTGCTATTACTACTAGTAGTTTTACTCAAAGTTCTACCTAATTCCAGTAGAAATAAATTTAATTGAGACGAATGTCACTTGAATGTTTTATTTTAGAATTAAATCATGGACACGGGTGATAACTAACATGGGTCATTAAGGTGAGCATTTTAAAGCATGCTATAGGAGAGAAGGTATGACACAGTCTTTCCTAAGAGGATCTCTTATTTGACTTGGGCTAAATCATTCCTCAGGTTTCCTTAAGAGTGGCATGTGCTATTTGAATGTGGCAACCTTAAAACAAATTAATATATTTACTTACAAATTCTTACCCGACATCCTCCAATTTTGGGGGAAAATATGTATAATTTTTATGTATTATGAAGGTTTCTCAAGAGCAAATGAAGTGTCATAAATTGTTACTATTTTTGTTAATTTCTTCTCAAAGTAAAAAGAGGACTTTACCACTTTGCATTTTAATTGTTCCCACAGAGTCAGTTTGCTGGAGACCTTATCTTCTCAGTGGCCTGGATCTCTAGCTTTTTGGAGTCACATTTATAAGCTGTAACACACAGGGAGATTTATCTACGTGGTCTTATCACTATGTTTGATTAGTGGGGGAAAAGTTTATAAAAAAAAGATGTATTATGTAATGTACTATTGATGACACAAACTAGAGCACATTTTTAGCTAATTATAATCAATCTTTTCTCTACTTTTTCTCATTCCAGAAGGCTGTATGGAACCGAATGTGGACAAATTGGCATCTGTCAGCTTTTCTGCCTCTGGGATATGAGAGCCTGTAGTATTCCATGGTAAATTCCTAGTGTTTAAGGCCACCAAATTCATCTTATACGTTCTATCACTTATGATTTGCAAAAGCAGCCATGTCATGTCTCCTCCACTGGAGGAATATCTTCATATCTCAGATAGCATGTAACAAACTGTGGCTAAAAGAAAGAATGAAGGGAGCAAACCTGAGAATGAGATGTTGGTAGTCTTGTCCACAGCAAAAATGATGATTAAAGATTTCTTATGGAAAAATAGTTGAGCCCTGAAGGATAGTCTGCATCATAATTTTTGACAACTAGAAAGTCATCCCTCATAAATAACATAGTTTTACATTGTATGCCACTCTAAAAACATATTCAATATTAATTGATTCAATTAATTTTAGGAAAGTGAAGTGGAAATTTAACAAAATGTAAGAGAAAATCATGCTCATGAAATCCAATTTAAACAGATTCAATACAATTCATTATCATACAGATATTTTACATAGATACAAATTAACTAGAATATTATTTAGAAGCACTGAGCTCCATTACCAATTATTTGGAAAATTAACTCATGAGAGATGACAACTTATTGGCACTTTTATGCTTTCAGAGGAACAAGAGAATTTATATTTTACCTTCTAATCTATATGTACATTGCAATTATAGCCTAAATCAGAAAGTGATGCTTTGATACCTCAAATACATATGCATATACTAGATGAAGAAAACTTTGGGAAACAAATAACTACTGTACATTTATTGTATCCTAAATTTCTGTAGTCCTATGCTTGGGAGAAATAGTTTGGGATTTAGAAGCCTAATACAACTTCTACTCAAAGTAGAAGATCAAATCCTTTGAGAAGTTTTGATAACATTTTTCAGTTTGTTGAGAAAGCCATTTGTTTCTTTTTTCCAGATGCTGAAATCTGACTTATTTTTTTCTCTCAATTTTCTCTTTTTTCAAGAATGTCTTGTGTAGGTCAAGGTCAAAATAAAGGGCAAAGTAATTCTCTGGACCTATTGCCACTCTGCAGATTGAAGGTAGTTGAAAACACATTGTTTTTGAGTGTTACAAAAGAACCAGGTCATATACGCCCACTCTCAAATTCACTGAAGGAGAGACTTGAATATTAGAATCCTTGGTGCAAAATGAGCAGGTAGAATGATTCCAGCCTCCGAGTTTAATAATATCTCTCTCTTATTTCCAAGTCAAATCAAACAAGACTGCAAAAAATTCATTGCTTCAAAATTTTGCAAGGTCCCTAGGCCCATGAATAATCAGAATATACCAGCCATTTTTGGAGACATCTTGTTAAGTTAGCTTTCTCCAATAGACTTTGTCAAGGACAGATTTTTCTTCTGTGAGACATTCATGTCATTCATGATACAATTCCTCAACAAAGATTAATTCACTCAATAGGTGCAGTTTACTATTTTACATAAGACAGCACATATACATGGCCTTGATTTTTAGAACCCTTAAAATAATGTTCATGGCTTTGTATATGATCTTGCAGTAGGGCATATGTGTGAGAGTAATTTATGTGCCTCTTCATTTGGGAAGGAGTTTATGCTCTTGCTATTAGGGCAGGGCTATAATTATATTTTCCTCTTCTCTGATATGGACGATGTATATCGTGTGGCCCAGGTAAATGTCCATAGAGAACTTCATTTTCCACTTGTAGTTTACTTCTTGTGCCTACCATGTCCTTTCTCTTTCTTTTTGTTTTCCTCCTTCTCTTGGCTACAATATATCCAATGTCCATCTATGCTATTTTCTTAACTTGATTCAAGTTCTTGCTTTTTTAAGTGGTCCCATTACCAATCTAGGATGGCAGCCCTGGTGAGGTCAGCAAGAGAGAGAAAGAGGAGAGGAGGTTATGGTGAAGAGCATGCACACAGATGTGGGGCACACACACATGGTTCAAAGTATAGACCTAGTGTTTACCACCTGTGTGACCTGGGGTGACTAGCTTGGTAACTAGTGTCTTTATGGCCTTCTATAGAAATCTGAGGATAATAATGCCTCTTTCACTGTAAACTCCAAAAGGAGGTAAGGACTGTAAAAATTCAAAGCAGGCAGTGTTTGATTTTATGAGTGCACTTACTCTCCACTTCTTTTCTTTCTTCTTTTTTCTTCTGCCTGGTTTCTCTCCTGTCTTCAATCCCAGGACTGGATTCAAGAAACAACAAATTTCCTGCTCCTGACCAGAAAATTTGTCACCCTTTGTGTACTTCCATCTCTCTGATAATCTGTTTTCTCAGTGGCTCATTGGGGAGATAGTAGAGAAGAGAAATGGAGAAATAGGAGGGACTCATCACTTTCTGTTTATTTTTCCAACATGAAAAGCTAGTGGGTTTACATATTAGATATTGCCATTTATTTCAATTACTACACAAATGATAACTAATACCTTTATTAATACTAGTAGAATTGCCTATGTTACCACTACTATTTTTACAAATTTGTGAGCAATTATTATCTACCAGACACTATATCCAACTCTTCATGTAGAAGCAAAGTGGAATGGCAGGTAAAACTCTCTCTGTAACACAACATGCTAGAAACCTTCCTTTCTGGCAGATCTCATTTCTCCTTCACCATTATTACCTCCATTGTTGACATAAGAAAACTGAAGCTGAGCTCAGGAAGTTAGGAATATAGAGGAAATATTCTATGACATATTTATTGATCCATAAGAAGGCATAACTCTGGTCAAAGCAATAGATGGTGACTACAGTTGGGGAAGTAGGTGAGTCATGGTCCTCAGAAGGAAAGAATCAGCAACTAGAAGACTAGTAGCCAGAGCAGAGTCCCAGGCATTGTTCTAAGCTGTAGCTTCTCACTTGCTCTCAGATGACCCTTTACATCATGCTAGGCTATCAAATCATCATCCTTACCCTAGAATTTGGACTCTCCCTGTGAATGGCATGTGGCTGAGGAGAACTTGAGGCTGGAATCCTTATTTAATCACAAAACTTGGAGATGGGGAATAAAAAGCTCAGATCCTTGATGTGGTTAGTACACCAGTAATATTGTGGGTTAGAACTCTGGCATCTAGTGAATGTTGTTTATGAAAAAAAAAATGCGGATTTGCAAACAGCAAGCTCACAGGTGGCCTTTTGAAACACGACAGTTGAGAACTGTCTGTGTCCTTTCTATTTGTATAGTTTTTGAAGATACAACATCAAATCTGTTTTTATTTTCACTTGTATAATTTGGTGCTGTAAAAGGAGAAATGGACATTGAAATTACAGATTCTTCTACTAGTTTGGAGGCCATATGATAGCAGGGGCCATACCATTTCAGTTTCAACCATGGAAACTAATGTTATAGTTTCATTGGTTGCTGGTACTTTAGAGCAGGATTTTTAAATTTTAGTCTTCATTAGAATCACCCAAAAGTTTGTGAAAACAAATATCTGGGTTCTACTCCTAGAGGTGGTGATGTATATGTCTAGGATGAAGCCTAGCATTTTGCACTTTTAATGAGAAGGTAATGCTAATGTTGCAGGCCTTTGGACTATACCACGAGTAACATTGTCATACTCCAGGTCACAGTATTACCCTCTGGTAGTTTTTAGATGTCTGTTATTCTTACAGTCCTAAGCCAATATAGCCTAAAATGCAGGCCCCCTAGGGATCTCTGAACAGACTCACTCTACAACCCTGAAAGTAGGAAATAAAGGAAGCTTGTCTGGAATACCAAATCAGGACAGCAGTTAGATGTGTTTAGCATTCATGCAAAGGTATTGAATTACAGGCCTACTTGGTCTCACCCCATATAATTTCATTCTGGTTTATAAGGTTAGTCATGCATGCTGTTGGAAGGCAGATGACACATGGCAAAATTAAGGCTGTGTGTGATACAAAACTCTTTCAGGTCTGGCTTGAAATTCAGTCATATCCTAACGATTCACAGCCTAATTCTGGGCCTGTCCTTAGCAGATCACTAAACATACTGAATCACGTACAGAAAAGGGGTGAGGCAAGGCAAGGGAGGATAAGTATGGAGGTCAGATAAGCTATGGATAAATATTTTAGGTTCTCTGAACCTCTGTTTCCTTATTTAAGACATAGCCATGCCAATGATATTTACCTCACAGAATTCTTGTAAGGATTGCATGTAAGCATGTCTAAAATCATCCAGGATGACATTTTGGAACATAATAATTCTCAGTTAATATTAGTCTTCTTATTTTCTTCTTAGTGTCTTCTGCTGGTAAAATTGGAAGAATATAGATACTGGAAGAACAAAAGAAATATTAGGTTCTTAGACACTGCAAAGTGGTTGGTCCCCCAGCACATGAATTAGATTTATTCGATTTATTAAAGGTTAGTGGAAGTCCAAGGACTGGCCTAGAAACCTAAACAGCCATTGGTGGCAGAAAATTTATAAAATGGCATCATGCTAGAAGATGTATTTTTGGTGTTAAAGAAAACAGGTGAAATATGGATGGTGAAGATTTATATAAAGTGTTTAGTGTTTGACAATGGAACATAGTAGCACCTAAAAATCCATATTAAGATAAAAATATGTCTAATTGAGTGAATAAATATCTGACATAATGCAGGATATGGAAAGGAAACCAGCAACTGGATTTTAATTCCAGTTCTGCCTTTAATTAGCCTCTGTCCTTGGGAAAGTCATTTAACTGCCTCCTAACACACACACACACACACACACACACACACACACACACACACACACACACTCTCTCTCTCTCTCTCTAACACCAATTAAAATTATTTCAGCTTAGAAATATCATGCTATATCATAATCGTCAAGACTATACTTTGAATGCTAAATATTTCTATGCAGACAAGCAATTCGAAGACAAAATCTGGGGGAATAAAGGTTTACAATTAGAGTGCTTATCATTATGACTTCAGTAACTCTAAAGTAGAATTTTGCTAAAAATCTTGACAAATTATCTGATTCTTAGGTTTCTCTGTTCACAGCAGGACATTTAGAAGGAAGTTGGGACACTAGATACTTCCTGGATGTCAATTCTCTGCTCTGTTAGTGCCATAAAACTGCAGCTATATTTGTCTGGTCACTACCATATCTGCACAATTGGTACATTATCCACATGTAGTAAGAATTCAATCAATATTTGTCAACTGAGTGAGAAAATAGATTAAAGAAAAACAATTCAGGTAATCAGCCTCAGGAAGATTGTCCCAGAGAGCCTATACAAATCAAATTGTGAAAATTTCTACCTTTCCTGATTCTTTGTAGACATAGCCCCACTTTCTGCCAGTGCCTAAAGGATAATTACAATAATCATTCATGTCACCATGTAAAAATAAGGTATAACATTTATAGTTTCCCAAGATGCATTATCATATATACATCATTTTGAAAAGATTAATATGGAAAATTAGCAGTTCCACCACAAGGTAATGAGAAATATAGACAAAACATTTGAAGTAATGGAAAATAAGAAATCTTTTTTCATTATAATCAATTAAAAGTGTATCAGAAAACCATGCGTGAAACCACACTCTACACCAAGCAGCACCTTTCAAAACACTATATTCAAAGTGCTTTTTCCTCCTTTATGAACTCAGTTAATTTGCCTTTAAAAAATAAACTTGAGTACCATATTATTTGCAATACTATTATGATAAATAGTACAGTGATAGATAATATATAAGTCATTTCTCCCTTTAAGAACTACATAGTCAACTGGGGACATAGACACAAGTACAAAAATCTATACATGGAGAACCTGATTATTGCTTACACTAGGCAGAAAAAGGCCAAATTACCAAGATTTTTGAAAAGTGCAAGTAAAAAGTAACAAGTTAGGATGATATAGGTGGTGGTAGATTGGAAAGGTAGAAAAGCATATTATGATGAAAAGATCCAAATTGAGATAGAACACATATGAATTTCTGTGGGGTCAATCAGTCCAAGAATCAAGATGATGGTCAAGGATCATCCACAGAGATGTGCCTGCCATTTATGGTAACTATTAGGGACAGTAAAAGGAGCACTAGTTTTGGCCTCTAAAAATATACTTTGGAAATCCACCTCTGCCATTACCACCAGACAATAACTCTTGAGCCAAATCTAAGTCTCAGTTTTCCAGTTTGTAGAAGAGATTTTCAGAAGAAACAGTGTGGTAACATGTAAAGCAAAAAAACATTGTTAGCACACAGGTTATAGAGCAATTCTTATCATGCTTTAGTGCATAAATGAAGCCTAAAAATGGAAGGCAGTCTGCAGGTTTGGCTGAGGTGTTTGAACCAGTTTTGACAATGCTGAGTCAATGAGGTTACCCATTTTCAAGGCTTCTGTAAGACAGAAGCTCTAAATAAGGGTAAATCTGGGAGGATAGATATTGTTAAAGGATAAGAAAATTTCTAAGGAAAGAGGCAGGGATGTCCTGTTCTTGGAGAATTTCCACCATGCACATTCAGAAAAATGTGCATTAGTCTATGCTTCCTGTCTAAGTCACTGTGCTATTCTCTGCACACTGCCTGGATTCAGCTTCATGTATGCCTTCTAAATGACTTCTGAACCTGGCTCACACTTTTCTTTACCATCTATTACACTTTACAAAGCATTTATTACTTAATTATTCATTTGAGCCACCTAAAAACTATGAAAGGTTAGCATTCCTGTTTTCATTTTACAAATGAGGAAAAAATTTTAGTAGGAATGGGGGAAACAGAAAAGAAAAAGAATATAAATCCAAGGGGCAAAGAGGAGGGAAGACTCTTAGAAGTGAAGGAGACAATGGGAAATCAAACTGTCCATGGAGGACTGAACCTCAGTGACCACAAATTGTGTCATAGAGTCTTAGCTTTGTGTTTCTTCTTCCTTAACAGCCACAATCAATGATCATGCAATTTTTATTTGTCTAGCAGGTGGCCAAGTTATGGGTCCTACATAATACCATCTCCCTGCCCCATCAGATCTGGGACCTTAATCATCTTTGCCAAAGCATGCCCTTGATGTAAGAGGGGAAAGAAGATATAGTGGTGCATCCGAGAAAATCTTGACTGTAGGAAAAAAAATCTATATAAAAAACAAGGGCAAGGGAGCAGTGATGGGAGAAAAAATAAAGTTAAGTGCTGGTCAGATGACAATCTGTTGTTGTTCAAAAGCACATCTCATGAAGGGAATGTGTTTTAATGTACACTGTAGTTCTTAACAACACAATGTCCATCCCTATGAAATTGTTTCTTGAGTTTCTTCTGATGTCTTCAAAATGTCTAATTATTCTCTGTAAACACCAAGGACATATGATTACAGGAAAGTGCTGACTGAGCATGATATAAAGCATGTGTAAGGTAAGCTGATGTTACTGCTTTTTCATTGTCTTTATTTTTAAGCCTATGTTTCTCATTCAGAATATTAAATGAAGATGAGTATCTTGTCTCTTTGAGCCCTCACTTCACCTTTGTCTTCTCTGTCCTCTATTTATAAGATAAAACTTAGTACAAATAGGGAAACTGTCCTGTAAATCTTTATGGAAGAATTGGTTTATTTATTCACATCTGTCTCGTCTTCTCAGGCTACCATAACAAAATACCAGAGACTGAATGACTTTGTTTTGAAGAACAGAAATTTATTCTCTCACAACTCTGAAGGCTTGAAGTCCAAGATCAAGGTGCCAGCAAGGTTGGTGTCTAGTGAGACCTCTCTTCATGGCTTGCAGATGCTACCTTATTGCTGTGTCCCCACATGGCCTTTCCTTTGCGCATGAGTAGAAAGAGAGCTCTGGTTTCCCATTTTCTTTTCATAGGGATGTCGGTTCTACAGGATCAGGGCCCCATCCTTATACCTTAGTTAACCTTAATTACCTTTTTAAAGACCCTATCTTCAAATATAATCACTTTGAGAGTTACAGCTTCAACATACAAATTTGGAGTTGGGGAAAGAGGAACACAATTCAATCCATAACAACATTTGAAGATAATAACATGACCCACAGCCAATCTTTCCTGAATATTCCATTTCAAAGCAACCCAACCCAAGTGACCCTTTACTTTTCCCGCTTCCTACCATTCTTCCCTTTCTACCCTCAGCTTCTTGTTGAATTCTATTTCTTCTTCTGAGGTTTTTACCACACTTTTTAAATCTGAAATAGCAACCTGAAGAGCCATTCTGGAATGAAATAAAGAAGACTTGGTCACCTAGAGAAAACACAAGAGCTTCAAATTTCTCAGTTTTGGGGCTTAGAAATTTACCTTCTTCCTTTTTTATGAAGAGAGCAAATGAAAGAGAGAGAGAGACAGAGATAGAGAGAGAATTGAAGCCAAGATGGGGTATGCAGTAAGACTTGGTAGAAAATTGATCCAAACACTATGAATAGGGAGTGGGTGGAAGATGCTAGATGGTAATTGAGATATGTAAGGGTATGAGGAAAGTTTCATTTGGTCTGTGGTCTAGAGGCCAGAATCTAACTGGGCATCAATTAGATTGGAAAACAAAACTCTCTAAATAAAAAAGTGGAGAAGCCAGCTGAGCTAAAATATTTTCTCTGGGGCCTGGAAGCAAAGGGGATTCATAGTGCTGAAGGCAGCCAAGGACTCAGTCAAGAGCAGCACTGTGCCAGTATCCAGAAGATATCCTTAAGGACTCACACAGTTTCAGAATGTGGTTCTCTCTCTAGATTATAATATTATTAGACAAAGTAGAAAAATTACACGATATAATTTTTTTGTCCTTCTATGATGACACAGATTATGAATTGCTGACCTCAAAATCCTTTTCTCATTTAATTTTTGATTTATGAAGAAAATTTTTGACTTTAGAAAATGAATGGGGAAAACTGGGCAACAAGAATTTCAGAAACATTTAGTCTTCATTCATTTATGTGTTCTTGTTCCAATTCTACTATATTGGAATGATCAAGTTGCCTTGAAACCCTTCTTAAAATGTCAGCATTTATTATTTAAGATTTTTTTCTAAAATGCATGACTATATTTGGAGCAAATAATGAAATTTTTGATCATTTATTTACACATGGAGTTCTAGATCAATCCTTCCGAACACCAATTCTTGAATAATCTGTGACAATAAATAAAAGAAATGCGTGATTTAAGCTACAAGTGCATGCCTGATAAGGCACAGAAATTTGTTTTGTTTAGGTCTGTTTTGTTCAAAAATTTTTTATAGCTTTATTTTATTATTGACTCATTTAGGATTTGCTTTCCTAAAATAGAGGACAACCAATTTAAAAGCTCTGAATTTTTAGCTAAGGGATTTTTGATCACATTGTATTACCTTGATACACTTTTTCCACCAACTCATCATCACTTTAGGGAGGCATCTTCCTACCCCAGATGCTCCTTGTTGATCTTCTTTCCTCTATGGTCTAGTCTCCTTGACCTCTAAATGCAGCTGTCTCTCAGGGCCCACTCCCAGAATAGGTTTGCTATTTATACTCTTTGTTTGATCTCATCTAGTTCCTTTGCTTTTAGATGGTTCCCAAAAGTATATCACTGTTTCCAACTTCCTTTACCCCCAACTCAGGCTCATTTTTCCAATTGACTGTTAGAGGGCTAAAAAGGAAACATAGCCAAATTAAAGATTGATTTTCCCCAAAATTCTATTTTTTCTTTTCTGTAGTCTTTTACCTATTAATAAATGAGCAAGTTTGTTCTCCCAGTTGCTTAGGTCAAACTCTCAGATGTATCTGACTTTCTCTGACTCCTCACATACAACGCATTTGAAAAACATGTCTTAGTTGCAGGATTCATGTAGACTCTTGACATTTGTGTCCTTCACTCTGTGTGAGCCTAGTTTGCACCATCAAAAGACCTGTAACTTACCTTGCTTTCCTCAGCCCTAGACCTTTAGAGTCTGTGATTCTTTTAAAATATATATTCTATGCTTTCTTAAACCCTCCCTTGACTTCTTGACCTACTTAAAAAAAAATCTTATGGTCTTTGTATCTAGCCACTTGATACCTTTTGAATTCAACTCCTACCACTTTCCTGTCACTCACTCCAGTGCAGCCCAGGCAATCTCCCTATTGTTGCTTTAAGATTCTCATGCCTCAGGTCCTCTGCACATGCTATTTGTACTCCCTGATATTTCTTTCTCCAGGACCATGCCTTGTCACTTCAGATCACTTAAGCCTCTGCTCAAAAGTCACCTTATCAACACATCTAAAGTAGAATCTTTGCCCCTTCCCTCTCCATTTCTTTTCTATCTTGTTTTACCACATAGGCCTTATTTCTACCTGATATATACTTCCTATTCACCTGTTTATTGTCTACCTCCTCCACTGAGGTGTCAGATACCTGAGAACAGGCACTATGCATGTTTATTCACTGATAGCTCTCCAGTACCTATAGCAATGTCTGGTTTACAGTAGTTAATCAATAAATAAATTGGCCTATTTCTCATTTATATATATATATATATATATATATATATATATATATATATATATATATATATATATATATATAATCAGCCACAGTATTCTCACTGACAATAAGTCCATGAGAAGAAAAATCAGAGGGAAATAAAAAAAAACCCAAGACTTGGAAATGCATATTTCATTTCATTTCATTTTATTTTGAGTCTTGCCCCTCAAATTGTGGCATCACCTGGGAGCTTAGCTTGCTAGAAATGCAAATTTTTAGACCTCATCTTAAACCTAATAGAACACACTCTTTAGTTAAATTAGCTAATTCAAAGCAAAAGTCATTTTAATTTTTCCAGACTTCAGTGGTGTTATTTGTTCCAGTTTTTGGATCCATTTTGTGGCATCTGGATAGATGAGCTGTAGCTTTGTGGACTGCCCCTGTATCCTGGACCAGGTTTGCACTTCAAGGTTGAAATGGGAAGGGCTCAGAAATCTGGATTCTAACAAGATTCCTGAGTAACTTGTATGCACAATGGGGTGAGAAGTACAGCTTTAGAGTCTCCAAGTACTGCTCTATCTTTTCTCAGTGAGACACCTTGTCCTATTTGAACAAAACTGCAGCTTGCCTGATATCTGACTATGAGTGTCTTTCTGTATTGTCTGCTTTCTAGACCTTATGACTGTAAATGGTTGATAAAAAAAAGAAGTGACTTACAATAGGAAAACTAATAAGACTGGGCACCCTACCATCATTCAATTTTTGACATGTGGAAGACCCTGCCCAGGAGAGTCTGCAGGGGTAAAACTATCACTCACAAGATCACAGTTCCCTATCAAGGAGCAGACTGCCAGTATGAACCAAAATAAGGGTCCATTGAGAATCACCACAGGCACAGCCTTCCAACTGGGATGATCTGAGGAGACAGGTAGTTTGTGTGACAGAGCTTAACCTTCAGATAGGCAGAAGGGAGAGAATTGCATTTACATTGTGTCTCATTTCTCTCCCAAGTTGTCTTGCAAAGAGCATATCCTCTCCTGGTAGCTGCTGTAATTAGTATATTATTATCTTGTCATTGTTCAAATTTGGTTTGCTAAATCATTCTGAACTTCCTTGACAGTTCGGCCAGAAAAGAAAATAACATTTCATATTTAACAGTTTTCCTAGAAGCAAAGCATGAGATGGTGATTTGAATGCCTGTCAGTAATTGGGAAGTGCCCTTAGGAGAAAGGGAGTGAGGAAAATAGAACAGAACAGTGGGAAAAGCCAGGCAAAGATGTGGGTTTGGCTAAAACTTAGACTCAGCTTGATCTCACACAAAGCTCTGGAGCATCCATGACACCAGAGACTAGGTCCCACCTTGTGGCAAAGAGGATGATCATTTTTCTATGCTAATCAGTCAGTTGCAATTGTTCCCAGAAAATGTGCGTAACCTCCTAGACATTTCCCAGTCAACTCCTATAAACCATGGGTGATTTTCAGAATAAGGAGGGCAGTAGTGAGCTGTAAGCAATCAAAACTTACAGCAACGATTGGTGGGTGCACCACAGGTAAAGGGCAATTTACAATACTTATTAATATCAGTCCATAGACACATTCTGAGGTGTAGTTCCTTCATCTAGATTGGAAATGTTTTTTTCCAAGCAAAGTAAGACATTCTTCCAATTTTAGATGTATCTTAGATTTAATCATCATTTGCTGTTTCAAATGCACTGTAAATATTAACTCATTTAATTCTCATGACAACGTAGCAATGTAAGTGTTATTGTTATTTCCATTTCATTGGTGAAAAATCTGAGACACTAAAAGCTTAAGAAATTTGGCTGAAGTATACAGCAGAGACATACTTGAGTCTGGGCAGTCCCGCTCCACTCTTTTTATTCTTAGTTGCTAGGCTGTGAGACACCAACTGGATGACCACCACTTTGATGGTAGGTGTGACATCATAAAACCTCACTTAATGCTTGACACTTTGCAGGTGCCCATTTTGTATTGGCTAAATGAACCAAATGAATCAAGAAACAATACTGGATACAACTATGGATCTCTTTGAACTTGTATTTATAGCTTTTGCTGCACAAGAAAACATCCCCCAACTTAATGGCTTAAAATAACAACTGTTTAGCTCACAATTTTGTGGGTTAGTTATTTGGGCTGGGGACAACTTTGCAGTTCTCCTGTTCTTGGTGGGCTCATTCTTGCATTCTGTGGTCAGCTGCCAGTTATCTAGTCAACTTTGCCTCTTGGATTGGTCATCTAAAAGCTAAAGTGTTGGGGGAAAGTGGGATATGTGTTTCTCATCATCTAACTGGGCTTGTTCACCTAGCATGTTTGGAGTGTTGCAACAAGGATAATAAAAACTCATATAAGAGATCTTGAAGCCTAGGCACACCATCACTTCTTTGGCATTCTATTGTCAAAATGAATCAGTCACAAGGCCACCTCAGATTCAAAAGGTGAAACTGACTTCATATTTTGAATGGGAGGAGCTACAAAGTCACAATGAAAAGGGGCAAAAAAACTGGGAGGGAAAGAATTTTTAACCATTTTTGCTTTTATCAGAGATCTCATGTGGACCTGATATATGTGTGTGTGTGTGTGTGTGTGTGTGTGTGTGTGTGTAACCTTCCTTCATATTTGTGGTTTTCTTTTATATATAAAATTTAGAAACTGAATCACTACTGTTAATTGGTTAAAAAACACAATGTACACATCTAAAATAAGAAGTTTGCCTCTGGATGCTATTTTCTTTTCCTCTGAAAATATTATAAAAATAGCAAATCATTAGTTCTACAGTCTTACAATAAATATCTATTTAAAGCAAGGTTAAAATAGATTAAAATGTTATACAATGAAATATGAGTCTCCCATCCACTCATCTTTTCTAGTCTTACTCCCAGAGTGACCAATATCAAAAGAAGTCTGCACATATTTACATATATCCTCTCTCTAAATGAGATTATAGTATACATATTATCCTCTATTTTGCTTTTTTACTTAGCATTATATCTTGAAGATATTTTCCTATCAGCACAAACAGTTTTAACTCATTTAAAAGAAAAGAAAAGAAAAGAAAAGAAAACAAAACAAAACAAAATAAAAACAGTATAATGTTCCCTCTGAGGTCCAGGGATATTCTTAACTCATTTTAATATTGTTTTGATGATATTTCAAGAAAAAGTTTGTATAAGTGTAAAAAACATTGTGTGTGTGTGTGTGTGTGTGTGTGTGTGTGACAAGTATGCTTACATGAAATCTATCCTCTTAACAAAGTTTTGATTGTGCGTTATTGTTGACTATAGGCACAATTTTGTACAGCAGATTTCTAGAGCTTATTCACATTGCTTACTGAAATGTATGCCCATTAATTAGTACTCCCTATTTCTTCTGCCCTCAGTTCCTGAAAACCACTATTCTGGTCTGATTCTATGAACTTGACTAGCTTAGGTACCTTGTGTAAGAGGAATCATACATCTGCCTTTCTGTGACTGGCTTATTTTACTTTATGTAATATCCTTAAGGTTTATCCATACTGTTGCATATTGCACAATTTCTTTCTTTTTAAAGGCTGACTAGTATTCCATTGTATGTATTCATCACACTTTATTTATCTGTTGTTGAAAATTTTTGTTGTCTCCACATCTTGCCTATTGTGCATAGTGCTACAGTGAACATAAGAGTTGAGATTCTGATTTTAATTCTTTGGATAGATACCCAGAAGTGAAATTGCTAGATTATATGGTAGTACTATTTTTAAATTTTTGAGAAACCACCATACTATTTTCCATAGCAGATGCACCACTTTTTATTCCCACCAACAGTGTGTGATTTCTCCACATCCTCGCTTACATTTGCTGTCTTTCATTTTTTTGTAATAGACATTCTGACAGATGTGAGGTCAAAATCACAATGTACAAGCCTTTTATATCATGAAGAAAATTAACTCTTTTGTCTGTGACAAACATGGTACTGCTTTTTTAAACCTACTTTATTAAGAGGTATAACATTCACATAGGAAGATGCACTGATCTTAAGAATATATCCTCATCAATTTGAGCAAATACATGCACCTGTGTAACCATCACACAAATCAAGATATAGAATATTGCCCAGCAGTCCAGACTGTCCCATCTGGCACTTTCCGGTCAATCACCTTATACACCCACAGAGACAATCACTACTCTGGCTTCTAAGAACATAAATTAATTTTTGCCTCTTCTTGATTTTTCTATAAAACCCTATAATATCTGTCTTCTTTATTTAACATATTTGTTTTCAATAATGGCATTTCATTTTTTGCTTCTTGTTTTGGAAGAATTTTTCATTGTATTTTCCTACTGCGATTTTTTTTTATCTGTTTACTTGTTGATAGACAAATAGGATATTTTCTGATTGTACTCTCATGCAATAGGCCACTATGAACATTTTCGTACAAATCATTTTGTGTTAACATCTGTTTCTCCTTAATATCTCTATCTAGGAGTGAAATATCTAAGTCATAAGGTAGATGTTTTTAACTTTAGTAGGAATTGCCAAACTAATTTTAAAGTATGTAACATTTTGTCCTTCCGTTAGCGATGCGTGAGATTTCCAGCTGCTCCACATTCCAACACTTAATACTTTCAGTCTTCATAACTTTACATATTTTGATGTGAGTGTAATGCATCTCCTTGAGATGTTGTTTTCCATTTCCTTAATAGTTAATGATGTTGATCATCTTTTCCTGAATTTGTTGGCCTGTCTTTTGTGAAGTGCTTTGTGAAGTTCAAGTTTTTGTATATTTTGAAGAGGTTTACTTTATTTTCACATTGATTTGTAGAATTCTTTATTTATTCAGGATATGAGTCTGCCCTTTATTATATATAGGCATTACACATATTTTCTTGGTCTATGGTTTGTCTTTTTATTTTCATAATATTATCTGTTTTGAATAGCAGATTTTAGTTTTGTCACATCTTATCTGTGTTTGTTTCTCCTAGGGTGAGTATTTTTTATGTCCTTTCTAAGAAACCTCTGCTTTTTTTCCTATGATTTATTTCAAATTAAGTTTTGTTTATGGTAGAATATAGGAGTCAAAGATACTTTTTTTTCTCTATGGAAATGCAGTTGTTCCAGCATTATCTGTTGAAAAGACTTTTCTCATCAAATTGAGGAGATATCTTGGCTCCATTTCTTAGCTTTCTATTTTATTCCACACTCTACTGGCCTATCCTTACAAAAAAGTCACACTTCATTAATTACTGCCACTTTTTAGTAAATCTTGAAGTCATGTAGTCTAATTTCTCTGATTTTATCCTTCTTCAAAATGGCTTTTGCTCTCTAGATCTTTAACACTTCCTGTATGGATTTTAAAATAATCATTTTAACAATTTCTACAAGAAAGACTCAAAATTTTAATTTGGATTATGTTGAATCTTATCAGTTTGGGAAGATTTGATATCTTAAAATTTTTAAAACTTTCAATTCATAAACATAACATATCTTTACTTAGATCTTTAATTTCACACAGCAATATTTGGTCATTTTCACTGTAAAAGTCTTGCATGTCATTCATTAAATTTATTCCTAGAATTTGATGATGGATGCTACACAAATGGCATTGTTTTAAATTATATTATCAGTTGAAGATTTTTTCTTCTATTCTTAATTTGCTAAGAGTTTTAATTATGCGTGGGTGTCAAATTTTATCAAATGATTTTCTGTACCTATTTAGATGATTATATTTTTATGTTAATTTAGCACATTATATTCATTGTTTTTTTAAATAATAAATCAACTTTGCATTCCTTAGATAATCCCTACTTGGTCATAGTTTGCATATTTTGAATTCAATTTACTAAGACTTTGAAACAAATATTTGTGTCTGGGTTAATGAAAGATATTAGTTGGCAATTCTTTTTTTTATGTTCATGATTATGCTAGCCTCATAAAAAGAGGTTATTGGCTAAAACTTGCGCATACTAGCTAGGGCAGCTCTGTGTGTGTGTGTGTGTGTGTGTGTGTGTGTGTGTGTGTGTGTGTGTATCTTGAAAAGATAAGTTGGTGCAAAAAAAATTCAATCTTATAAAATTATACATAAAATAATATTGATTATAAATTTGAATAGTTCATATTTATTTAACTATCCTTTGTCTATTAATTTTAATGTTTGCATTTAAAGACATAATAAGTTATGTAGTAAGCATGAAGTTTATGTAATAAGCTATTTAATTATGCCTTTTGAATTCTTACACAAGAAAATTATAAATTAGATATGGTAGAACATATATTTCTTCTCATCGCATTCATTTTTTATAATATAATGCCTTTTCTTTGCCCTTTTTCCTTGACTCCAATTAGAAAATTAAAGAAAAAAATGAAAACCCTGTTTCTTTTAGGAAACCATGCAAAAATATTATGAAGCAATGCTTCTAAGCACTGCAAAGTCTCGAGCAATTAGAGAGGTAATATAAATGTTGCCTGGCACTTGCCACCATAGTGCTTTCTGAAGCCAAATACCTGGATTCTAATCATTCTAACCATCATCTGTCTGAAAGACTCATTCAAATGTGATTCAGGACCACAGAGAATTAAAAAAGGAGACAAAAGAATTTCCTTCTGAGGTCAGGTTCAACCATAGATTTCAAGAGTAGATAAGAAATACCCTGAGTATCCATAACAATAGAAGTAACCACAACAAAAAACAAATGAGCACAAAAAGGAAATTGCTGGCTAGTCTCAGATTTCTCCACAGAGGCACTCAATATTGGAATATAAGGGGGAAAAGTTCTAAGGGTTAGAAAATACAGCTGTAAAATTTGTACCCAGCTGTATTTTATTCAAATATAATGTTAACACACAGACATCTTTGAGCATGCAGTGTTGGAAATTAGAATAATTCTAAACCCTGCTTATAAAAAATACCAAGTCAATTTAGAAATAAATCCAAGTTTAAAACCAGGAATAGGGGGAAAGAAATCATGGTAAATGGAAGAGTGATAGGCACTAAATCCACTGAACTTTAAAATCAAGTTCAAACGTAATTATTATATTGACCATAAAACTTTTTGGCAAAGGAAGCATAATGTACAAATACCAAATATATATTCATTATATGTAAATACCAAATGTTGGAAGAGGAATCTGAAAAGGATGTAGTAGTTTCCTTATTTTGCAGAGCAGAAAGTCAATAGAGCTTGTCTAAATTTGAAACATAAGGTTAAAAAAAATACTCTAACATCTTAACGTATCTAATTTATTGATTTCAGATTGCTCTTTTGGCGATTAATATCAGATGGTGAAGAAACATTTATCTGAAACTCAATATTCCTTAATTTTGATGCAGTTTTTGTCTCCTGCCTTGGTTAAATATAATTATATTTTAATTAAAGTCTAAATATGTGTAGCATTATACTATGATAAAAATCTTTCTAAAATAATTTATATTTATTTCTATTAATCATTTATTATTTAGATGGATATATTTATATAGACACACCTGAGATAATATTCCCTAAATGTTGACACTGGTTATTTTTGAGGAATGAGATATGGAATAATTTTGAAAATATTTTCTTTGTTTTTTAAGTGTTTTTTTGTATGATATTTGCATTACTTATTATACATAAAATCATTCTTTGAAGTTATAGAAATTAAAGTATTAATATTTGACTTAATAAATGCAAACTAAAAATTACAATGGTCAAAGACCTTTAATAATGTATATGTATAAAATAGTACTCTAGTAGAAAAAGGAGAAAGGACAAAAACAAAGATGAAATATTATTTATCTATATATTAGGAATAAATATAGCAGCTTGTCTAGTAATCAAATAGATTAAAATTCAAATCTGCTAATAAAGAATTATTGAGATAAGCCTTCTCACACTCTGCTGGTAGAATTATAAACTGATGTAATTTATCTAGTATGAAATTTGACAAAATTCATCTGAGTTTTAAAGGTATCATATTCTTTGACAGCCTCAAGAATTTGAGCCTATAAAAATACTGAAAAATAAAAACAAACATTTATAAAAATAGATGTATATTTCACTGTTATTTTTAGAAAAGAAAAGCAGAAATTTTCAAATCCAACAATAGAAAACATAGTAGAGTCAATAATAAATAATAGTTTTCACTTATTGAATTTTAATGTGCCCAATTTTGTCAAGCATTTTATCTTTATAATGACACAGGGAGTAGAGACTATAAATATTTTACACCTGAGATTGCTCATCGGAGAGATTAGGAAACATAGTAGAGATGACAAAACTAATATGTGGTAAGATTTAATGGGATTAAAAAATGAATGTTCCTCAATATTATGCACATCCTCTATAGTAATATTGTGTATCCATTTTAAATGAGGTGACTTTTGGTGAGTCATCATTGAATTTACCTATAAACAATGCCAGTCGAGTATAAATGTTATTTCATTAAAATTTGGTTATAGGTACTTACAGTCTTGAAAAAAAATCAACACTGACTTTTTTTTTCCAGCTCCTCACGCTAGAATCTTGGAAGTCATCACTCTGTCTTCACAAAAATTTGAACAATTAGAACAATCAACATCTCTTCTTGGATCCATAAGAGAGGTCAGGACACAGGGCAAACTATTGCCCCCAAGATTGGAGAGATAGACAAGTCAATCCAGGGAGTCAGGGCCTGTGAAGCAGAGACTTGTAAAAACCTTCACGGAAACCAGTGCCAGGTTTGAAAAATAACTGAATTATTTGCCAGAGGCTCAGTGTGAACATCTCTGAGAGTTAAACTTTCTAGGAAGACCCAGTTCTGGGGGTGGAGCCCACCCCACAATTTTGTGAGATTTACCTTTAGGAGCTCAACCAGGTTTAGAGTAAATATTGGAGAAAAATCCCCTAGTGCTTCAGGTAGGGAGAGACAAAAAGGAGTTATTTTGAAATATATCAGAGCAGCAGTTCCCAACCTTTCAGGCACCAGGGACTGATGCTCCTATGAGAATCTAATGCCTGATGATCTGAGGTAGAGATAAATAGGTGATGCTAGCTCTGGGGAGCAGATACAAATACAGATGAAGTTTTCCTTGCTCACCTGCTACTCACTTCCTGCTATGTGGACTTGTTCCTAACAGGCCATGGACCAGTACTGGTGTGAAGCATCGGAGCATGCTGTTCTTAACAAGGCTTGCCTGCAGGAGAAACTAATTAAACAAAGCCTAATCTGATGGGGTATTATCAGAGCCTAATTAAATAGAAGAAAGAAAATACCTAACTCTAGTGGACTCTAGCTATCTTGTCCCATCTGACAGGGTTAAACAAAACAAAACAAAACAAAACAAAACAAAACAAAACAAAACAAAACAAAACAAAACAAAACTAAAAAATACTTTTGATGTTCACAGACCAGAGACATAGGCTCAATAAAGATAGACCTCATAGTAGGACTATATGCATACCTCAGAGATACTGCAGGTTCAGTTCCAGATCACTGCAATTAAGCAAATATGGTAATAAAGTGTCATACAATTTTTTGGTGTCCCAGGGCATTTAAAAGTTATAGTTTATACTATAATGTATTCTATTAAGTATGCAATAACATTATGTCTAAAAACAATATACATTAATTTAAAAAATACATTATTGCTAAAAAATTCTAACCATTTCTGAGCTTTCAGCAAGTTGTAATTTTGATCTTACCTTCAATTTGTAATAATTGCAATATCTGAGAGGTGCAATAACATGAAGCACAATGAGTATGCCTGTATAGAAGACTTCACCTCCCTCTACACCTCACAGCTACATTACTAAAAGCCTACTTATAGCAGAGCCTTTTACTAAATTCAACATGTCTGATTATCAAGAAAAAATTATAAAAAAGGCTAGAAAACAAAAAGGAAACAAAACAAAAATCCAAATAACAAAAAAAAAACATTTGGAGAGCAAGCATGAAAATGAGCCATGGAAGAAATATTGTAATTATAAGACCCAGAATTTTAAAAAACTGATTAATATGATAAAGACTAATGTGTTAAGTAGAGAACATACACAAACATATGGGCAATGTAAGCAGAGAGATGAAAATCTTACAAAAGAATGAAAAGGAAAATTTAGCAATGAAAAGCACTACAACATAAATAAATAGTCTTTAATGAGCTCATTAGTAGACTGGACATGGTTAAAGAAAATAATCTCTGAGTCTGAGTACATCTCAATAGAAACCTCCAAAACTAAAAAAAAAGAACAAAGACTGAAAAAAAAAATCAAAGCAGAATATCCAAGGACTGTGGGACAACTACAAAAGATGTAACATATGCATTTGGGAAAATCAGAAGGAGAAGAGGACTGTGGGACAACTACAAGATGTGTAACATATGGGTATGGGGAGAGCAGAAGGAGAAGAAAGAGGAAAAGGCGAAGAAAAAACAATAAGAATGACTGAAAATTTCCTCAAATTAAAATATGAGATATAGATGTCTATCACAATGTTATTTTTTAAAAATATTATTAAACTCTAGATTTGCACAATAAAAAATAAAATAAATTAACATATAGTCATATGTAAATCTGTACCATTAAGAGTTTTCAAAGCTTATTTAATGATTTAGAAAAAAACATAAAATATAAAATTAAGTGGGAAAAGGACATAAAAATAATTTTAGATCTCAATTCTATCTACATATACAAAGAAATGTTAGAAAAAATACAGAAATAAAATACATCTAATAAATGAATAGATTTGTATATAATTTTCTTCTTAATATCTCTCTTAAAATTCTGTAAATGCATGCACATACTATTTTCATATTGAAAATAAAACATTTTTACAAAGAGGACAATGTATTAGAGTATTCTGAAAAACACCAACACAACAAAGAAATTGTGTTTCAATAAAAATGCCATCACAATGAGATAGGAAAATAACTATCAGTTCAATAAATCGTCTGTGTTTGTTGGATATCCGTGTGAAAAACAGTTTGATTCCTAACTCACACTACACACACCCACCCACCCACACACACCCACCCACCCACACACACACACACACACACACACACACGTACACGCACACACACACAAAATCCGTTTTTAGTTGAACAAAAACCTAGATGAAAAAGATAAAATGATAAAGTAAAAAAATTTTATCTAATAGAAATATAATGCAAGCTAATTCTTATTGAGGTATAATTCACATACCATACAATCCATCCATTTGAATTATACAAGTGAATGATTTAAAAAATATATTAAAAATTTTTTTAAATTATAGTTAACCTTCAATATTATATTACTTTCAGGTGTACAGCATAGTGGTTAGATATTTATATAAGTCAATTATTTTCAACTTTGTTCACACAGTTGTGCAACTATCCCCACAGTGAACTTTAAAACATCTTCAGTATCCTCTCCAAAAGCTTGTACCATTGTCATTTGCTCTCCTTTTTTCCAACACCTCTATCTCTATGAAATCATTAATCTACTTTGTTTCTTTATAGATTTGTCAATCATGAACATTTAATAATAGAGTCAAAAGTACGTGGTCTTTGATGACTTTGTTTTCATTAAGAAGTTTTTCAAGTTTCATCTATGTTGCAGCATACATTAATACTTTATTCTTTTTATGGCCAAATAATATTTCATTTTGAATATTTAATTTGAATATTTCATTTTGTTTATTCATTCATAAGCTGATAGAAATTTAGACTGTCTCCATTTTGGTCTATTATAAATCATGCTGCTATAAACATAAGAAATGCTATATGTTTGCATGTATTAGATATATACCTTGGAGTCATATTGTCACTCTAAGCTTTAACTTTTGAGGAACTGCCAGACTGGTTTCTAATGCAACTGCACTTTGCATTCCCACCAACAATGTACGAATGTTTCCAGTTCTCAATGTTCCAGCCAACACTTTTTTTTATTCTAGCTATCTTAGTGTAAGTGGTATCATGTTTTGATTTGCATATCCATGACGGATAATGATGTTAAGCATTTTCTCATGTGCTTATGGAACACTTGTGTATCTATTTTATTTTATTTTTTTTTTGAGAAATATCTTTTCAGATTTTTTGCCATTTTTTAAATTGGGTTATTATTTTATTGTTGTTCTGTAAGAATTATTTATATAATCTTGACATGTCTTTTATCAGAATTATGATTTGTAAATATTTTCTCCCACTCTATTTTTTCCATTTTTAAATATTTTTCTTTGAAGCATAAAGATTTTGAATTTTGATGAAACCCAACTTACATCTTTTTCTCTTATCACTTGTGCTTTTAGTGTCCTAAGAAGGTGTTTCCTAACATATTTCCTTCTAAGAGTTTTATAGTTTTGGTTCTTATATTTATGTCTATTATTCATTTTAAATTAATTTTTATAAAGGGTGTAAGAAAAAGAGTCAACTTTGTTATTTTGTATGTAGACATCCAGTTGTCCAAGACTATTTGTTGAAGACTATTCTTTTTCCTTTGAATTACCTTTTGAAAACTGACAATCAATATGAGGGCTTATTTCTGGACTCTAAATTTTATTCACCTGATCAACATGTCCAACCTTATGAATATACCACATTATCTTGATTATTATTGCTTTATGATGCCCCATTATAAATTTTTTTAAAAAGTGAAATTAGTTTATAACTATATATTTTTTAATCTAAATATCTAAAATATTATTTTAACATGTAGCCAATATAAAAATTTTTTATGAGATATTTTACCTTATTCTTCAATTAACTTTCAAAATTCAATGTTCTCTATGTATAGCATGGTTTAGATGGCCACATTTCTAGTTCCCAATAACTGTAAGTAGCTACTGGTTACCATATTGGACAGTGTTTCTCTAGAAGAAAAAATGGGTGAACACTTTCATAACCTTGAGGCAGACAATGATTTTTTAAAACTATATTTTAAAAGCACTAATCATAAGTAAAACAAATGATAAATTTGGTCAATAAAATAAAATGTCTGCTCATTAATGAATATTATTACAGCATGTCATAGGCTAGGAGAATAATTTCAGTACATATATTAAACCAATGATTCATATTCAAAATATATAAATAATTCCTTCACATCAATAAGTAAAAGACAGACAACCCTATTATTTTTTAAAAAACTAAGTCTAATTGGAGATTTTAGAAAAGTGTATAAAAGTTTGCTAATATTATTTCATTATCATGGAAATGCTAATTAAAAACAGAAGAAAATACCACTCTGAAATGCCTAGAAAGGGAAAAAAATAAAAAGGAAGTGACAACACTAAATGTAGATCAACTAGAACTTATACATTGCTCAGTGGGAGTGTATATTTGTACAATAATTTTGGAAAAATGATTTGGCAGCATCTTTTATGCCAAATATTTCTTTTCTAAATACTATTCTTAAGTATATACCAAACAGAAATGAGTATAGAGTATGCTTATTCACCAAAATATATGCAAAAGAGTACTCATTTTAGTACAATTTATAGTTGTCAAAAATTGAAAAGACCCCAAAACTCATGAACAATGTAATAGATAATTATATAATGAAATATTCACCAATGGAATAGTAAACAATGGAAAAGAACATGTATACGCAAAAATATGCATAGCATTCATTGACACAATATTCAGGAAAGCAAGCCAGATGTAGAAGTGTACCTACTGTATTGCCCAATTTATATGAATTGAAAGGAAAAGCAAATGAATCTGTGGTAATATCCATCAGCATAATGGGTATTATGTGGAGGGTATTGAGTGGGAGAGGACAAAAAAGCGTTGTTTGGGGTGCTGGAAGTATTCTACATCTTGATCTGTGTGATGATTGCATAGGAGTAGGCATATGTAAAATTTCATCAGGTGGTATACCTAAGATTTGTGCATTTTACTGCATGCATGTTACACTTCAATACAATTTTTGAAAAATTTAAAAGTATAATATGAAGCCATAAAAGATTTCCATAGGTCAAACATGAGTGATTGAAATAAAAATTTAATGATGTAGAAGATGTCTTTGCAAGGAAATAAAGATTGCTTGGACTAGAGCATGATATGGACTTTTAAAACTGTTTTATTCTTCATTTTTTAGTCATTTTGGTTTGAATATAAATTATTTTTATATTATGGTAGTTTTGACGGCTAAATTACTTTCATAATTTGAAATCTCCAGATATATTTAAGGGCAGAAAGAAAATAATTGCTATAATGAATAAAAAGAACACTTTCTGCCTCAAGCTTACAATGATAAGAGGGCATTTAATGGAGCCTTTTGTTTAACATGGGGGAACCCTCTTTCCATATAACTCAATGATCCAAGAAGAGTTTTTATGAATGGCAAACTAGTGTGCTGTGTGTAGAGTAGTAAGGAAGCAGAAAGAGTAAGTGGGTTGGCTTACTCCATTAAAGATCCAGTAGTTTATCTTCTTGGAGCTGGGCAAGAAAAAGACAAAATGAAGATAAGTAAATATACATTAGATGTGGCACAAAAAGAACAATACTTTGCTGGGGACAGCAGTTCTTTAAAGGACCCCTTGGCACCTACAGATGACCAGACAAGAAAAGAAAAAAAATAATAAAATATGTCAGATTATGCAAAAAGATTCAGGAAGGTATCTGGCCAGTTTATCTCCATTTTATGAAGCAATTATTTAAGCCTGTGTCTTAGAACAGACTCCCTAGAAGCAAAGTTTGAAATAGGAATCCCTTTGCTTATGATTTCTTGAAGGAGTACTAGCAAGAGGAATTATTAAGGAAATGAAGGAAGCAGGATAGAACATAGATACGGGTGCTGCATAGTCAAGACTAGCCTTACTCTGATGCCTTAGGAAGCTCTGGATTGGGAATCAACCAGAGTTGTCCTAACTAGAGACAAGGGCGGAGGTACATTTGTGAACTTGAATATCAGTTAATTCTGTAGGCCTGTCAAAGGGAAAAGGGGCATCAGTGAGCTCTTAGCCAATACTCTCAGCCTCTTATGAATGGAGGCACTAGCCAGATAAAGTGGAAGTGGAAAGTGTGGTAGTAGCATACATGCACCTTCCAGAAATGTGTAAGTAGGGGTCTTAACCTTGCTCTTTCTTGCTTACCGAAGGCAAATGAGCAAGCGTCTATCTGGCTTCATGTTTAGGTTAGTATTACTATAACTTTAGCAATTTTGCAAATCACATTATATATGTATATGTATATGTATATGTATATGTATATGTATATGTATATGTATATGTATATGTATATGTATATGTGTATGTGTATGTGTATGTATATGTGTATATATATGTGTATATATACATTCACATTCACATGCACATACGTGTGTGTGTATATATGCATATATGTGTGTAAATATCTATCTATACATATATTATTATCAAATCATCTAATCAAATTTTTTGTTTAAATTTATTTTTGTTTAAGCAATACTGTCTGTTAAACTATATATTAGGGTTGCTACATTCTTAATATATAGTCAAAAACATGTACAACTATAAAAACTGAGGAAAGAAAAGGATGCTTAAGCTACTCTGGATAAATCAATAACTGAGAGAGAACAATGAGCCTCCCTAAATTCCACACGAAGACATAAACTATGGAGGCTAGTTACATGTGTTTTCTGCAGAATTTCAAAACTAAAGCTCAATAATTACAGAAAGCAGTGTCTGTTCTTTCTACATTCAAATAAAAATGCATTCCAAAGAGTTTCAAGGCAGTTTAATTGTTTTTAGACCCAATCTTATCTTTCCTATATATTCTTTCTAGGGACATGGCATCCCAACCTTATCTTTCCTATGCATTCCATTTGATGTAAAACTATTAATCATGGAAAGGTATGTACCCTAATTGAAACTTCCCACATACCAAACTTGCTATTGCTTACTTTTCTGCCTATATAAGTGTCACTCACTTCCCTGAAGTTAGAGCACTATTTCAAAGCTTCTTGAAGGTCTGCTCTTGGGCTACAGTCCTCAGTAAGGCCTAAATAAAACTCTTTCTGAAATTTACAGAGATTCTGTTGCCTTTTTGTTGACAATACTTAAACACAAAATTATGTTCTTTGTGCTACAAGTACCATTATTGAAGGAGCCTCGGTTTAAAAGTAGCCAAATGGCATGCACACTTAATCTCAAAATGTGGCTTTTATTATAGAAAACCTATGATGGTATCTGAAGTGACTATCACAAAAGCTATATCTTAACATTAAGATACTTCTTTTAAAAGGTCCTAGATTGAAAACTGTGTCAACTGAAAGGGAAAATCATCATCAGACATTATCATAGTTAACCTTTATAGCAGGGCTCTTAGGAAATGGAATACTAAAGAGGTCAACTTTGCTATTTGAGGTGGGGAGAACATAGATCCTGCCCAGGATTGTATACTGATATAGGTCTGACATAATTAGGGAAGTGGAGAATATACTTAAGGGAGGCTGAGGAGGAGTGATTGTGATGTCAAGAAAAGTTTCAAAATGTAGCCTGGCTACACCCCAAATGTGAATTACATGATTAAGATATGCTATTATTAGCGAAAATGTAGACATGTGAATCAATGAAACAGAATAGAAATATACCTATACAGTCGATTGGTTTGTGACAAGATTACCAAGATGATTAACAAGCAAGGAAAGTTTTTCAATAAAGATGCTGGAATGCTAGATCAACTGAATATTCATACAAAAGAAGAAGAAGAAGAAGAAGAAGAAGAAGAAGAAGAAGAAGAAGAAGAAGAAGAAGGAGGAGGAGGAGGAGGAGGAGGAGGAGGAGGAGGAGGAGGAGGAGGAGGAGGAGGAGGAGGAGGAGGAGGAGGAGGAGGAGGAGGAGGAGGGGGAGGAGGAGGAGGAGGAGGAGGAGGAGGAGGAGGAGAAGGAGAAGAAGAAGAATCATCTTGACTATTACTAGACACAACACACAAAAAGAAACAATAGATCATTGTTATAAGTGTAAACTTATAATGATAAAACTTGGAGAATAGAACAGGAAAAAAATCTTTGCAAATTTAGGGTAAGCAGATTGCTTGTTACATAAGAAGCATAAACCATAAGAGAAAACAGCAAATTGGATTGCATCAAATTAAAATTTTAAAAAATCTCTTTAAAAGGCATTATTAAGGAAACAAAAAAGTAAACCACAGAGTAAGAAAATATTAGGAACCCATATATACATCAGACAAAAGACTTGTATCCAGAATGTTAAAAAAAAATGCAATTCAATGAGAAGGCATACAACTTCATAAAATATAGGCAAAAATTTGAATAAAGGTTTTACTAAAGATATGCAAATGATTAATAAGAACATGAAAAGCATTTCAATATCATTAGTTACCAGGGAAATACAAATTAAAACTACAAAGATGCCAACACATATTGTTGGGCAAAGGGGAACTAGAGTGTCCTGATTTAATTTTTGGAGATTTTCTTCCTGTACTTTAACATCAGGCCTTTTTAATTCTCAAGGGTAAGTGTAATCAGGGATTTTAGGAAGCTAACCTGAAGGGGGAGGAGGGCATATAAGATTTCATTAGGACAATTAAAAAATTATAATTCTAAAGATGCTGTTTTTTTTTTTTCATAATGAACTTGGGAGTTTCAGGATGCTCAGTTTTATTTGCCATTTCAGGTTGAAATAATGGGCTCCTCTGGGTCCTGCTTCAGTGATGCTACATTTCTCTCAGGCAGAAAAACAAATGACACCAGCTCACACCCCTGGCTTTGTCATATCCATATGTGAAGATGCTTTTACATAGGTGATTCTGAAAATATGGGGATTTAACTTCCACTGCTTGAATAATTGTCTCAGAGAAGTGGGATTTTTAGATATTTGATTGTGAGGCTGAGAGCATAGAAAAGATGAAGGGTATTATTAAATGAATGTCTTGTTTCTGCTGTTGGAATAGATACATCATCATCCTGGCTGTCACCAGTCACCACTAAATGAGTGTGCATTTGTCATGATTCATTTAGCAGGCTTTCAGGACTGGCTGGGCTTGAGCCTAGCCAAGATTATAGACTGTTTAAAGTCTCTAAACAAGAGTTCATAATAAATCCCACCACAAAGCCAGGGCCATGAGTGAAGGGAGTCAGGTTATTGTAGGGCTTTGTGAAGGGGATAAAGATGAAATCAATACTGTAGAAAAAGTGTAGGGAAAGGAAGGAAGAAAGGCAGAACTTTTCTGTAGATCTATCTGCACAGATTCTTCTATTTCTATATGAGCCTTACTAGCTTCAGGCAAATCACTATCATCATTCTCATCATTATTATCAACAACAGCCACTAAAGGTAATGGAAACTTTGTAAATGTCCAAGGAATTGGAAGGAGTTTTTACAAGGGGTGCTGGAGTAGGAAGAGTCATTATAGCTACTTAATAAGTAATGTGATTCTTTCTGTGAAATCAATTAGAGTGTTTTACAGTAGAATGTGTACGTGCCTACTACAAAAAGTACACACACACACACACACACACAAATGTTGTGTACCAAGCAGTCGATCTCATCTTGAATAGTTTTCTGAGCAGTTTGAATTAAGAGAAGACCCCATCTCAAATCTTCTGCATTGTGATGTGGATGTCAACACTGGCAAAGATGTATAGAGTCAAAAAGTGGAGGGGAATCCTCAGGATGTTTACTAGAAAGCATGGATGGATGCCAGGTTCTGGTCTGTGACGCTGGAGGGAAGTCAGATGTAAACAATTAAAAACTCTATGGTGTAGAAATGACTGGGACAAAGCCAGGTACAGGAACCTATCCAAACCGAGTCTGTAGGGATAGTAAGCCAGAATAGAAAGAGACAAGTGTAAGGAGTGGATGGGACATAAATAATGTCAGGAGGAGAGGATATAAGAGGACCCTGGAGGTGGTCATACAGGATCATGAAAACTTCACATCCCTGCTGAGTTTCAACTTCATGCTGAAGATAATGGGAAGATATGGGAGAGACTTACAACATTAAAGGATTATAAAAGTATTATAGAGAGATGGTTGTTCTTATAGGGTAGAGAATGAATTAGGGAGAGCAAAGTTAAAGGAAAAGAATATTGGTGAAGATGGCTACACTGATCTAGATATGAACTGATCTACTGAAGAAGCAGAGGTAGAAAAAAAAAATTTAAAAGATGGTTTTAAGGAGACAGGATTGTCATGGATTTGTGATTAGTTTACTGATTACTGTTTCCATGCTTCACTGTTTGAAGTTTGACTGACAGTACACTACCTCAGATTACTCATATTTGTGGGATATCTAATAATTCTTGCTAAGATATCTATTCACTGATATAGCCAAGAATCTTCGGGAAAAATCCTCAGGCATCTCTCCTTGAATCTGGAAGATTATGATACCATTTCAAGATGTTGAGTTATCTAGTCCAAGAGGATCAATTATGTCACTGGCATACTTCTAGTACTAGAGGCCCGTGGATTGCAAATGATAACTAGTCAAGAAAGATTTTCCTGTCTCCATGGCTGCAGCTACTGTCACCTTTGCATGAGTCCCTGTTGTGTCCAAAGCAATGCTCTATTCAAAATAACCATTGATGCAAATGTCCACTGGGGCTACAGTGATTCTTCTTAATCTTTCACCAGCCCAGTGATAATTTTCTCAGCAAAGGATGCACCTGACAGAACTGTTGAGGAATCTCAATATTAAATTTATTTAGATCTAATTTAATTTTCTTCAACAGGGTGTAGGAATATCCTATAAGATACAATGGAAAAGTTTCCACTCTCTACTCTCTACAATCTCAGAAAGCCAGAGTCACCATTTTTGTACAACACCCATGTCGTAGGTCAGGTTCCCAGAAGATTGCCCTGAAGCAATGTTTTATGTGCAGATGGTTTATTGAAGAAATGCTTTAAGGGAAAAACTGTGGGGAAGTAGAGCAGGGAAGAAAGAAAAAGCTAAGCAAGGATGTAGTTTCAGGCAAAGCCCCAGTCTCAATCTGACCCTACAAGGAGCATGAAGTTTAAGTTACACCTTGGAATTTCCCTAGACTTAAGGCAAAAGAGCTGGGCTTTCCTATTTGTAGGCCAAAGTGCATTCCCAAGTATATAAACCAGCAAGCACTGCTAGCAATGTGAGTATAGAAACTACAGTAGCCTAAGGACAGATCTGCAATGAGCTTGAAAACTACAGCACACAGAGCTGAGAGATGGAAACACAGAGAAGGTAAGAGGGACCTGAGGAGAACATGGAGAAATACCAACAGTGCTAGAACTGTTGCAGAAATGTTGTGAAATCAGACTCCTGAGAAACCAAACACCACTCCGAGAGTTGGAGAACTCAAGATTATTATGCCAGTAGTCTCAGAGGAAGTCGTAGTGCTCTGAAGATCTGAGCCCACAGCTCAAGGGCAGTTTTGCTTTTATATCCATGCTGTTACAGTTGGCATGGCCTGGTTGGTTGATTTGTCCTCAAAGAGTTACAGACTGCAGAAGTTGTTATGGGCTACAGGCAGTTACAAAGTATGATAATTTCAAACAGGAACTTAGGCAATACATCTGTTATCTAGACAGAACAATCAAAGGAGCAGGTGAGTCTTCAGTTGATTTCAAGATCACGCTGCCCTTCAGCCTATGCAGCAAGCATGTCTACAGAAATAGAACAAAGAGTTGATAACAAAGTTAGCCATTTGAATGGAAAATTCCTCTTCAGAATTATACCTGGTTTTGTGTATGAAGTGTTCCACCTCATATTTTTGTATTGTCCTGATTCTTTTATCATTAGTTACCACTTGAATTTACTGGCTCTGGGTTTTTTTGTCATGTCTGATTTTTTTTCTCTATCAAATCAACATTGTAAAGTTTTTAAACTTGAAGGGAGATGATAAGGGACCTTGATTTCTCTTCCCTCAAAAGCCCTGGATTCTTTATGTCAATTTTCCTATAACCTTCAATCTCTACATTTCAGTAGTGTCTCCCTCAAATATGTTTGACCTTTAAGTATCCACCTTATCAGAAACTGTTACCATTAAATTTAGAATGAGGAGTTGAAAATGATATCCAGGATTTCCACTTCATCTACTGGGTCTCTGGGCATGCCAGCAACCCAGGAGCAGCCTTTTGGATCTGAGCTCCTTGTAGGCACCTTCCCCGGTTCAAACAGCTTAAAGGACAAGGAACCTACATGCTGAGAGATTCTCTTGGGCTTCCTGAAAGGTATGAGAAAGGCATGAGTGAACTACTGAGAGGACCTTCAGCACAAATCCTTTTCAGAAACTAAAAATATAAAGGAAATTCAGCTATATTTGTTGTCTTAAGGTATGCAATCCTTACAAAGAGTGACAGAGCTCAATCAGAACTGTGAGATTATCTAATTATCTCCTTCATGTTACAAAGAAAGAAACTAAAGCCCAGAAAAGTTAGCATCATGTCCCAGGTCACCTAGTTAATTGATTCCAAAGCCAATCCTAGAATCAAGGTCTTATAATTTCTGTAAAGGTAAATATACTTCTGAATATAAAGACAAAAATGGCTATTAAATTCTCTAAATTTTATTGCCCCAAATTTACTGTTTTATTTATTCCATTACATTTTTATCTCTAATCTGCCTACTTTCCATGAAAATCTTTAAAGCTTTTAAAATTAATTTCTATTTGCCTCAAAAACTATTGTCTAAATGTATTGAGTTACTCTATTCTGTTTGTAGTTAATTGTCAATCAATCTATAAGTATTTACTACCTTCATGACCCTAAGAGATCAAAGAATTAGTCTTTCAAGGAAAGTCTTTCAAGGCAAAATGATTGCATAGATAACAATTCAATGACAACAAAAATACATCTTTTGATGGTATTATCCCAGCACATATAATCACCTCCGCTCAGGAACCAGATGTACCACCTGAGTTTTACTTCCAGTATTCCTAGTTCCACCACTGTTTAGTACTGTGGACTTGGGCAAGTTATTTAATCTTTGCAGTTTTCAATTTCATCTGTAAAATGGGTATAATAATTGAATGTTTCTTATAGTATTATAAAAAGCCATGATGCATGAAAAGTCTTTAGCATGATACCCAGAATATAAGCAACCTATTAATGGTAGTTATTATTAACTACTTTTTCATTAGTGAGATATAATTTAGACACCATAAAAATTATTTTTAAATGCACAATTCAGTATTTTTAGTATATTCAGTTTTGTGATCATGTCTCTTTCTAACTCTTGAACATTATCATCATTCACAAAAGAATCCCCATACCCTTTAACAATCACTCACATTCTCCCATTCCCCCAGTCCTCCAAAACTACTAAGTTTATTTGCTTATTCTGGACATTTCACATAAATGGAATTATACAATATGTAGCCTTTAGTATCAGGCTTCTTTTACCAAATGTAATATTCCCAAGTGTCATCCATGTTGTACCATGTGTTAGTACTTTATTCCTTTTTAGGGCCAAATAATATCCCGTTGTATGGGTATATCATATTTGCTTATTCATTCATCAATTGATGGGCATTTAAGTTGTTTCTCTTTTTGGCTATTATGAATAATGCTATGAACATTCATGTAAAAGTTTTTGTACGGACATATATTTTCAATTCTCTTGGGTATGCCTAGAAGTGGAAATACTGAGTCATAAGCTAATTCTATGTTTAACATTCAGTGGAACTGATAAACTATTTTCCAAAATGGCTGCACCACTTTGCCTTTCTACCAGCAGTATAAGAGGGTTCAAATTTATTCACATCCTCTTCAGCAATTTTTATCTGTTTTTATTTTTACAGCCATTCCATTCTAGCGTATGTGAAGTGGCACCACATTATGGCTTTGATTTGCATTTCTTTAATGATTATTGACGGTGAGCATCTTTTCAAGTTCTTATTAGCCATTTGTATATCTTCTTCAGAGAATTGCCTATTCAAATCCATTGCCCATTTTTAATTGGGTTTATTTGTCTTTTTATTGTTGAGTTGTAAAAATTCTACACATTTCTATTGTGTATTATTTTATAAATCAGTGACATTTCAGAAATTGCAAACACAAACATGAAAATATAGACCAATTTCTGCTTTTATGAACTTACATTCTAATGGAGGTGTATATAACAACAATAACAAGAAAATAAACAAGTAAATGAACAAAAAAAATGAGGGCAATAAAATTTTCAGGAACATTAAATAATGGAAAAAATAGAGATATAATAGTGATGAGTACAGTGAGAACAACATAAAATAAGGTGGATATGAAAAGATATTTTGAGTTGAGATGTGTAGCAATAGAAAGTACCTATTATGGGAAGACAAACTACTATTGAAAAGATATACCAAGATTTCAGTATCATGGACAAAAAAGAAAACTGTTCCAAAATAAAGTGAACCACATACCTGAAAAAAGTCCCTTTTAGCTTAGTGACATTGCTGGTAGAATTTCTGGTCAGTTTGGCCCTAATCTCAAATTACATAGAGATATATAACTCCTGCCCAAGATTTCTTTTACATGTTAACATGTAGGGAAATTATGCTTGACATATTTTGAAAACATATTTTACCTCTTGAATTTAGGGCCCATACAGTGTTTTTTTTTTTGTTTTTGTTGTTTGTTTTTGTTTTTTGTTTGCTTGTTTGTTTACAGTTTGTTGGGTAAGTACATATCTCTTAAATATTTATAATTCAAAGCTAGTCACCACCGTTTTACAGTAATTAAGCCAAAGGGCAAGGTATAACTTTAAATTATTCTATATATTAAGAAAATAGATGGGGTGGTAGAAAATCAGGCATTTGACAACGTTAGAGCTGGGTTCTATGTTCCTAATACTAAACTTTCTTTAAAATTATTTTCCAAAGCAAATCCAATCCATAAAATATAAAGGTGACTGTGATTCCTATTTGCAAACAATGCATAAAACATAAAGTAACAGGTACAATATTCTCATTTTAAAAATGCAATTTGAAATATAATGCTCCCTTGCTTGTTTTGAAGCCAGCTGCCAGAGGATATGAATAACAAGATCAGAAAAATCTAATAAAGGCTAAGAGTGCTTGGTGATAATTCCCCCTTATTTGGGTGTAGTTCCACCTAGATGAAGGACAAATACCTGAAACCACTGCATGCATTTCACTGGAATCTAAGCAAGACAAACAAACAAACAAACAACAAGGCCCTCTGTTCAAAAATCCAGACTAATACAAGTTGAACTATTCAAATGAACATTTGATAACACCCTATTATGAAGGCTGGTGCTTCAACTATATTAAGGGCAGAAATTCAAAACTAGAAGTTATGTCTTAAGAATAATTAAAATATGAAAAATAATATCTGTTATTAGTAGCTATTGGACAATTTTTTAAACAGCTATTTATTGGATTCCTATAATGTACCAGATACCATATGTAGATGTTGGATCCAAAAGATGAGAAAAAGACAAAATTTGTTCTTAAAAAAGCTTGCATTCTAGTGGAGGAGTCAAAAATAAATAAGAGAACTTTGGAACATAGTAAATGCTACAAAGGAAAAAAAATGAGGTTATATATAGTGATAGGAAGAGCTGAGTGGACCAAGATTATATAGGGTGATTAGTAAAGGTGACTGTAAATTATAAAATCTGACTTGAGATTTACAAGATTAGGCTTGAATATTTCATGCTGTATTTTTGTATGTTGTGTGTGTGTTTAGCTTAGCTACAATTAAAGAATAAATCTAACTTGTATTATTTTTCACTACTTTTCTATTCTCATGTTTAGTATTCTGGACATCTAAAAAGCCTTGAAATAATTACTATTATTGGAGAAATGCTAGCATATTGAAATGATGTCTACATTTGTATGCTTAATATTTTACAAAATCTAACTCTATCATAACCAATGTTTTCCTGTTCCAATGCTTAAAGAATTTGCTTGCTTACTTTCTGGATCAGTTAGCTGTTGCACAATAGTGCTATGTAGCAAACCACCACAAAACTCAAGTGTTTAAAACAATTCTTTATTCTGGTTCGTGTACCTGTGAGTAACCTGACCAAGAATTGGCTTCAATGGGATTGGCTCAAAGCTTCATAATAGATACAGGCCTATCCCATAAGTTTCTCATCCTCCTTAAATCAGTAACTACGTGAGGCAGGGTCTTTTCATCTAGAAATGAAGATTCACAAGAGCCCAACACTATACATGAAGCACATTTCAAGGTTCTGCTTGTGTCACATATACTAACATCCCACTAAGCAAAGAAAGTCACATAGCTCAACCTTAATTCAAGTGGTGGAGACTATATCCTGCCCATTATGTGGCCTGAGGATGTCTCATTGACAAGTTCATCAGTGGGGCACAAAAGTAACCCCTCTTTTGCAGTAAAGGGAAGAACAAATCTTTGCCATACAATAGCCTAGGCTATTACACCTTTCATTTACCAAATATTGAGCAGTAAGTGAAATCAAAACACTATTATGTGCTGTGGGGTATAAAACATAAAATAGAAGTACAATCTATGTGCAAAGAAACTCATTTAGATATGCTTATTTTAATCAATAACACAAGGTAGCAAGTGAGAAATGTATTCTCAAAGTCTGAAGTAAAAGGATTAGAAAGTCAGAGAATGAAATTACAGATACTCCTCAACTTACGTTGTCTTTTCAATATAGAGTATCTTAAGTCGAAAAAAAAAACCCATACATATACTCACTACCATGTCTACGCATAAACACATACAAACTCATGCATATATGATACATTTTACTCAATGTTGAGCATATTTTGTTATAAAAGATGCTGTCAGTGTCCCATACATTTCCCCTTGACACTCACCTCCTAGTAAGTACCAATGGATTCTCATTGCAAGAACCTCCAGTCCTCTATCTAAAGGCTTTGTCTGCCCCAAGATGCATGTATAGACTGTGCATAAGATTAGCTGGAAGGGCCATGGACTTAAAGCTCTGGGAGCTGCCGTTGACCAGTGATGAACCAGAGTTGACCAACAAAATACTTCTACTTGGCTAATAAAAACTTTCCAGCAGGATAGAGCCCTAGTCACTCACAGAGGTACCTGGTTTATTGACCCAACTTCTGTTGAACCCTTCCCTTCTCTTCCCCATCTCACTTCCCCAGTCCCAGCCAGTTTATTTCAGGAGATCACCTCCCAAATAAATTGCTACTTATACTCAGATCCTCGTTTGAGAGTTTGCTTCTGGCTAATCAAAACTAAAATCATGAAATAAACAGAAATAACTCAAATTAATGGTATTGGACTCTATTTAACCCATTTCCCATGTTCTGGGAATACTCACCAGCAGCAATTGTGGATGCAGTGTTTACCTCAAGATAACTTGTGGATTACAGTCCTAAGCCTGCCTCCAAATTTTGCTATGAAACATCTCGCTTTTATTATTATTTTTGCATCACTCTAGTATATTGTAGTCTTTAGAAACAAATGACATAGTCTGTTTATAGCATTCTGTTTTTAGTAGTTCAATCCCTGAAAATGTCAAATCCTAGAAAATGTAGCATTCCTGTGCTGATGTTAAATGAACCAGCAGTGATCTGCACATTTTTTTTTTCTAACCAAGAAAAGGGTTTAAGATAGAAACAGTACACTAACATCAAAAACCTTGAGGCAACCAACTTTTGACTTGGTGTCTGGCTTGGAGCTTTTTATTTGTGCTTAGTTTCTGTATAAAAAGCAGACGTTTCCAGCTCTATAGAATACATCCTATGCCTTATCAAACAGCACACTTGAAGTTAAATTTACATCACTCAAAGAAGGTGGTACACATCTAACTGAAAGAACTGGGGATTCATTCTTATGTAAACAGCTCATTATTCATGAGGACTTCATAACACCAGAACCATGCATCTAGAATCTGATCCTTTTTTTCCTTACAATCCTAAGCCTGCCTCCATGACAGCCTGCTGCAATGTGGTAAAGGGTAAAAGTTAATTAAAACCTAAAACTAGACAAAGCCCTAGCTCCTGAAACCCTTAGCCACATTCTGTTAATCATGAAACTTGTAACAATGAGCTCAAACGCTAACTGCCTGAGTGATCCTGCTTACCTGCATGGCATGAGAAATAGTCAATTGTATATAAGCTGGAAATTATTGCTTGGCTACCATCATGGGAACATAGGCTGTTAAGAACATAACATTCTAACAATAAGCATTCTGCTTCTGTACCCCTGCTTGCGCACCTGGCCAGTAGGTTGACAGGAAGTGAATAGAAGAAAAGTAGATCTTTGTGTTCAGACAGAATGAAGAACGGGATTTAGGGCTTAAAAACCTCGTACCTCTACATTTTGGGGCTGCTCCTAGCAAGGACAGCCGCCGGCTAATAAACAGCCTTTGAGAACATAATTGGTTTGGTCTATTCTATACTGGCCACAACATTTACTACTATTATTTTCTTCCCTACCACTATTAATTCTATAAACATTTAGTAAAAATTTGTTCTGTGAACAATACTACTCTACTTTCTTGAGATTAATTAGATTTAGATCTGGTTCCTCCTGCCTTCTAAATATTTATAATCCAGTTAAGAGTCAGGCATGGAAGCAGATAATGAAAATTAAACTATAATATAAACTATGGCAAAGGCTATAATTGAGGAATAAACAAACTGCTCTCTGCATGAACCTAAACTCAGTTTAAAAAGAAAGTAGGTTAAAATGCTTTTCGAAGAGAGAAATGCCACTACTGAAAATATAAAATGTAATTTAATATAAATAAAAGGTATGGTTTAATATTCATTTTTTTCCTTTGGTCAACGAAAAACTCTTTTTTAAAAAATGTTCTGGTATTGGATCTAACTTTAGCCAGAAAAACAGAATTCCAGATTTTATTCAGAGTTAGGGAACTGGTTGCCCAGATACCGGAGAACGGGGGGGCTATGAGAGAAATTGTGTCTCACTTGGAATACAAGAGGCTGCAGAGATTTGAGGGAGGCTAGCTTTGAGGGATGTTGTCTGCTGGAGATAAGAAACATCCTCTTTTCCTCCCTCCTATCCTCTCTCATCAAGTCTCCTAATGGTTGAACCAAGTGAGAAACTGCTACAGAGGGAGACTAGGAAAATAAAGGCTGTGAGGATTGGCCCCACTGCCATGGGAGCTGAGTCAGGGTAAGGTGAAAAAAGGACTGGAAGGCAACTCAACCCAGAACTGGCACTGGAAGTAAATTTCATATCTAGGTTATCATAGGTTTTCTCTGCAAATAGAAGATAATGCCCACTTGCCCACTTCTCCCCTGAAAATTTTACATGTATTTAATTTATATTTTTATATTACATATAATGTATATTTTTATATTAAATATAATTACTATTTGTATTTTATGTAATTTATATTTTATATTATATTATTTATATTTGTGAGTAAAAGTTAAGAAATAACTGCAGATTACCTAAAATTCACATTGTGCTAATCAGCAAGCAAAAATAATGGAGATCTTTTCCAAATAAAAACATATGTAAGCACTTTTACATCTTTATGCCTTGGTATGTTGATCCACTTTATATTTTGAATAAAAGTTGTGTTACCCTTGATCAGGCCATCTATGTCTGGGTCTTGATAAAGGAGCAGAGAAGCTGAATTTTTACCAGCACTGCAGTCTTAGCTTGCTTAGGTTTGCTTAGCTTGTCCAGGTTTGACATTATACCAAGCCAGTGGGTTAACTTTTTCCAATGTATTAGCTGACACTTGAAGTATTAAAAGCCTGGGGGATCTATACCTGAGTTGTAATATTGCTCCTAATTTAGTTAAAATGTCCCGTCCTAACAAAGGAGCAGAGCAGCGTGAAACTATTAAAAACTCCTGCTGTAAGATCTGATCTTCAAATTGGCAGATCAGTGGTAGAGTAGAATAGTTGACCTTGCTTTTTCCTTCTACTTCTATGACAATCGTAATTCTTGAGAAGGATTTCTCTGCAAATGTAGGGAAAACAGAATAGGAAGCCCATGTATCTAAAAGACGCTGAAATAGCTTACCCATTAACATCCAGTCACCTGGGGTTCCTTCAGTAGTGATGACACTCCTGGACAGGGGCGGTAGGGATGGCCCCAAGCCTCTTCAGTCACACAGTTCCCAGACCTGGGCTACTAGGGTGTCGGCGTCGGCTGGCAGCTCTCCTCTTTGGGAGTGTGGACAGTCAACTCTCTAATGCCAGTGATTAGTACTGGTTTTTTTTACAAGTGTGGTAGAGGATTGGGGGCTTTTCAGTACAATTTTTTGCCTAATGTCCTACCTTCATGCATTTGAAGCAAGAACCCATTGTCTTTTAAGGGATGCTTGTCAAATACAAAGGGTTTGGACAGTTGCAACAGCCATAATGCTGGTTTGTAGTTTTTCTTTAAGGGTTTTTTTCCCTCTTCAAGATCTCGATTGTTATAGACTATGAAGGCCATATCTAGTGATTGATTTTGGTTAGTCTGTGGCCCCATTTTTAGCTTTGGAAGTTTGCGTCCGATATAAGGGGCTGATTGGCTAATAAAATGCTGGCCTATAAAAGCTAACCCCTCCAAGGAAGTAGGATCAACATTATTATATCCCCTAAATGTTTCTTCTAGCTAGCTATAAAAGCTGGCAGGGTTCTTGAGTAATGGTCCTGAGCATCTCATAGTTCACTAGCTTTTGTATTTCTTTTTTCGTTTCCCCAGTGAAGGCCTCTAAAAATCTGGCATGTCTGGCCATTTCCTCTTGGGTATTATAGTTTCAATCAGGATCAGCTAAAGGTACTACATCTGATCCAGGAACATGGCCCTGGGGTTTCTTAACAAAGGGCTCATCTGCCTCCTGACTGGCCGCTATTAAAATGTGGTCCTTTTTCAACGGTTGTACAGCAGGTGGCTAAAATAAATTGGATGTCATTCCAGAAAAGATTATAGGACAGAGTCAGGGTTTGAAACTTGACTGCAAGGATATCTTCCCAATTTTTCCTTACATTGTTAAATGTCAATGATGAAAAAAAGACACTTGCAGCCTAATGGTGTCTTCCACTCTAGCTACCTCTCTGAGAGTCAGGATTGTAGAAGTGTGAAATGGAATTCCACTTTGACTACGAGGAGGGCTAAGAATAGCTTCTGGCTCCTGTGGTGGAGCCTTTGGAGGAGGAGAATTATAAAGGGGTTGCTGAGCTTCCCTTTGAGGGGCAGGCAGGGTATTAAGTAATGGATCATCAATTATATCTAGCTTTGGTTGTATTTGTCCTAGCCATGAGGCTTCTGGTAGTCTAGGCATAAAAATGGATCTTGGTAGAAGGTCATGAAGGCCTGAATATATGGAACTTTTGACCATTTGCCCATCCTTTTACAAAATAAGTCTAATTAAAGGATGGTACTATAATTAAGAATTCCATTTATGAGCCATGGCTCCTGACTTCCTAGTTTATATTGTGGCCAAGCTATACTACAGTAAAAGACAAAGCATTTCTTTCTCAAATTATTGGAATAGAATTTCTCCCAATGGTTAAAGATATAGCTGAGAGGTGAGTCCAGTGGGACAAATGTTGACGGCTTATTTCCCATAGTGGTATGTAAAACAAAGGGATTGTCCAAGAGGAGTTTCACTGGGGAAAACAAGGCCCTCCCACGAGGTGTCCTTCTGGATGGTGGCCAGGTCCAGGAGAGTGTCTTCTGGGGTGTCCCCCTACGAAGTCCCTAACTCAGAATGCTGGACATCTCCAGCTTTGGATGAGTACTGTTACTACTTTTCTGATGCTTGGACTCAAACTTAGACTTGCTTTTGATTTGGGTTTAGGCTTGGGTTTTTTTTCCATAAATTATGGCCTAAGGTCACTCTGAGCAACCCTGGGTATACCTCTCGGCTTTTGGCATCCCATCAGTTGAGAAACCGTTGTTCTACAAGTGTTATAACCTTAACCAAAGCTCACAGAGCCAGGGCAGTCAAGGAAGGTACAGAATGCAGTCTTGAGTATAACTTGCTTTCAACACTAGAGTTCAAGATTTACCAGATTAAGAATGCCTTAAGATAAAGGGAAGAAGTCTCCAAGGGCCATTCAGGTGAGCAAAAAGAAATGTCAGACATAAATGGCCCAAAAAAGAAGGTCTTCGGGAGTCCCTATTTTGGGGAAACCATACTCAAAGTGAAGCAGATGGTACAGGACAAATTACAACAGAAAAGATTAAGAAGGAGCTCAGCCTGATGTCCCCAAAGGAAAGTAACCAGATGGTAGAAAAGAGCCAGAGAAGTGAAATCAAAGAGGTACAGAGACATAATGCCATAAGAATATAACATCCAAGAGGAAGAGAAAAAGGTCCCCCTAGAAAGGGGCTTACATCCTGGCTGCTGGCTTACCACAGAAGATGTAACCAGAGAGTAGGGCTCCCCTCTTGGTGTGTTGTCCAGGCTTTTGATGTCTCAAACAAAGAATTGAAGAAGACACTGAATACAGCAGAAAAGAACAGCTTTATTAGAAAGAGAAAGAAAGCAACAGTACACTTCCAGATGTGGAAGCAGGCCAACCAAGAGAAGTGTGAGCCAAAAGGCTCAAGGGCTCAATTACAGAGTAAGAAATTCTTGGGGTTGTTATTCCTATTTTCTGTGGGTAGTTACTTTTCTTAGATGAGTGGGCTTTCTTGATTGACAACTACGATTGACAGGACTCAGTGACTCGTTTACTTTCTGTGCATGTTCTTTCTCAGAATTAAGTTGGTTATAATGTATCAATAAACTTCTGGGCATTATGATGATGATATAATGAGGCTCAGATGAATTGAAGGTTGTTGGGGTCTTCACTGAGCAAGTGAGAGTGACTGGCTGAAACTAATACCCAATTATCTGCTTACTCTTTTCATTGTATTGTTTACTTTTAGCCCCAAAATGCCCTCTAGCTTGCTTAATTGTGGGCGGAGCAAAGCGGACCCTTTGTAGAATAGGATGACCTCAGCATCTTTGCAGACAGACCTGAAATCCCATATCTAACTTTGCTGCCTAACTCTTTTCTAAGAGCCATGAACCCCATTTTATTAGTATGGGTGTTGAAGGATAGGTCTCTGCTTCTATATCTGCTTCCTGCTGAGGAGGGTCATATTCTCTGCCTATTGGGGTTTATGGAGCTCTTTCCTTCTCTTAGTCAGGAATGGATCTTGGGTATCCTGCTGAAGTGCCGTCTCTGTCCCAAGACAAAGGTAAAGATATAAACTTGTTACTTGAACCATATATCTAGTTATGTTTCTATCATTAATTTGCCCATCAAGCAGATAAAGGAAAACAGGCCTGGTTAATACTTTTTGTAAAAGGGAAAAGAGAAAAAGAAAAAAAAAAAAAACTCAGACTAAAGGTCTTCCTTCTTGGACTCTAAGGCCCAGTTTTGGCCTAAAGCCATTTCAGCCTTATAATCCGCCAAGGAGAATGCTGACTTTTAGTGATTCTTATCAATAGCCAGAGAACCCGAATCACCAGTTTCAAGGTAATTATCTAAGTCTGAGGGAGAGGGTCTTTCTCCAAAGAAAGGAGGAAAGAAAAGATGTAACTAGGTTTACTAAAAAGATTAAGAATTTTGCAAATGATGGCTTGTACCATCACCCTTACTAAATGCTTCCTTGTTCTCATTGCAACCACTTCTCTTCTGCGTTTTTCTTTCATTGAGTTAATTACTTATTAAACCTATGCAGGATTGAGTCCCTCCTCCCATTCACCTGCACACACTAAAATATTTTTTTTATCCTAAAATAGAAATGCAAAGATGTGGGGGGTGGGTAGTGGTGTTCAAGAAAAAAATGTTGTTTAAAGGTGGATCCAAGAAGAGCTAAGGGTAAAAAAGATGGGTGCCTTAGGGCCCGTCTTAGTTGATACACCTTTGGCCAGCTCTCACCTAGACTTTCCTTTATTTCTATTAATGAGCCAGGCAGTATTTTCACTAGCCTGTGACAAGTCAATGAAGTTTCATGATTTCCAGGCCACCTCCATGAGAAAACGATTATTTTTACTTATCTTTTCTAAAATCTTCATAGTTTTATCCCCAGTTTTCTTGCAACAACTACATGCAGGACACATAACTGCAGGGTTGGCATCAAATGCAGCCACTAAATTTGCAAAGAATTGTGTTTTAACCTCCACCAGCCCAAGAATAGCAGAGAAGTTCATGAATGAAGCAGCAGCTCAATTAGACACAACTACCTGGTTAGAAAGAAATGTAATTTCTACCTTTTTAATAATAATAATCACAAAAAAGGAGTAGGGAGAGATATATATTTAGAGTACTAAAGCTGGCCCTGTACCTTTTAAAAATCAAAATCTAATCTTATTGTGGCGGGACTGAGTCTAAGACCCACGAAGCCAATTAAGGTAAATTATCAGCCTTTATTAGCTGGCCTGCAACTGACTCTCCACCAAGTAGGGTAAGAGAATCAGCCCCTAGCTTCCCAAAGAGGTAGTTTATAAAGCCTAGAACCATACCCTGGTTAACATCAAACAAGTAAACAGATTAACAACACCCTAATTAACATCAAACAAATAAGCAGATTATAGAAGCAGAAGTTGGCCTTTAGCATATTTTTCCTAGAACCACACCCTTTACAATCTGACTTTAGAAGAAGCCTTCTTAACACTTTGTTTTCATCTTCTCAGCTTTTCTAGCTATTGTTCTTATGAATCAGTTGTAAACAAAGCTTTTATATTTCGTTCTAACTGTTGAAGATTCTTCAACAATTCTTGTACAATGTGACAAGGTGTTTGCAGTGACATCTCAAATTAAACTGAAATTTCCATCTCAATCTCTTTCTTGATAACAAACATCAAGCAAATATTTTAGGACTGTATCTGGACGGGGAACCTAGATATATAACCTTATTTTAACTTTATCGAGATCAACATGTGTTTTACTTTCAAGGTCATTTTTCAAAAGAAATCATCCATTTTGTATCATTTCATATTACTTACTCACCTATAGCATTAAGGGAAGAGAGGAGGCATCTGAAAGTAAAATATAGATGCAAAGGAAAGGACCTGCAGAAATAACTGACGCAGATGGTTAAAACTGCCCTCGCTTCCCCCATTGTGCCCTATGCTCTTCCCTTAACATGTTTTTCACAGCTGCATCCCCAACCTCAAGGATTCTGCAGCCTTTTCCTTATCTCTGTAGCTGTATAGGAATGTCAAGACTATGGAACTGCTTGCTGTGTTACAGCAAGAGCTCAGCCTTTGGATAAGGAACCCCCTGAGCGGCAAGGAACCCCCTGAGAAGCAAAGAGCACCCAGAGCAGGCGCAGACACTGTCTGTGAGCCTAGGGGTGCTATCTCTTTGTTCAAGAAACTGATAAAGGTGCTGATAACACCAAGGGCCTGGAAATTTTTCCCCTGCAACGCCCCACCTGAAGCTGCCTCCTCCCATTCTGAGTAAGAAGGGACATGTAAAACCTCAGACAAAAGAATCACATGCCTCTGGCATGGGCTCTGTGAGGGTAAATAAGCTGTAAGAAATCTAACCAACGGGAGATCATGCTTTGGGTCAGTTGAATGCCCCACACTCTCCATCAGCATTAAATTCTCCTCCCTCTAACAAAGTTGTCTGAGCGTCTGAATTCCTTCATCGAGTATTGCTTCCTGCAACAGCATGAGTTACCATGGGTAAGAATGAAATACCTGTCCAGAGCTACCAGAGAAGGATATTTCGTTAGGCTCACTAACTTGCTGAGTAATTTCTTCCTACCTGTCAGCCTAAATGAGCACGGTTCACATTTTCACCCCAGAAAAATTACAAATTACTACTTGAAAGAGAACTTTAGGAAAGTTCTTGATTAAATGACATTAAATATTAAATCTATAAGTACTAATTTACTGAAGAGGAAATTTCAGGAATTTTCCACTCAAATGACTAACCTTGTAATCAGCTCTTTGTTCTGCTTCTGTAAACATGCTTGCTGCACAGGCAAAAGATCAGAGTGGTCTCAAGATCAAATGAAGACTCACCCTCCCCTTGGACTATTCTGTCTATATAACAGATGTATTGCCTAAATACCTGTTTGAACTGCCTGTAACCCATAGCAACTCCCACCGTTTGTGGTGGTTTGAGTTCAAACTGACCAATCAACTTGTGTAAAATTCTTGTACACCTGGAATGTTGTCACTGAACACACTGCCCAGATCTTCAGAGCACTAGCTCCTTTCAGATCAAGCTTAATAAACCTGGATTCTCTTTCTCTCTGAGTAACTACTTGATTTTTCGCTGGTCTGATTTTTGGCTGGTTTAGGGAGTTTTCCACAACATTGCTAGTGTACTTTGATTGAGTTTTACCTCCTTCCTTCACTCAGTGAGGGGATTGAGAGCACAGGCTTTGGAATCAGATTGCTTGGTTGTGAATCCAGATGACACTGATTACCAAATATGGGAGCTTGAGCAAGTTTTTTAGCTTCTCTTGGTCCAAGTTTTCCTTATGGAAAGGGATGATGATAATAATACAGTGTTATTTGAAATAAACATGATAATACATAAGAAAGACATAGAAGGGTGCCTTGCCTAAAATAAACACGCAATAAATGCTAGTTTATTATTTCTACCAATTAATTACCCTCATTCCACCTCAACCTTGGGTTGAACATCATTTACATGATTTTCTAATGTCTATTTCCAAAGCATGTTATCATGTAAAATAGATCAAATGAGTTCTATTTAATGATTTAATTAATTAATCATTTGGGCTTTATTTAAATTAAGTCCTGACATTTTTATCTAAGATATATTAATTTGCTTGGCCTATTTTCTGAGCTCTTGTGAGAAAAAATGCTTGAGTAAAATATACCCTTTATCCTTGTCCCAAATTACTTTGACTAAAGGCTCTTTGAAATGACAGCCCTGTCAGGCAATTCAAAGAAGTTTGAAAACAAACAAGCAAGCAAACCCCCATCTGGTCTGGCTATACTCTACATGATAATTAAATGCAGCTTTAATAACCTCCTACTGAGTCAGGGAGCTTTAGCACCTTTTGACTTCTTTAATGTCCACCTAAGATTTTCATAACTCTTATTTAGACTAGAATGCAGTTTTTAAACCCTACAGCTCTAATAAAAATGGGTGAAAGTAGAAGAGAAACAATGGGTTGTCAAGCTTTGTGGGTTGTAGGTGTGAATTTTCTTTTTCTTTCCAATTTTTTTTCTTTTCAGTAATGAATTCAAAACATTTATGATTTGCCAAGATAATGTTCTCTAAAACTGGGAAAGTAACACAAAGTAAGAAAAATATTTCAATCCACTGACTATGTTCTATGATGGCATTTAGGAAAGGAAAAAGAGAGATTTCTTCACAATTTGCTCTAGTTTTTAAGAAACAAAGGGGAATTTTTAACTTTTTTATTTAGGGGCTTTGTCCTTTAACTTTTATCTTTTTACATATAACTGTTACAATTTAATAATCTTGTTGGATTTTTTTCTCATAAAAATTTATCTTGAGAGAAACATTGAGAAGTCTAATTTCCATTTCTTTGTTTTTGGAATGAAAGTTGTTTTAATTTATATACTTAGTCTTCCCACTGAAGATGCTATTTGGAGGACATACTCTTTATTTTAACACCATCCTCCTTGATAAGACATTCAAGGTGGTTCCAAATAGTCTTATAAAAAAGACAAGGATTTGAATTTATGTGTGGGAACAATGTGGAAAGAAAAAAGTATAAGAAACAAAAGAGAAATGAGTTTTTGTTATAAAAAGAACAAGAGGTGGGAGGTTTTTTCTAAAATGTAAAAATAGTATCATATTTTCTACTCTTCTATAGCACCGAGTTCTTTTTGAAAATGTGGCACTGTGTCCAGGCCAATGACAAGAATCATAGATGGACTACTGCATCTCAGATCATCTACTTGTTCTTGCATTATTTAGTCAAAGGAAAGCAAAATTCCTGGGTTACATTACTCCTGCACATTTGGAGATGATGTCTCTGATCTAAAATTTAATGTCATGTCCTCAGACTTCTGGATAGTTGTTATCACTATCCTCTCTTTGAGCAGAGTTCAGTGTAGACCAGACCAAACCAGAGAATGTCTATAATACCTATTTTGATCAATTTTTTCATTAGAAATATTAAGGAACTCTTTGCTTCAGAAAGAGGCAAAGCATGAACATCCAGATTTCATATATGAAGTGAAGGAGATCTACAGAAATTATGAAGTTTATACAAGATCCCCCTTATTAGAGATCATGTCACGGGCTATAAGTAAAAAGAGGTATCAGATGCTAAATATCTATAATGTCTCTTCCCCAAAACAAAAATAATAAAATGGAATTTTTTATTCTGTCCTATTATATGAAAGGAATTACCCTAAAACATCTCCTAACATTGTCTATATTATTTCCTTGACAATGGAATTTCTTATCGAGTTAGTACTTTTTCTTGTATCATACATCTTTGTAGGTGTTTGTTTCTTCACCTAGCATTTTCCAGATATTAATAACAGATAAATACTCTAATATATTTTTGTACTACTCTGGGCATTTAATGCTATGCCTTATCTAAAGCTGGTTGTACTATGGGCAAATATTTATGACTATTCAATTAATAAAATTGAAATTGTTAGCAAAACAAAAAGGGATCTAGCTGCTTGCACGTGTCCAAGTCAAAGAAAAGACATGTACAGGTTTTGTGGCAAAGCAAGTAAGAATTTATTTTATAGAGTGGCAAGTCCCAGAGGTATAGGTAAGCTAATATTTGCCCTGAAGTCTCAGGAGTAGAAAGTAGAGAAAACTCAGTAGTCATGGAAACTAAGGGAGTTGGGGGTGTGGCTGCTACTGATTAGACAATTGGATGGATCATTGCGTTTGGTTCTGGAATCAAACATGGTGCCATCCCATCTGGTCTTTTGGCCAGGTCCTGTGGCCAGTGGGGTTGTCATTCTGCCTCAATGGGCTTGGTGCTGAAACACAGCTAAGGCTAAGATGTTATACTTAGTGTAACAGAAATTGATTGTCTCCATGATTGTAGATCTGAGGCCCAATAAATCTTATGTCTCAAGGCTTAATGATTCTGGGAGTAAGCATATAAAGGTAAAGGGAGAGAGGGTAGAAAAAGCAAGTGAGTCACAATGTCATTATCTGGGCAAAACTATCATCAATCAGAAAAAAATATATATATTAAAAAAATTAAATGAAGTTTGCATGCAGTTATAGTGTGTTTACAAAATGAGCATGACAAAGTGATCACTGAGTTGTTTGAGATTCAGATCATAGGTCTATATCTTGTGATAGGCAGGTCACTTCATGTATGTAAACCTGAGGTGCTTTGTAGCCCATAGTAAATGGGCAGATCAAATTGGATACTATGTGGAAATGCTTCAATAACTTCCCTCCTTCACGTTTTTTACCTTATGTGCATTCTATCTGGCTTTAATTCTTACTAATTACTCAGAGATTTAGTTAAATCAATTGAATTGGTTATGTATTGGGTAGAATGAAGAAATTTTAAAAGTAAGGAACACCCTGGACTGTGGCAATGAGACACCAAAATGGGACAGTGAATTTCAGTTACCACTAATGTAAGTACAAATTGGTTTTGACTACACAATTTACAGCTTAATCATAACAGTCTGGATGTTGAAAAAAATTACATGCTTTCTCTTTTTTCACTTCATATAGAATTATCCTCTTTGAGATAAATTCTACTTATTGTAATGAAGAATATATAGGAAAGCTGGACAATAAGAGCTCATAGACTCTTGAGGAATTCTCAGAGGAGCTGATCAACATGGTTCTTCCTGGTTATCATCTAACTTGCCTCAAAAAGAATGTAATAATGGTCACCTGATCTATAGAATCCCCTAGGAAGGTAGATTCATTATGTGAATCTCTATGTTAAATGACTCTCTAGAGGACTGCTCACCTTGATCTGGGATTTCAAACATCAGTTTTAAAATGCTGCTTTATTTTCTTTGAGATAATCCCTTGTGCATGTCCAGGTCTTATTTATATTGTGAGTACCATGCCATAACAAATAGTAAATCATCCCCAGCCAGAGCACTAATGCTAGGTTACGGTAATTTTGCCCTGAGTGCTGAAATACTGGCACTTTCAGGGTTGTTACCCTATAAAGTTATTTCAGTGAAGAAATAATAGCACTTTTCTCTATCTCTTAAAAATATCTTCTGGCATTTTCCAGGACATTAATCATAAAATCTGTGTTTGATAAAAGAAGAAATGAAAAATAAGAAATGAATTAGATTCCAAACAGTACTGAAGAGAACTATGTGAATGCGGAATATTTTAGGATGTAAACTTTTTGGACTTTTGACATGTTAAATCAAACAATCTTAATAGTGAGATATTTTTCTATTCCTTCAGGATAGAAAATGTTAAATAAAGGTGAGTGAGAAATATTTCTCTTTTTTTTGAATTGTTTGTGCTTTTTTAGTTTTTTTTCTGAATTATAAATTTAAAAAACAAAATCAATAATATATCTTCTCTCCAACAGTTAAAATAAAACTGATGGTTTGAAAATAGTCACTGAAAAGTAGCAAAAAAAATTTAATTCACATTTATAGAAGGAATATTATTCAATTAGCACTGTTTTCCTGGCCTAAATTTCTTTATACTTGATGCAAAGTCAGTTTAGTATTAACAATAAGGATGAAATAAGATAATTATGAAAGTATTATAATTGTATAAGTAACCACAGATATTTTGGGGCCCTCCTTTATTACATTTAATAAAAATGTAAGAATCACAAAGGACAGACATTTCTAAAAGTGGTTCACATAGAGTGAAATAGAATACATTGTACCAGAAAAATTTTCATAAGATCTATGTCTTGTTTTTGTTGTTCCACAATTTACCAGTTCTAGGGTGACATGGGATAAATTATTTAGCCATCATGAATATCAGTATTTTTATTTTTTAAATGGTGACAGTATTAGCTACTTGCCTCTTCTTGGGTTGTTGTGAGTGTCAAATAAAATGATGAATGCAATTGCACTTTGTAAAATGGTGAAATTTCATACCAAAGTGAAATGGTATCTCTGTTCTCTCTTGGTTCTAATTCTCAGTACAGCAATTCTTAGTAACACATTTTAAGGGATTTTCAAATTTGCAAACTAGATAGGTATTATACAGTCTTATAATCCTATCTTTTCTTTCGCAAGGGGAGGATTCATTCGGTACTAACCAAGAAAGTCCCTTACCAGATGTCTAACTGCATACACTTTCCAGAGCACCTTTTCTTAGTAAATTATTGAGGTAATATAAATTTTAAGGGGATTATTGCCATTGGGAAATTTCTTGAGAATAGCACAATGCCTTGTTCATAGTATGTCCTTAATGTATATTTGTTGATTGAATTAATAGACTTATGAATTAATAGCAGGTGATCTGAAAGTAATCCCACTGTGCAGTAACTGACCAGTGAAGCTTTGTATATTTGTGCTTAATAGTAGTGATCTCTTCACTAATGACTCACACCCTCCCATGGTCACAGCAGTTCATATCTAGTCCACACATTTCAACATTCTCTAGGATGACTATATTCCAAAGAAGGGTCAATTCCCCAATATCTTATTGAAAGTTAATAAAATCCCCTCCCAAAAGAACAATCTACTCAATTTTGTTGAGTAGTTACTATGTATAAAATATTTTTCACTATGCACAAATAAATATAATAATTACTATCCTATCAACATGATGAAATGAGTCAAGTGGATTCCTACATGAACATAAGCACAAGTGAATGTTGTATAAAATATAAGAATGAAAATGTTCAAACTCATAATTAGGCTCTAAATGTAAAAATATTTTTAAAAGCTAAAGAAACAATAATTTACAAAAGTCAGTAGGAACACAGAAATATATAAGTAAATACACAAATTGATGCTATGGCTATTGGCCACAGATACAGGTCCTCATGCCTAGGGTTGGGGGCTGAAGCTTCATTATCCATTTGGGACACAGGGACCATAAATAATCCTGTCAAATAGAGGCTGAAACCAATACTCCTGTAAAAAGCCAAGCCCTAGAAAACATTTTGCTCAGCCCATGAGCCCAGGGAATTAGCAACATAGCTTGTCCCTGCTTTGAGAATCCAGGTGACAATTTTAATCTATGTTAACAATCAGGACATAGAAAAGTCTCATTGCCTCCTCTCCTCCAATCCTTTGTGCTACCTATTTGTAGCCACACTCCCTTCCCTCAGCCCTAAACCCCTACTGACCGCTGATCTGGTCATCTCTCCATAATGTCACATAAATTGAATCAAATAGTCTTTCACTGACCATATGCTTTTGAAATTAATCTCATGTAAATGATATCAATAAGTCCTATTTTTATATTGTCGAGTAATATTCCATTATATGGATGTCCCACAACTTGTTTACTATTGATTCATTGACAAATGTACTTTCTCCAATTTTTCATTGATTATGAATAAAACTCTATAAACATTGATGTACATTTCTCTAGAGTAAATCTCCAGTAATGGGATTGTTTGGTCGTACGATAAGTATATGTTTAACTTTATGAGAAAATGCCAAACTCTTCCCAAAGTTGCTCTACCATTTTGTATTTGTACCAGAAATGTATGAGAGTTACAATTGCTCTACATTGTCAGCAGGTCTCGGAATTTTCAGTATTTTTTAATGATTATTTTAGTCATTCTAATAGAAGTGGATGTCAGAAAAACTTTACATTGCATTTTTTTCCTAAATATTAATGGTGATAAACATCTTTTCATGTGCTTACTTGCCTTTTGTATATTCTCCCTGGCGAAGTGTCTGATCAGTCTTCTGAGCATTTTTAAATTGTATTTTTGTTTTTTAAATGTTGAATTGTAAGTTTTTAAAAAAAAAATGTTCTGCCAAATAATCTTTTGTTGAACATATGCTTTGAAAATATTCTCTCCCAGTTCAATAGTTTTTCTTCTCATTCTCTTTAACAATGTCTTTTTCAGGCAAATTAAAAAACTGTTAACAAAGTTCAATTTATCAGTTTTTTTTATTCATAGATTTTACTTTAGGTGTTATATCTAAGAACCTTTTACCTAACAACAGGTAACAAATATATATATATATATATATATATATATATATATGTATATATGTATATATGTATATATGTATATATGTATATATGTATATATGTATATATGTATATATGTATATATGTATATATGTATATATGTATAAATTATATGTATATATGTATATATGTATATATGTATAAATTATATGTATATATTTAAATTTTATAATTTTGTATTTAAAATTTAAATATATTTTAAGGTAGAATTTTATGTCCATTGTGAGGTTTAGGTAAGAACTTTTTGTTTGCTTTTCTTTTTGGTATCAATATTTACAGTGGTTTCTATATCACTTGTTGAAAGCGTATTTTTTCTCCACTGAAATCTTTTTCACCCTTGTCAAAAATTGATTTACTATATTTGTATGGGTTTATTTTTGAACCCTGTGCTGTTACATTGATGACTTTTTCTATCTCTTTTCAATACTACACTGTCTTGATTACTATAGCTTTATAGGAACTTTAAAGTTGGCTAATGTGATTCTCTCCAACTTTTTTAGTTCTTTTTTTTTTTTTGCTATTCCAGTTCCTTTGCCCTTGAATATATCCGTACTTTGTTGAGTCTTCTAATTCATAAACATGATATTACTTTCCATTTAGTTCAGTGTTTTTACTTCTTTTATCAGTATTTTATAGTTTTCAGTATATATATATTCTGTATATATTTTGTTATAATTCAATTTTGTAGCTATTATAAATGGTATTACTTTTTAAAATTTTCTTTTACAATTGATAATTATAGCATACAAAAATATAATTGATTTTTGTGTATTGATCTCATATTCTATGGTCTTTCTAAACTCATATTAGTTCTAAATGTGTTTGTTTTGGTAGATGCCTTGGAGGTTTTCTACATAGACAATCGTGTCCTCCGTAAATAGTGACAATTTATTTTTTTCATTCCAGCCTGTATGTTTTTTATTTCTCTTCTTGCTATATTGCACTAAGACTTTCAGTATGATATAAATATCAGTGTTGAGAATAGACATCCTTGGTTTATTTTTAATCTTAAGGGAGAAGAATACCCTCTATTACTACTGAGTATAATGTTTGCTCTTGTTTTCTTTTTTTGTTGTTGATACCCCATCATTTTGAGAAAATTGCCTTCTATTCCTAATTTGCTAATTTTTTTTAACTATTATTATAAATGGGTGTTGAATTTTGTGAAATAGATTTTATGCTTTGATTAATATGGTCATATGGTTTTTATTCTTTAGTCTATTAATATTATAGATTTTGTTGTTTAATTTAAAAAGAAAATATTGAACAAGATTTGCATCTCAAGAAAAACCCTATTTGGTCATGCTGTATTATTCTTTTTCTATATTATTAAAATTAATTTAATAATAGTTTTTGAGAAATTTTGTTTTAATGTCCATGAGGGGTATTAGTCTACAGTTTTCTTGTACTGTCTTATCCTAGGTTTGGAATTAGGGTAATAATGCTGGCCTCATAAAATGAGTTGTAAATTGTTCCTTCTTCTTCTCTCCACAGAGAATATTGTTTGATTTGTGTTAATTTCTTTTAAAACATTAGGATAGATTTGTAAAAACCTGAGCAATTCTTTTTTTCAGATGGTTTTAAATGTACAACTAACTATTCAAGTTATGTTTCATCTTGAGTGAGTTTTGTTGGCTTCCTGTTTTTAAATAACTTGTCACTTTTATCTATAACAAATATTTTTTATAATAAAAATTTTAAAGTAGGTTTTCAATAATTATAAAAAGCAGTTATTTAAAAGATGTAATGGAAATAATACAAAACTTGAAAAATTGAAGACAAATTTTATACAATATTTATGGGATGCTGATAGACTGATAGGTAGGGGAAAACACATATATTAAAAAAGTTAAACAATGAATGAGCTAATGATTCTTTTAAAAAAATTAGTGAAACAGTAGCAGAAACTGACCATCACCACTAACAACAAAACCAACATCTAGAAGTCAATAATGGAGAACAGAAATTAATAAAATGCAAAACAAATCTACAAAACCAAAAGCTAATTTTTTAAAAACATTGTGAAAAGCTCTGGCAATATCTAGGAAAATAAAAAGATGAGAAAGACACAGATAATGCTATGAACAAATTGCCTTCAAAATGTCTTTTAACTGAATATAATAATAACATTATAAGGCACTTCATGCAAAAAAATTTGAAAGCATTCTAGAAAAAAAAAATTTACCACAGTTATCTTGTCAAGAACAAAAAATATGTATAGACCCATACTCTTTTTCCAGGGCCAGACTTTATTTCATTTGAATTTTGATGAACTTTTAGGAACAAATCATCAATGGCATGTAAAAACCATTCCAGAATAATTTAAGTACAGAGGTATCTTTCAACTTATTTTATAAAACTAGAAGTGGCATAAAAATAATATCAGAAACAAAAATTACAATCCAATCTCACTTATGACAAAGGATGCAAACATGATAAATAAAATGCTAATAAAATAGATCCAATAATAAATGTTTAAAATATATTATAAATAAGTTGAGTTTATCTCAGGAATATAATAATTGTTTATCATTAAAAAAGTGATGTAATAAAGTAACAGCCATTCCTTGTAGCAATAAAAGTTATGAGATGCTACAAGTTATGTTAATAGATATAACTGAAGGGGTATAAGACTTTGATAAGGAAAATGTAAAGAATTCAAATAAATGGGGAGGTATTTTGGTTATCAGTTGAAAAATACAATATAATGAAAATGTTAATCTTATACCTGTGAATCAAAATTATGATTTTTTCATGAAACTTTAGAAGTGGTACTAAAATTAATATGAAAGAATGTAGAAAATAGCCCAAATGTTTTTTTTTTTAAAAAAAACAAGTTATTGGGACTTACTTTTCCTGATATTAAGACTCATTATAAAATTAGAGTAATTAAAACATCCTAATACAAAATAAAAGATGTTTAAATAAGAAATAATTCCAAAATTATAAAAAGACATATATTCACTTCATTAAAATTTAAAATGAGATTGTATTAAATTCAGATAACATTGAAATTTACATAAGGAAAAATACTATAAAATAGATGAGAAGAAAATCTATATAACCACATAATAGGAGAATATGCTGATTATGCATGCAATGAAGAAAGAATTAGTATTAAGAAAATATAAAGAATTCCTACTGAGTGAGAAAAAACCAGCACAACTGAGGAATGGAAAAAGATATAATTAGTCAATATAAGAATATAAAACCAAGTAGCTAATAAGCATGTGGAAAAAATATTTCACTTTAGTAATGATCAGAAAAAAAAAAGACTTAAAAAGAAAAATGAATTAGTATTTCACACTCATCAGTTTGGATAAAAAGTTTTTAAAATGTGTTTGTGTGTCTGTGAAAGACAGAGAGAGAATCAGCTGCATATAAGGAAATTGGAATTCCTATTATGTTGGTATGATCAGGGATATGCTGGTAGATGTCTAAAAACTGGATTTCTAAAAAAATAAAAAATCTCAACTTGTAGCATTGGCTTCTACCATTGGGAGATGACATTACTGAACATAGTTGAGGAGAGATGTGTATAATTAGAATTATAAGACCTAAAACCTAGTATTCTAATTTTAAGTATAAACCATTGAGAAACTATAGTTTATAGAAATAGAGGACATTAATTTTAGAAGAAAAAAGTTGAAAAGAATCAAAATCTAAATAAATAAATTTAAATCTGATTATCTAAATGATCTAAATAAAATAATAATAAATCAATTACATTACATTTCTATAATAATACTATTTAGCAGTTGAAATGAATAAGCTGGATCTACCTATGGCTATGCAGATAAATCTCAAAAACATAACTTTAGGTGAACAAATAAAATTGTAATGTAATAGTGGGAATGTAAATTTTTAAAGCAAAAATTTATTATTTATGGATAGTCACATATGAGTAAAGAATGAAAACATGGGATGAGAAAGACATACCAGTGTCTTCCCTGTGGCCACCTCCAAAAAGGAAGGGAAGGAGAGGAGTTGGAAGAAGATATAAGGCTTTAGTTGTTTTGATAACACTTTATTTCTTTACAAAAATAAACATCTACAATGAATGTGGCAAAACTTATTTTAGATTAGGATAGAGGGTATGTGGTTGTTGGTTTATCATTCTCTTTCATTGTTGGATAAAAATCCTATCTCTGTCCCATGGATCTTACAGCCTACTGTGGTGAGGGCAGGAGGTTTATGAAAATAGATGGCTTGTGTAAATATAAGTTTATGTCCAGTACTACATGACAGTAATATGTGTGAAAGCCCTCAAAGTGACGGTAGTCATCTGAGGAAGCTGTAAGGGCTTCATATACCACAAATTCTGTGTCTATTTCCTGGAACCAGAATGTCCCGTATAAAATGCTCTCAATCTATGGCCACTAGGCTCATAAATGATTATAGTGCACATATACAAGTGAGATGTCTGCTTTCATCATACCCAAAAGCAAGGATGCCAAAAAGAGCCACCTAAGAATACCATGGGATGTCAACCTAGAACGAATACAGAGAAGGGAACAGAAGCCAGATGAAACACGATTGCTCTGTTAACCATTGCATTCATTTCTTTTCTTTATGTTAACTAGCTTCGCTGAACTGATTTGAACTATAACTCAGGCATCTGCACTCATTTCACAGAGCTGCCTGTCTAAGGAAGATGGAGTAAAAATGACTGTTTATAGTTGAAAGCTGTTGGTATGTGGATGACCATTTAGAAATGGGAAATTTCATAGAACTCCAAAATTTAAGTATTAGTATTCAGAGATCAATTAAACCACTCTTTTCTTCTTTCAAATTAGGAAATTGAGGCCTCAGAATGATTTAGTTACAGATATAAATAGTGGAAGAACAAGATCTTGAGATACAAATGATTTAAATACAAGCTAAGAGATCTGCATACTACTATAAGAAATTATTCTATTACAAAATTTTAAACACGATTGTTTGGGCTTCTCCCTCTTTCTTTCTTTTTTGTTCCAAGCTCAGATAGATATAGATAGATAGATAGATAGATAGATAGATAGATAGATAGATAGATAGATAGATAGATAGATAGATGATAGATAGATAGATAGATAGATAGATAGATAGATAGATAGATAGATAAAAAAGTAAATTCATTAAAAATCCCACAGGAACTGAAATTGCTGAAGACAATTAGCTCTTTAATTATTACATGCAGTGAGCTGTTTTTACCCTTCACTTATCCCTGAAGTTGGATTACCCGGTACCTCTGAATGCTCCCTGACAGGTCCCTGTGATTTGTATCAGCTCACAAAATTTAAAAAAAATGTAGACTTGCATCTCTAATTTGTCAGAATCCTTAAGATCTCTTTTATCACTCCCTACTGCCTGGATGGAAAGCAGCATTCTCTTTAGTGGCAATCTGCTCTAATCATTTTTTATTCAGGTGGCAGGCAGGGTTCAGGCAAAACATGAAAGAGAGTGATTGGAGCCCAGTGTCTTCAAATGGTTTAAACTGCATCACTCAGGCCATTTTGCTACTTTTTATTTAGCCACATTTAAACCAGTTTCTTTTACAGCTCAGGAGACCAAACTACTGCACAGGATATAAATAAGGTGCATCAAAAAATAGCATGGCATTTGGAGTCTGAAGTTACTCTCTTCTAGATGTGTATGACCTTGGGTTTCTAAATCTCTCATTCCTCATTTCCTCATACACGAAATAGGGAATAAAAATGTAGTCAACACTGGATTTATGTGAAGGGGAAATGAGCTTTGAGAATTTTATATAAAGATGCTTTATATATTTTAAAGTGTTACTTAAATGTTAGTATGCTATGTCTGTTTTCTATGTGAATTTTTTGAACTTGTCTCGAAATCAGTTAAAAACATGACACACTAAATATTCTCCAGTAAATATCTAACTGCTCATGTTCTGAGTTATTAAAAAATCAGATTATGATTTTATTTTTTTTCTTAGTAGTATTCTGTGTTGTGCCATTCTGAAAGGTAGATGTAAGGAGAAATTTTATAGTAAACAACTATTTTATACACTACAGTTTTCTGGGGAGGAGAAAGAAATTGACTCTTTATTGCAAAACTATAGCAGTTTATTTTACTTTATGAGAAAAATAAATAAATGAGAAAAGAAGAGAGCTACTACAGCCACCAGGAAGAAATTAAAAATGGTAATTGGTGTGAGAGTCTTTGCTGGTTTGGAGAAAGTATTTCTTTTTTTGGTGATATAGGGCTCAAACCCCAGAATGAGTTCCATGTGACTTCCTAAGTTGTTTTACTCAGTCAATTGTCTTTTCTTCTTGTTTGGTTTGACTTGCAAACGTTGGGATGGACTTTAAAGAATGGCTTAACTGCATTGGTACTGTCACCTATAATTGTCCAATCTGGTGGACTCCAAGTAGCCTGATCTGGCCTCCAATGAATTTCAATGTCTTTTCATCCCTTCATAACACTTTTGTGCGCTCCTCATCAAGGGTACAACCTTCATGATGGAAACTACAGTGGGACCTTCTCTCATTGTCCTTAAGGAGGTAGTGACTCAGATCAGAGAAAATTGTTCAGACTACTGTTGTATTGCTTTGCCAGTTGGGACTTAAAAGGCAACCAACCGTAAGTCCACCTTGACACCCAAGTATCTTATTATTGCCATTTTTTCCTAATGCCTAACATTCCCATGGGCTAATTGAGAAATGTTTATAATTACAGACTTAGTGCTAGGCAGAATAATAATGCTAAGTATAGAGAGATAATACTTATTCCTGTGTGATAAAAGACTCATCTCTTAAAAGTCTTTTTAATGATACATGTATATTTTAGTGGCTGAGGGCATTAAACTCTGTAGAAATGATATATCATTTGGGTCACAAGGATCGGTTTGTTTGATATGGCCATATTTTAGTGGCTGAGGGCATTAGACTCTGTAGAAATGATGTATCATTTGGGTCAGAAGGATATGCCATATTTTTTCCTTCCTTTTCTACATTGGGTAAAGGAGGGGAAATAGAAGAGAAGATATACATCAATGAACTACTATCTAAAGAAAACATAAAGAAAAGGGTATTGAGTAGCTGGAGAATATCATGAAGGCTCTGAAGCCACCAATGTGAACTAAAGTTCAGGTTATAAAAAGAGATAAAGCTAAGAATTTCTTGTTTTGGGATTCTGCGGTTCAGAGGTGATCACAAAGCAGGCTATAAATTGAAAGTGAATTCCAATCACGTCAAAGCTTCAACCACCTAGGCCCATCACCCTGTCTAAGGGATATGCTGAGGTGGCTTTAGCCTTTACCCTAGACCAGTAGCATTATCATCATCTGGGAGTTTGTTAGAAACATAAAGCCTCAGACTCACAACCTATATTTCAATAAGATCTCCATATGATTCTTAGGCTCTTTAAATTTTGAGAAAGAGATGGGATGTGATAACAGAAAAAACAACATGTGGAGTTTATTATAATTCTTCTCAAGCTACCCCTAGACTAGATAAAACTGGGCTGTCTTTAATAGCTCCTCTATACCAGCATCTTCTAATCATGGCACTCCCTAAGCCTTCCTTTGTTTCTTACTCCCCTGTCTTTGACTCTCTGCCAAAAAAGATGGGGCTGACTCTTTTGCCATAGCAAGCTCCAAATGAACAGCATTTATTCTCTTTTGAATGGTCTTCACTTATTTCCCCATTTCCCATTCTCTTGACAACATCAACTCCGTAGGCCTTCAGTTTTGCTGGGAAACATTTATTCTCTCTTCTCAATAAGAATATTGAAAGTAGATATTGAAGGACTAGAGTAACTCCATTTTGTTATATAGACTCCAGATTAAATGAAGAAAAATTCACCGAAAAACAATTAGGGACAACACCCCGCCATTTGGTTAAGCCGACCAAAGCCATTAATCAGTAAGCCCTTAAGGCACCCACATTCTGTTTTCCTTTTGTGCACAGCCCTCTCTGCACCCGGCCCTTTTTGCACATTGCCCTCTGTGCACACAACCCTCTTGTGCACGGTTTTACCCTTTAAATTTGGTCCCAACTACCCTGGTGAGGCTCCTCTTACTCACTGCTGCATCAGTGAATGAGTGGGGTCCAAACTCGAATTTGTCAATAAACTCCCTCTTGTGCTTACATCAGTGTCAGTTTCCTTCTTGGCTCGTGGAGTTCCAAATACAGATATAATAAATAATAAATAATAACATTACAGATATAATAAATAATAACTAAATCATTTACAGATATAATAAATAATAACTAAATAATTTACAGATATAATAAATAATAACTAAATAATTTACAGATATAATAAATAATAACTAAATAATTTACAGATATAATAAATAATAGCTAAATAATTTGTTTATTTGATTATTTGTTGAGCCTACTCTATGGACAATACATCCCTGGGTTCCATAACTAAAACCTAGGTGAGGTGGAAGACTGATCACTCAAAGCTATTGAATCACAATCTCATTATGGAGATGCAAATTACACAGGTGAAAAGAGAACCCATTAAAGGAAACCCCAGGTTGTATTCCAGATCTCATCAGAAAATTATCTAAAGAAAACGCCATTCTCAAGGATATGCTTCCCTTTATTTCCATGTACATTCTACTCCAGTCATTAAGCACAAGCTTATCCAGGCTTTTCATTGTTCTGAACTTTTATCAGCTGCCTCATAAGAGTGGTTTCCAACACATTCTCCAGATTGGAAGTCTCCATATCTACCATGTGGCTACTCTAGTTGATGATAGATCCCAGGAATGAGTTTAGTGTCAATTTTCTATTCACATTATTATCACTAGAGCCTATATGTGTACTCATAAAGTATGTGTAAATAAATCAGTCATATACTAGTTGCTATTCTTGTTATCATTATAATCATCACCTTAATTACTATTAAAAGTAGCACACATAAAATAATTAAAATAGTCAAAATTAATTTTAAGTATTACACTTGGCTTACTCTATCTTTATTTGGGTACAATATTTTGTCAATATATTTTTATGGATTTTGCTCAGCCTTGAAAATTTCTATTTTTGCACCAATCCAAGCCAAGTGAAAGTGAATGCTTAGCATCAGGTAAATATTAATATACTAATTAGTGTCAGGATTGCAGCAAAATATTAGGAGGATGCCCATGTACTTACAACAGATGAAAAAGTTGTAATTACAAATAAACTTTTAAACAAAAACTTAAAATATTAGCCCTGGAGTTTTTGTTTGTTTGTTTGTTTGTTTGTTTGTTTTTTACTCTAAGTATCTCACTACCAAGTAAAATGGATCTGAGAGGCTGTTCTGGGTAATTTGCCTCATACCTGATAATTCTCTTAAGAATGATCTTGGGCCTCAAATTACTCTAGGTCAACACTAATCATACCACATGGTTTACTTCTTTGATAACCATGAAAAGAGGGACACTTCAACAGTGCTCTCAGCTCAGAGTAAAGCAGAGAGGCTACTATCCACAGACGTTAAAAGCATATTAGTTTGCTTAATTGGTGGCATTTATAGGAAGTCTATTTTCCCCGATTTGTGTTTATCTATTAATTTGTTCATATATTTAAGTGTCTATTCTTTGTTAGGTACCATTTGCTAAATGCTGAGAATAATATTTAACAAGACCTATTCCTTATCTTCAGTGCATTTAGGGTATATTTTAAGAGAGAGGAAAACACCAAAAGCATAAATGTGTAAGTATTCACAATCTTTCTTCCTCTCCTCTCCACTCCATCTTACCAAATGAAGATTCCTACTTGCTAGTTATCTTCGCATCTCTTAGCAAAGCAAAAAGTGAAAGAATTTCAAAAGATGTAAGAAGCTAGGCTGATCATCATAATAAAGATCTGCGTTAAAGATTAAGAAAGAAGAAAGAAAAACACATGAGCTAGGTTTGGCAGAGAGTTTTGGAGAACAGCAACAGATAGCAATGGAACTAACTTGGTTTTTTGTTTGTTGCTCCTGTTTTACGCATCTCAGGCACGAGAAAGATATTGAAAGTGAGAGATATATCTAAATAAAGTGTTTTAAAAGTTTCCTTTTATTTTTTTTTTTTTACTTTAAACACACCCACTAGTACCCTTAATATTTTTGCAAAAAAGTATTTGTTGCTCTCAGCAGTTACTTTTGAAAAAGTAATACTCTTCAGAGACTGGGCCATGTAGACTCCATTTATATTCCAGTTACATAGGTAAAAGAGCAATTACAACCAGAGAAATACATGCTTTCATAGGGAAGATATAAAGTGCTATAGCATAAGATAGAGAAAACATCTGGCAGATCAAGGAAAGGATTCTCAGAGGAATGATATGTAAACTGAGATCTGAAGCATAAGATATCCAGATAAACCTAGACATGATGGGGGATCAGGCAATAGAGTCAGAGGAACAGTAGAATTGCAAAGAACTAACCATTATTCATAATGCCTAGAATAGAATGTATGTGAAAATAAAGGGAAACATATTTTTGGGAATGGCATTTTTTTTAGATAATTTTCTGATGAGATCTAGAATGTAACCTGTTCACGAACTTCCAACATCATTTAATAAGAGTAAGGACATCTTAGGAGTTAGGAAGACTTTGTCTTTCACACATTTTGTGACCTTGGAAATATGACTTTAATTTCCCTAAGACTGTGCCCCTTATCTGTAAAATAGGAATTGAAGGGGTACCTATTTCATGGGTTATGATCAGAATTATATGAGCTTACTTAGAAAAGTAGATATACCTGGCATATAGTCAGCCAGTACTGCATTTTAAATCCTCTTCACAGACTTTCTTAACCTCAACTTTATTTTAAACTGTCTCAAATTCAGCCTATTTTTGTCTCCTTTTTATGAAAATTTGCCCTCCTTATCACATCCATATAGTTTACTATTTAAAATGGCTCTGGAGTCTTAAATTAACAAAATGCCAGCTGGTTCGGCATGTGTATATGTATTTGACCATAAACCATCATATTATAAAATAAAAATATATATATATATATTCAAGATTTCCTTATCTCTCATTTTCTGAATGAAAACGAATTCCTTTGTTCTCTCAAGACCCTTATAGTGGAAATAGTCAAAAGATTTACACTCTCCAGAAAGTACTTCTGTGCTGACATTTAGAATTCATATCAGTTTACGCAAGAGGTGACTACAACACCACTAGAGGCTCCAATCAGCTCTGAGTCCCCATTATCTTCTCCTTTCACCCAGTCAATTATCAAAGGGACAGTAAGGAGAGAAAATAAACATAAAGAAAACATTGTGCCTTTAAAAAGCATGTCTCTGCCAGCACCTCTCAGGTCGATGATTTTGATCTTAAGAATGCACTCTCAGAAGGCTGCAGTAAGCAGAAGCAAATGTCACAGTAAATAATATATGTATTATTCCTCGATACCATGAGCACCAAGCTCAGACCCCAGGCACTTCTCTCTCGCTATGTTCCAGAGGAACTGCCAGCTCGAATGGAGCCATATTGCAAGATGAATTGGAGAGTCTTTCTTTTCCTGCTGACTGAGCTCTTTAGGTCTGTGACAAGACCAAGCTGAAGATGCCATTTGGGACTGAGGGTTGGTGCAAACAACCATATAAACAGTCAACATGACTCAGGAACAAAGTACTAGATATTTTTGACCTGGGCAAAACTGCCCAAAGGAAACACATGCACACATACACACATCTAACTGGGGACTCCAATATTCAGGAAGTAGAATTAAAAGTTGTTTGTGAAAAGATAAGAAAATTTGTATGAGACTTTAGGTCAGCTTCCCTGGAAGCAGAGCCTGAGAACGTTATTTCAGTGCATGTGTTTTATTGTGGGAGGGCTCACAGGAGAAGAGGAGTCAGAAAAGCAGGGCAGGGCACAGAGAAGAGTTGAGCAAGGGTGTGGTCTTTTCTGGAGATTAACCTCGGTCTCCTTACACAAAGAGCTCCAGAGCATGAATTAAAACCTCAGAGTTGGTTCTACCTTGAGGCAAAAGCCTGGGCACTTTGCATCCTTGCAGGCCACTCCAAGGGTGATGATATAGACCCTCCCCAGTGAGACAGCTCCTTTATGGCAGAGAGCAGTTTCCAAAAATGTGTGAAGCCTAGAGATATTCAGCAAGAATGCTCTCAGTGGGAGATGGGTACACAGACTGTGTAAAGGGCATCTAGGGAGGGGACCGACAAAGTCCACTACACTTGGAGTAACTACTCTTTCAACATATGTGTACCTGTGTGTGGATGGAGAGTCTCTCTCTCTCTCTCATCTGTCTAATATATTTTCTAGTTTGTATTAGTCTACTTACATATCATCTATTTCACACTTTCCTTAAATGTTGCTGTACTTACAGATTATTTCCATTTGTTCCTACCTACTGATAGCTACCTCTGTCATATTCAAAAGCAATTTAAAATACAGCATAGCTATATTACACAATTATACAATATGCTTTTGGTCCTTCATTATGCCAAGCCAAAAAATGACAGAATTTTGCACATCAGCTGATAGAACAGAACTGCATCACAGCTATTAAAAGAAAGTTTATCTTTTCCTTGTCTGTCATAATTAATAGCTTAAGCATTTGGTTTGCAAAACTTTATAATCTAAAAAGACCATTTTATATACAAAATAAAGCTATTAAACAATAAAACTGTTTTTCAGAAACTGTATACAGAAATCAGCCTTAAAATTTTGATATTCTTTCCATTGCCATGGGACTGGAAATGAGGAGGTTGTCTGCCATTCTTCTCACTGCTTTTTTCAGTCCATCCTCTTTCCCTGCTCCCTAAAACACCCATGTGTGAATTTTATGTTATATTGTTCTATTGTCACAACAATCCTGCATAACAGGCCACCTCTAAAACCAGAGGCTTAAAGCAAGATCATATACGTTTTCTCAGATGTTCAGGTTACTGATTTAGCCTGAAGTATTAGTTATTTATATCTGCATAACAACTTATCCCAGATCTCAGCAGCTTAAAGCAATACATATTTATTATCTCTCAGTTTGAGTCAGGAATCTGGTGTAGCCTAGCTGGGTCCTCTGGCACTGGGTCTCACAGGGTGCAACCAATGCACTGGCCAGGGCTGCCATCATTTTAACTGAGAGTCAATCCACACCAAACTTACTCATGTGAGTACTGGCAGGCTCTACGTCCTTGCAGGAAACATTGTCACCACATGGGCTTCTCCAAGAGCTACTCAGAATGCAACAGTTTGCATACCCCAGAGCAAAGGTCATAGGAGAGAAAGCAAGAGTGAGCAAGACAAAAATTACAGTTATTTCACAAACTGGCCCCTGTACATGGAGGGCAAGGAGAGATGGAAGAGGCAGATAACTCCAGATTGGTAGGTGCCAGTTTTAATAGGCAAGGAATCTTACATACGAGGTTTATCTTGGTGGCTGCAAGATGAGTGAACGTCCACACCTGACCACCAGAATCTTAAAAGTTTATATACAGAGGCCTTAATTGGGTTTAATCATGTATATTGTCCAGAAGGTCTCAACAATACATTATTCTCCCAAGGCTGCATTATTGAAAATGGATTTCACTGTGGGAATGGTGAATAGAATGTACATTCCAAGGACAAGAGAGTGGTAAGGGACTTCCGATTGCCTGGGTTCAGCTTGTGGGTCAATCAGCGATCATGTCCTCTCCTCCAACCATACTCTGTACCTAACTCAAAAGTGACATTTCATCAGTTTAGTTGTATTCTATTCATTAGAAACTCATCACTAGGTTCATCCTACACACATGGGAATGGAGTTGCAGAAGGGCATGAATATCAGAGTTATTGAAAACTATCCAAGATACTGACTAGCACAACCATGTTTGGTTGATTACTTCCCTCTAGTCTTGACTGCATTAACCCTATATCTGGGGGTCAGTTGTCATTGGCTTATCTAGGATGGCTTTGGCTGTGGCGACTTAGCTCTGAGCCTTGTGTCATTCATTCTCTAGAAAATTAGCTGGTGCATGTTCTCCTGGTGATGGCAGAGGTATAGGAGAACAGGCAAAAACGCCTAAAGACTCTTGAGGGTCAGGCTCACAATTGGTTTGAAAATGCTCCAAAAAAGAGGAGGTCACAGATAAATAGGTACAGATAACATGACACTGAATTAGGTCAGAGACATCGCAATAAATTCATGTTTAGCTTAGTATAGATAGTTGCATGTAGAAATGTTAATAGATATGGATATACATGTTTGTGCATATATGTTTGTGTATAAGTATCTATGCATATATTTGATTGTATGTATATACATATATACATATGTATATATGTATATATAAGTGTATAAGAGTGTGTGTATGTGCATCATTTAATATACACACATACATATTTTTGCTCTATCAGCTGAGGGTTCTTAGAAACAACAGCACTGTTGTAGTAATGAGCTAAACAGAACTTAGGTCTTGATGTTTAATAACATTCTCCAAAACAAGAATCAGAGCTCCTTAGATAGCTGATTCTATGACCAGGACAGGACTTATACAAGATGAAATTGGAGCATATTGTAGTATCGGAAAATAAGTACTAAAAACAAACAAACGAAAAAACTTCACAATGATGGGAGTATGTCGAAGGAACATAGGAGCCAAATGAAAGGGCCCCAAAGTCTGGAATAATCTGAGTAACAAAACAAACACAGTAGTAGAGTAGTAGTATTAGATTATAACACAGAGTATAAGATAAATGTTCATAAGCCCATATAACAAAAATAAATGATTGAATAAATAAACAAATAGAAGAAAATAGAAAAGTTTCTCCTACAGAACTCAAAATAATAAATGTAGCTATTCTCACTGCGATATAACTTCTTATTCCTTAAGTTTGGTGGCACCTTTGTTAAGAGTCAATTTGTAGTGGAGAAATATGATAAATACGACCTCAGTGATTAGCCTTGCTGATATTATATGCTCTTTAAGTGATGTGTTGAGAATGGCACTTTACCTCTGTAAAATGAACCTTCCTCTCCAAAGCCAATAACCCCAGTACAATCATAAGGAAAACATCAGACAAGTTTCAAGTGAGGAGTGTTCTACAAAATGCCTCAAAATTGTCCAGGTCAGCAAAAACAAGGAAAGTCTAAGGAACTGTCTGTCACAGACAAAAGGAGCCTTGGGAGACATGATGACTAAATATAATATAGTATTTGAATGGGATCCTGAAACAGAAAGAAAAATATTGGGTCAAAAATAAGAATGGATTTTAGTTAATGATAACCTATTAGTACTGGTTAATTAATTGTGACAAATATGCCGTAGTAATATTAGATGTTAATAATAGAAAAAACAGAATATGAGGTGTATGAAAATACTATATTACCTTCATAACTTTTATATAAACCTAAAACTCTTCTGAAATAAAAGTTTATTTTAAAAAACACCCTAACACATTTTCAAAAAAAACATAGGTGAGTAATATCATGCTTATTTAGAAGACACTGATATAGATATCCTTCAATTCCTGTCAATTCCTTGACCTCTTTTCCTCCAGTGACCCTGTCCTCTACAACACCTCAACCATTCACTCGCAGTCACATTCAAGTATTATCATCACTACTGATGCAAGACCTTCACGATATCAGTCTCAGGCATCTCTCCCTTCTCTGGTCATTCTCTCTAGTGCCCCTGCTCCAACATTCTTCAACTCCTGGGTCAACATTTATAGTCCTTTGCTCTTATCACCTCTTCACTGTCCCAAACCTCCTCATGATCTCACATCTCTCTTTACGTGACTTAAATTCTAGAATCAACTATTAGAATTGCTCTTTGGGATATATTCTCAACTCCTTTGTTTCTTTCTTGCTTTGACCTATTCTCTTGGCAAAATGCCAGCCATAATTAAATTAGATTCTCTACCTATTCATCTTATGTACTCATTTAGCTGAGCACAGCTGGCCTTTAATGTTGCCTGGCAATAATGTTCTACTTCTCTAGTCAATTTATTCTCCTGCTCTCTTAGGTGACTGTTTCATGCTTTCTCCTCTCTTCTTAAGCCTTCAATACAGCTAGCTTTCCTTGTCCTCACTTTCAACTGATGATATATTTCCTTGTTTCAATGAGAATAGAAGCATTAAAAAGAGAACTTGCAAAAGCTCTCACCATTGCATTTACCTACTCACCTGATCTTTAATCTAATTTTCCCCTTTCTTACTCTTTAATGCTCAGTCAGACTTTCTGCTAAGGCAAAACTGTATCTTCATGTGCTGTATTCCATCCCCTCATACTTTTTTTTATAAATATGAATTGTTTTTCCTCTCCTGCTTCATCAACTTTTTCCTCTCTACTGGATCTTCATCATCAATATGCCAATATATTGTTTTTTATCTTAGCTGAAAAACAAAACTCTCTTGATCAAATTCTGCCTGAAGCTACTGCCCCACTTATTCCCTTCCCTTTACAGTTAAACTCCTTTCAAAAGTGTCCAATACTCTAACTCTCCAATCGCTCACTTTTCATTCCTTCTTAAACCCACTCTAAGGCTTTTTCTCTATTGCTCCACCAGGGTAAAACTGCTCTTGTTAATATCACCAGTGACCTCCACACTGCTAAACCTTGTGATGGATCCTTGGCAAGTATTAGTCAACATTTTGCATACCTGATCACTCATTTCTTGAAACACTTTCTTCATTTGGCTTCCAGGAATTCACACATTTAAGGTTTCCTTCTGTGTTATTGGCAGCAACTTCTCAGCCTCTTGTACTTCTTTTCTTTTATCTCTCCAATATCTTAATATTGGAGAATCTGAAGGCTCAGGATTTGTACCTCTTCTCTATTCATCTATACATTGAGGCTTTTAGTTTTAAAAATATCTATACACTATTGATCACAAATTTATATGTGCAGTCAGTACTTCTACCCTGAACTTCAGACTCATAGATTCAACTGTCTATTTGACTTTTCACCTGCATGGCTAATAAACATCTCAAACCTAATATGACAAGAACTGTTTTGGTTTTTTTTTCCCTGATGTTTCTCTACTACCTCTAGCCATGCTTTTCTCAGAAATTTTCCATTTCAGTAAAAGAAATCCCATTCTTCCAGTTGCTCAGACCAAATACATTTTTGTTATTGACCTTTCTATTTTGCTCATACTTCTATCCCATGCCATCGCAGATTATGTTGGCTCTGCCTCCCAAATTCCCAAATCTCCCCATTTCTCACCATATCCTCTACAAAGCACATTGGCCAAAGTCATCATTATCTCTTAGCTGGATTCATTTCATAGTTTGCTGACTGATTTCCAAACATCTGATTGTGCCCGCTTTGTTCTATCCTCAACAGAGGTGACAGGTTATGTTTGTTAAACAAGTTAGATCATGTCAATTATATGCTTGAAGCTCTCCAGTGGACCCCCATGTCTCCAGAGCTAAAATCAATATCATCACAATGGTCTAGAAGCCTATAGGATATATTTGGTCATTTTTAAAAAACTTTCCAACTTTGGGCCTTCTGAACTCTATATACCTAAGCCCTAAGTGGTTGGTGACTTTGTGAGGCTAAAAATGCTTTGAGCCTCCTTAGCAGATGCAGCCCTACATCAGGACCCTATACCTCACTCCTGGCTAGATGACAGCTCCCTTAACCAGTGTCCTTATGCAGTGTACACACTGCACAGCTGTTTCAGCCTACCCAGCAGTCTCCTATTACCTTTGTGTACTAATTCCCTACCACTCTCTTCTGCTGTTACTTTGTGTAACCATACTGGTCTCTTTGTTGTTCCTAGGTCTTGATAGGCACAGTCCCACCTCAAGAGCTGTTTGGATTACCGCAACATTTTTCTTCAGGAATTATCTGTTAGGTTCACTCCCTCACCTACTTTAGGACTTTGTTCAAATTTCACCTCTTCAGCGATGTCTCCCCGGCTCTCTATTTAAAATTATATATATTTATATTTATATAATTATTTATATAATTATGTATATGTATAATATATATATTTATATTTATATATAAAATGTTATATATGTATATGTATTTGTTAATTGCTATTTCCCAAGGACTTTATAAGAGTTCTACCTGATGCACAGTAAGCATTTAAATCCTACATCATATATGCAGGCAACATACCACTTTTGTCTCTGACCCAATTCCCCTTGACTCAGCAAAAATACTTTCCCCCTAGTCTTCCAGTTGTGCCTGAATATATATTTTTGTACCTTGTTAAATGCATCTTTCCTATCTACTACATACACCCATTGACCTTACTCTATATTTCTCCTCTATTTCCCAAAGGAGATTCCTAAATCAAACACTCACATAGAATGATTAACTGCAGGAAGCTTCTACTATATAAATATTATATCAGAAAACAATAAAAATGAAGACATTTAATTTTTAAGCCGAGCATATATATCTGTTACTGAGAGTGAAACTTGTGAAAAATCTCCAAAGACGATGGGAAATATAAGTAAAATGGTGTTTGAGGATGATTTCAAATGGCAGAGTAATCCTAGTCAACAATGAGTACGATGGTTGTTTCTGTTGATTTATAATTAAATATAAAGCAGCTGTAATTGTCTTAATAGGCTTTTAACCAAAATCCATTGGCTTCAAAGACACTTAGAAGAGTATTTCTTCCTCACAGTATTGCAATTTCCTCTTTGGCTAAAAAATGTTAAGTGGAAGAAACACGCGCTCTCTATTATCTTTGGCAAACATTGTTTTCATTTTTTAGTCAAGTGACTGTGATGGCATTCTCCTGGTAGCACCTGTGGCCTTGCAAACTTTGGCTTAACTTTCTTGATCTCTATGTATTTACAACAAAACAAACATGCTATGTTTGTAGAAATATGTCATCTGTTGCTCTTTTTTTTAAGCTCAGCTGGTGAATAGAAAGAGAAATCAGGTTTTGAAGAAAGACCAACAGTACTATTTGCACAGCTGTAGGCATGCATCTCTGTAGAGGACAGCGGGCCAGGATATGGCTCAGTCTCTGAGTATCTTTGACATCAAAATGAGACTTAGAAATAAAAGAGAAGGGATAGTGTGAGCCTGGAACCTAATGTGTTGGTTGTTAAATTCATAATATGTCCCATGCTGTATCAAAACCTATTACCTTTGATGAGTTCAGATAATAGGTTTTAAAGTTACCTCTGAGTTTCAAAAAGGCACCATTGTTACAGTGGTTTGAGCTATATAGGGATGCAAAATATGCTCTTTACACCTATCCTGGGAAAACAGTGATTCCGTACCTTTCAGCAGTTGCAAGCATGAACTATAACAATAAAATTTTTAAACCATCTGATTTCTATTCCCTAAATAAATATCAACTCAGTATCATTGACATTTTTGATTGATATCAATTACTTAAGTGCTACCTTTTTCTGTAAGTGATTTTAACATATTCCAATAATATTTTTTGAGTCCAGCTAGAAACAGAATGTGTTAACTTTTTAAAGAGACGTATGCCTTTTCAAATAAAAAAAGTAGTTTTTAACTCAAACATATAGAATGTCATTTTACCTTCACTATTTACCCCCTATACTAACTACTACTCTTAAAAACATTATTATTATTATTTTTAAATAAGAAACATCAATTAACACACTGGCTGTGATTTTTGTTATAAGATTCAGAAACTAGAAAGAAGAATACAAACAGAAACCCTACTTTTCAGCCTGTATACCTTACCTAACTATGAAAGTTAGGAATTGGCCACTTTCTCTGAAGCCCTTTTACTTCCACCCAGGTAATGAAATTTGTCAGAACTGTCTAAATTCCTTTCCTATGAGTAGGCTGATTAATATCAGGGTCAATTAAAAGTGGGCATGGTGTTATATTTTTTCCAAAAGGGTTTTTTGGCTGAGTTTGCAAGACACTGCATACAAGTCTCCTTGGAGATTTCATAAGGATGCATAGCATTTTATAGATTTTTAGAAGTCCTATAATGTCTATTTAGTTTTATTTAGTCCTGAAATTCTCACACTTTATTGGCCAACATGGAATATGTGAGACTTAAGCTTTTCTCATAGTAAGATGAGAAAATATTGGAAGGTTTTGAATGGAGGAAAGACATGATTTGCTATGATTTATAAGGTTTGTCTGACTGCTGTGTAAGATGTGACTGAAGGAGGCACACAAAAACACATGTAGGAAGGTGGGTTAGGAGGCTATTGCAATAATATGCAAGTAATATTAATTTAAAACAGATGGTAAAGGTGTAGATGATGAAAGGGCATCACTTTCTAGATGCATTTAGAGGACCAAGCTTTCAATATTTTCTGACAGGTAGGATGTAGGGTATAAGAGAGAGGTCAAAGATGACTCCACTGTTTTTGTCCTAACTGAAAGACTATAGAAGGAGCAGATTTGGACATTTAGGGATAAATCATTAGTGTCATTCTGGAGACATTAAATTTAAGATGACAATTAGACATTCACCAATAGCCAGAGTACTCTCTTTGGATACTTATTCTAAATTTGAGTCAGTTCAATGTAGTGGTTCTCAACCCTGGCTGAGGAAGATTTAAAAGTTCTGATGCTCAGGACACTCCCAAACCAATTACATAAGAATTTCTAGATGGTCCATGGCATTAGTGTTCTCAAAACTCTCCATGTGATCTCTGTGTATAATGGGTATTGAGAACCATGGTTCAGTGTCAGCAGTATTTCTAAGTTAGGGATATTCGTGGCATACTCTATTAGTATTCAAGAAATATCTGGCCTTCTTACTTAAGATACCCGGTTTCACATATTTTTTACTTAAATTAGACAGCATTGATGGTGCCTGGACATCTTCCCAGGGCTTAAGTCTTTTTTGCTGGTCTCTGGAGATCCATGATTCATCATTGAGTTACCTGAGAATATTAGAGCACTTTAGAGCCTCTTTCAGCCCAACCAGCAGAACATACTATTGAAGCTAATCTAAAAGAAGTGAGGATGGAAAAGCTTCAAAATACTACAGTTTAAGGAGCTTTTGGTCACAGCGGCCAGGTCCTTAGGGAGAAGGCAGAGATATTCTCAGAACCTCCCTCAGTGAAACCCACATATGCAGTATCACTCATGTAGCCAGAGTCCTCATGTAAACACCTTCCCATACCACATACATACACTCAACACACACATACACACAACAGGCAAGCCACCCACATACACACATAGCATATACCATACAATCTTCCATTATACACCAACACACCTCTTACCGACTACTCCTCTTACATCAAACCTCTCAGGAAAGAGTTTCAATGGGTTTATTCATGCGGCAGATGAACGAAGATTTTGTTTCCCCCAGTTTAATAATTTAACTGATGCACAGTGGAATTTCAGGTCTCATGGTGCTGGGAAAGGAAAAGTTGGGAAGACAAGTATCCTTCCTTGTTCCTTTGAAGTCGTATTATTTAAGGACCAGTATACCCTGCTTATCTACAAAACCACTCTTGAGTGAAGAAGGAATCAAGGGGGAAGAAGGCCCTCAAAATTCTTTTGCTCTGTGGACAATTTTATCTAAGGCAATGTCTATTAATTCAAACTTGAAGAAAATCCCTGAGGTAGCACTGATTTCTCTTCCCAGGTATAGTGAATGATCTGAATGCCTACTCACATCATCTCATGTCGATATTCAGCAGCTCAATTTTCAAAGCTCACATTAGCATTTTTTTTTTTTTTTTTTTTTGCTGAAGGGCTTTCTCTGGACTAAGCAGGCCACTTTTCTCAGTTCTGCATCAAGCTAGAGGTTCCAAGTAACTGACACCACCAAAGAGCAGCTCTCTATTCTTGTCTGGTGGGAATTGGCTGTTCCTCCTTTGAGTGGGATCATTCTGAAGCTTGTTCTATTCTGAGCTTCCAGTATTCTCCATTGGGATTGAGCCTGCAGTGGTGACTGGCTTGATAACACACCCTTTTTTGGCTGCTTTCCTTTTCTGTCTCACTTTCTCATAATTCTACCAATGTTTTCTGGAATCAACCGATCCACTATTTGCATTTGAATTCTTTGTCAGAATCAGCCTCTGGGAAAACCTATACTAAGACCCTATAATAAGAAAGGTAGAAGTCCTCTGGAATTATAAATTACAAAAGATGGACAGAAGCTAGTTATACAAAAGAGATCAGAATCACAGATTTGTCTGTAAAAGTGTGCTATTATCTAAATTTTATTTAGAAGAACAATTTGGGAAATTTACCTTTCAGCTGGGGTAGGAAACAGAGTGACAATGTAAAGGGAAGCAGATACATGCAGCCTGCGGCCTCACATATCTGCTGGATGAACGATGACTACAATTTTTTTTTAGGATGGAGATGATAAAAACAATTATATAAAACTTTTTATTGTGTAAGTGACATTGGTTATCATAGTCAGCAATCAGAAAGCTACCTCAAGGACAAAACTTGTCTGCCTATTAATGCAGAGAAAATGGCTAGTCTGCTTCCCAAGTCTCAGAGTGTAACATTGGAAATGCTAGGATTCATTCCAAAGGAGTTATAATACCAGTGGAATATAAAAATATGAAACAAATGTGTTGCAGGAAAGATGATAAAATAAAATCTAAGCACTTTAGAGCTCTTGGGACAAATTGAATCCATGAGAATTGAAAAATAAAGAACTCAGGGGAAAAATACAGTCCTTTTACAGAGGAAAGGAAAATAATGAACTTCTTCTTTTTATGAAAGATAAATTCTTTCAGATCCCAAACAACTACTAAGACAATTTCCAAACATTCAAATTTTTTTAAATCAAGATATACACTTTCGCTACTAATAATCAGATCTTTCTCTGAAGATTTCCTTTTCAGTGTGAACAGATGTCAACACATGAATACAATTTGTAAACAATTCTTGTGTGAGAATAACCAACGTGCTCCTATACCTGCTCCCATCACCCAACTTCTCCTTCAGTGTTAGTGCCATTTTCTTTACAGCCAGACTCTGTGGAGGCAGCCAGAATGCCAATGTCTTCATTCACTCCACACCCTTCATCTCGATACAGCTTGATGGGGCTCTGCATTACTCCATGGGTTGTGAAACACCTTTAAATGAGTTAGGGGTCAGTTTTACTAAACTATCAGCACTAGAGTTTATATAATTTTTTGTGGAGTATCCAGGTGTATTAGTTCAATAGCTCAACACAAGTGCTGTAACAAAGACCTGCATCTGCAGTGGTCTTATCTTCCAAATTTTGATGTTTAACAAAATACAAACTTAATTTTGTTTATATTACAATCTGATGCATGTCAGGGGACGGGCAAACAGAAATAATTTATGAAGTCATTCAAGGACCCAGACTCCTTCCATCTATTGTTTCCATAATCCCTTAGGACAGGGGTTGGAAAACTATGTATGTATGTATGTATGTATGTATGTATGTATGTATGTATGTATGTATGTATGTATTACCTTTTAGAGCAGTTTTAGATCCCCAGAAAACATTGAGCAGAGGGTACAGAGATTTCTCCATATTCTTTGTGTTTCCCACACATGCACAGCCTCCCCCACTATTAACATCCCTCACCAGACTAATATATTTGTTACAATTGATGAACCCACATTAACACATAATAATTTCCCAAAGTCATAGTTTAGATTAGGGTTCTCTCTCGATGTTGTGTATTCTGTGGATTTGGACAAATGTATATGCACATGTATTTACTTTCATAGTATCATATTTTCACTGTCCTAAAAATCTTTTGTGCTCCATCTAGTCATCCCTCCCCTCCCCCTACCACTGGCAAGCACCGACCTTTGTACTGTCTCCATAATTTTATCTTTTTCAGAATGTCATATAGTTGGAATCATATAGTATGTAAACTTTTCAGATTGACTTATTTCACTTAGAACATGCAGTTAAGTCTTTTCCATGTCTCTTCATGGCTTGGTAGCTCATTCCTAAAGCAATGAACAATATTCCATTTTCTGGATGTACCAGTTAATTTATCCATTTATCTACTGAAGGGCATCTTGGTTGTTTCCAAATGTTTGGCAATTAACAAACTTAACTTTTAAAAGGCAAGATATTTAAAAGGCAACAATTTCTTTAGGATTTGGAAACTTTCTAAATCTGTGCTGAAAAAATTTTGCCTGCAAATGTATAATATTAAATTTGAGAGAAGCATTATTTAGGTAGTGTCAGAAAATCAGCTATTTTCTTTGACTTAAGAATATTGTGTTTCCATATGAATAAATTCTTTATTAGGAATTCTGCGTGTAAACAATTTGTTAATAGAGTATTATTTATACATAGGAGTAATAAATATATATTTTTTAAGTTTATAATTTCTACCTCTTTTCATGGACTTTGGTCTTCTCTCAAGTCCTACCAAATTAAAGAGATTTGATTGCAGTCATGAACTTGTCTAATAAACCAAATTTTTTTTCCTTATGTAGCTTTAGGGAACAATATTATCAAATCCACATTTTATTTCTCTTCAATAATTCCTAAGAGTGATTATTTTAATAAAATATGAAAATAAAAAAATGGTTATTTTGTACCATTCAAGGTCTAAAATGTGACCATCTTTAGGAGTATTAGCAAGCCCAAGGGTCTAAAAGAATATAAATGAAATTTTACCGGGAACTCTTACAATGAAAAAAAGAAAAAGAAAATCCACTGTGATTGTTCTGGTGTCTGATTTGGAACAGAATAAGTAAAAACTAAAGAAATAAATCTATTGCTCTTGTCTTCATTTTTCAGCCTTCAAGCCTTCTAATGAGGCAGAGCTGTGCAGATAAGCCTAAAATTTTAATAAGGAAAAAATGAAAAATACATAGCAGTTGCATCTGCAGTGCCCTTCTGGGTCACCCTGGAATTCTTAAAGTCATCATGATTGCTCTTGATTCTGTGTATATTTCCTTTACTTTAACAGCGACTTGTTTCAAATATTAAATCACATTTAAAATTGCCTCTGTTTGTTTTGGTTTATTTTAGAAGCTCATGCTTTTTTATTCCTTTTATCAATGATGTTGGCCTCTGGCAGGTTAAACTAATGTCTCATGAGGGCAGTGGTTTTTGAGGTTTAGCAAGCATAAAAATCATCTGGAAGTCTAGTTAGAATACAGATTCCTGAGCTACACTCTCAGAGATTCCAAGTCAACTGGTCTGGGTGGAACCTGAGATTCTGCATTTCTAACAAGCTCCCAGGTGATGCTGATGCTGCCAGTCTGAATAACATCAAATCACGGGTGTTTCAGTTGGAAACCCAACTTGAACTGGCTTAGCAAAAAGAAAATTTATTGGCTTGCAAAAGTTAAAAACCCAGGCTATCAGTCTGACTTTGGCACTAGACATTCCATCTGCTCAAGTAATATCCTGAGGATCCAATTTTTCTCTCTTCCTTTTCTGGCTCCATTTCTCCTGTGCTGGCATTTCCCTCATGGCCACAAATGAATTGTGGTGCTCCAGACCTTACATTCTCATGTTGCCAAGCCTAAAAAAGAAAAGAGACCATTTTACTTCCCCCAACTGTGGAATTTTGTTTTGTTTTGTTTTTTTTTTTTACTCTTATTGGTTATCATCTTGAACCAATCGCTGTTTTCACTGTAACTCTAGGGATATAATATCCAATCAATTTAAATTAATCTGGACCTACTCTTGGACTTAAGGGATTCAGACACCTGCCATATCCGTTTTTATGCATCAGGGATTTCTCCAAAGCAATGGAGGCTCTCTCAGCTTGAGCTTAATGCAGCCTAGAGGTGCACAGGTATCAATGCACTTGCATTCCTCAATGAATGGGAAATGGAGTTCATGGATAGTGGCCCCCACCTCTCAGCTTTCTATTATTATTAGGTGCATTCTGTAAGGCTTCCTAGAGGTTCCCAGTAGAATTATGTCCCAGTTGTCCACTGTGGAAACCAGCTCTATGACATAGATGTTTCCCCTTTTTTTATCTCTGTCTCCTCACTCTTCACCCTGCTCTTGAAATCACCTCCCAAATAAACGACCTGCATGCAAGTCATCTTCTCATGTGCTACCTTTAGAAAAATCTAAATTATAACCTTACCTAAACCATGTGGTCTAGCACTAGAGAGCAGTGGTTCTTCAGAGGAACTTCGGAGGTTTGTTTTACCAAAAACGGGATGAAAGAATGCTGAGAAGGAAAAACAGCATATTTTCCCTAAACACTAGTTAATTTCTGGGTTTGAGTAAATTCACAAACAAATAATACTGAATTCCCTTTTAATCAGGATATGGATTTGGAGTCAAAAGACTACATACAATGGATTGGAGGGTGGCATGCCAGCTATAGACACCACTAATTCTACAGCTAGATTTGGGAAGCAGAATAGAAACATGAATCACATGTCCTTTTTAGACATGGTTTTGGTTAGTAAAAAGTTAAAAAATATAAATATGCTCAATGTTCAATCTCAACTAACCTTACACCATCTCACTCAGATTTTAACATTGCCATTTCCCCAACACACCTAGAATTGTGTATCCCAAGATTCCTGCTGCACTGTTTATCTCAGTCTTCTGTTTCTTACTGAACTCCACTTCTCAAAGCTGTCCTGTGTCCCATCTGCTAAGGACAAGGCTGGGCTAAAACCTGCTTATGGGCCAACTGCATTAGTTATTTAACAATGAGTGAGAATGGATATTACATGCTAAGTCTTTTCTCAGTCAGGAAAATATGTTATTATTATGTCTTTTTGTAAAACATTAGCCAAAGGCTTTACAGGAATGCACTCCAAGGAACTTTTCTCTCATGAGAGGAGCTATCATCTAAATTTTAGAAATTCTGTGTATTGCCTTTTTCTTCCAGAGTCACAATGAGCATTAGCTTATTAAAGGCTCTGATATAGATGAGTTGAAAACAATATTAACCTTATTTAATCTATATCTTTCCTAAGTGGACTCTAGTGTTGTTTGGATTTTTATTGTTGCTAGTTTCATAGTTGTTTCATGTATAACCTTTAATATTTCAAAACCCCAAGCATTGCTGGAGGTTTTGCCTGAGACTAAAAGTGATATACAAAGAAGGAAAATTTGTTATTCCTATAGAGAAATTAGAAGAGATTTTTTGGAAATTCATTCAAGGTGGAAGCTGAGACTTCACCTGCTTACAGGTGATCTGACTTCATTCTCTTTTCCAGGCCTGCCCTAGACTCTCATTGCTCACCCCTGGTGTTGCCATTGCATGTTATTTCCCTGAAGTTAAGGGAAGTATTGGGGAAAAAAAAGAGTAGCTTCTGTAGTATTTAATAGAATCAGAATTTAATAGAGCCATAATTTCTGATGTTGCATCCAATGTGACAGATGTATTATTTTTTTGTAACATGTTACCTAAGAAACTCGCATCATTGAGCAAAGCCCACACATTTGGAATAGAATGACTGTTGGTGGTTTATGCATGTGCCTCTAGCTGTATATGATTAAAATGCATAGCCCTTTAGTTACAACATTTCTTTAAACACATGAATAATTGACTAAAAGTGACTATACATTTTAAATTTGTAATAGTAGAAAAGGATTGTTATTTTAGAAAATAATATTAAATTCACTAATGAAAGGATTTGCACAAGAGCAGAACTGAAAAGTTCAGCAGTGACTTTAAGGGTACTTTTGAATGCATTGTAGTAATTTTTTCTAATACATTGTATTACAGGGCAACAGACATTAAAAAACTCAAATCCCTAAACCAGAGTCTCTCTGATTACCCACCTCAAATGGTATCATCCATGACCCCCCTGCATTATTCTTAATCTCTCTTTTCTGCTTTATTTTTCTCTAATATGTTACAGTTGTTACATTATTTGTTGTCCATCTTCCTTTCCATACAATAGAACAAAAGGTACAAGAGAGACCAGTCTTGGTTGTATTCACTGCTTGGCACATGGTAGGCTGGCCATAAATATTTTTAAAATTTATGTATACAAGTATTAGACAATTTTTCTACTGGTTTTATTTCTAGAAACCACATACAAGTCCAGTCCTACATATGAGGAAATAAGTGAATGTATTTGGCAAAGAAATTGAGGTTATGCTCATGATTTTATTTCCTGCTTTCTACTTTAAGCACCTAAACTTTTTTACATATGGATGTTTTTTGGAGCTGATTTGGAAATTTCAGTGTATTGTTCTGTCATTGTACTTGGCAAGTTTGAGATCAAAAGGATGAGAAGAATTTTACAAAGTAATTGTCATTTATTGTCTGCAGAAACTATGACTTGCCTAGAGAACGTAAATATGCTACGTGATTATAATTGTTGATTATAGAGAATTGTTGAAGTTATACAGAGGATTTATTGGTATAACTACAGATACATTTTTGTTTCTTTAGCTTGAGTCATTCTCCAGGTTTTGGTATTATTAAGACCTGGCTCAAAGCTCTATGCATATTAGCTGGGCCACCTGGAAAATTTTCTTAAGCTAACTGAGTTGCAGTTTGCTCATTTATAAATAGAGGTAAATATAGGAGATACTACCCACTGCTTAGGATTAATATGATGATTAGAAATAAAATATGAAAGAACCTAAATTCAACAGACACTCAATAAATGGTCATTTTTATCATTGAATCAACACATTTCATGAACTCTGTATTAGTTTTCTAGCTCTGTGGTGATAAACTACCACAAATGAAATGGCTTAAAACAGAAATTTGTTATCTCATAATTTTTGTGTTTAGAAGGACCCAATCAAGGAGTCAGTAAGATTGCGTTCCCTCTGAAAACTGTAGAGGATTCTCCTTCCTTGCCACTTCCTAGCTCTGGTGGTGGCTGTCAATCCTGGCATTCCTTCACTTGGAGCTATATCATTTCAATCATGGCTTCTGTCTTTGCATGAGGTTTTCCCTGTGAGTCTGTCTTTACATGACCATATTCTTCTCTTGTAAGGTCAACAGTTGTATTGGGGTAAGGGCCTATTCTAATAACCTCATCTTACTTCATTTATATCTGCAAAGACTTAATTTCCAAATAAGTTCACTTTTACAGGTACCAAGGGTCCAGACTTGACATATCTTTTGGGCAACACATACAAATTTATATTAATTCACAAATTCTCCTCCCAGCTCGCTGCCTATATTTCTATCTCTACTCTAATCCTTTTCAACTCACCAACTTGTTGCCATTGCAGTACATTTTCAGTCCCCAAAGAAAAGAACTTTCTCATTTGGAGAAAACTGCAAGAATGGCAACTTCCTGAAACTTTTAGAATGAACAAGGGAGCTTGACACTGCCAGGCCCTAAACACCAAACAGCTTGGAGAAAGATTTAAAGCTCATAAATATCAAAGAGATTATGAAATATTAGGGGCAGAAAGAACAATACTAAACACAGTGAAACATAAATAAAGTTGAATTGGGTTCATTGGTTTCACTCCAAGGGCAAAATTATCCTCCTCTTTCCAAAAGTAGCATTTAGCACACTTTGGAATGGCTACTGTCTTTGTGAAATACATTATTTTTTATAGCTGTGTCAGGGGTTGATGCACAAAGTTACATTATTCTGTGTTTCCACTCAGACACGTAGGTAGGACTATAGTCTTAATTGGCCCTTTGAGGCTGATCTAACCTGACCCCTACCCCAAACAAGGTCATTTTACCTGCTTTCTATGATAATCATCTTATCCGGTTCCCCAACCCTAGCGTTATTCTTTATAATTTATATATCTTTTTTGATTAGAGAAGGAATAAATCACCATTTTACATATAGAAAGAAAAATAAAAACTATAAGCTCATTGTTTTAAAAATATTTATTACCTATTCTTTGAAACCATGATTTTTAATGACTTCCTCATACGTGGTTGTCTGATGTACCATAACTGTTAAAGTCAGTGCCCCATTAGTGACCACTTATGTCACTACCTCTCTTATTCTTACAAAAATTGCCATAATGACCACCTATTTACTAAAGCTGTTGTGTGCACTATAGCATTATTTCTAATTCCATATTCTCAATTCTAAAATTTTTAGAAGCCAACAGTCAAAATACATACATTTTCTGACATGAAACTGGTAACTTTGAAAGAGGAAGTAAACACACCTGCAGATACCTAGGTCTCAACAACTTTGATTTGTTCTTATGTAGTGGTCCATAAGGGGGGCGGCATTGATAAGAGGGTGAAAATAGGTACTTTTTGCTTCAATATTCTTAGACCATGTTCACTCATTTCTCTACATGCACAGATAAGAGTCTACCAAAGGTTGTTCTCTGGCTTCTGGTGGAATCAAATGTAAAATCCCCATCTCTCACTCTTAGGGGTCTTGGAAAGAGCTGTTGGGAAAAGCTTGACCTTCAGCCCATATTGCTTTGTTATAACCAGCCATGGTTTTGTCGTGGCCTCCCAATGTGGGAGCAGTTTGCAGTATGTAGATCATGCTCCTTTCAACCACTGTTCTTCAATCGATCAGGGCAGTTAACGGTCATGTTTTTATATCTCCTTCCCATGAAAACCCATCTTTTAGACTTAAGAAGCAGGAAGCAGGCCTACCTTTAATCCAATTTAAACTTGGCTAGTTTCCAATAAAAAATTTTCTTATTGTTTTTTTCTTTTCCCCTCCATAGAAAGACTTCCATTCTTTAATCATATATTTGGCAATTTAAATGACTCATGTCTTTTTGCATGTTATTATCAGGGCTCCGAGAGTAGGATAACTGTATAACCCCTTGGATCAGGGCAATAAGATAGAGTTTATCTGGAAATCATTTTGCCAGATGGTAGAACAGAGGCCAAAAGCCAAGGCAGAAAACTTCTTTTCCAGTGTTTGTTGAGTGTACATTACAAAAAGCGGGATTCATTTATGCTTTTTTGAAGCTGACTTTTTGTTTTTCAAAGTGTGCTGCATGATTAAGTAGCCTCAGCATCACTTGGGTACTAGTAAAAAATGCAGATTCTTTGGCCACACCCGACATTCTTAATCAGAGCATATATTTTAACAAGATCCTCAATGTGATTCCTATGCACGGAAGTCTTGAAAAGCCCTGGTCTATTATATAAAAGGTATGTGCATTTAGTTGCCTGGAAAAACCCTTTTAAAAATCAATTCTGTTTACAAAACAAAACAAAGCAAAACAAAACAAAATGAGAAGCCATTAAAAAATTTCTTCCTGAAAGAACATTTCAGTTCTTCCAGGATTCAATTGAACTATTTGTGAGATTAACACCCAAAAATTAATTCAAAGGGATGGGATTTGTTTGCTGGATCTTCTTTTATTGTTAATTATATAATTTTAGGCAGTTTAATTTATTGAAAAGTAATATAGGCCCATGGTCATATTTTCAAAGAGCATAAAAATATATACATTGAAAAATAAGACCTCATTAGAACTTATTTTCATTCCTAGAGGCAATTAGGAATGTGTGTGTGTATACATATATATTTAAATATAGTATTATATCTAGTATTATATTTAAATATAGTGTTTATTTTAATATAGTGTTATATATGCTATTTAAATATATTTAAATATAGTTTTTATGTTATTCTGTACTAGCTTTTTAATACCTTTTAAATAACTCATAACCCATGTAGAAAGGTCTTCCTCATTGTTTTTAATATTTACTTAATATTCTTTCTTTATTTTCATCAAAATTTCTTATTGTTAACTATCATTTAGGATGTCTCCAACTTCTTTGAGCTAATCCAGATGATACTACAATAGGTATCTCTGTGCATATGTGTTTGCACATGTATTTGTCTATCTGCAAAATAAAAACCTAAGTAAATTGCTGGTTGTAAGGAGAGGAACATTTGAAATTTTGATAGATTTTGTCAATTTGCCCTTCAAACTCACTAGCATTTCTATTCATCATCTCACTAACCATCCATGAAACTTGTGACCACCCTATGTTCCTGCCTCAAAGAGATGCCAAACTAGGAAATGTATAATCTGAAAATTAGTATCCTTTTACTATTTTAAGATGCATTTTTAATTATGAATGAATCTGAGCATATTTTCATGTTTAAAAGTCATTTGTGTTACTATTTTGTGCAATGTGTATTCATTTTCTTTAAGCTATTTTTTCTTTTTTTAATTCCATCTTTATTAAGATATATTTGACATAAACATTGTATAAGTTTAAGTGTATAGCATGATGTTTGATATATACATATGTATTGCCAAATGATTACCACAGTGAGGTTAATGAACACATTTATTACCTCACATTGTTACCTTTGGGCGTACGTATGTGTGGGAAAAACATTTAAGATCTACTCTCTTAACAAGTATACAATACAGCATTGTTAACTATAATCACCAAGCTATAAATTAGGTCCCCAGAACTTACTCATCTTAGAATTGTAAGTTTGTAGGCTTTGATCAGCATCACCCATTTGCTCAGCCCCCAATCCTTTGCAACATCTAATTAACTCTGTTTCTATGAGTTTTTTTTTTTAGATTCCAGTATAAAGTGAAATCAAACAGTGTTTGTTTTTCTCTCTCTGACTTATTTCATTTAGCATAATGTCCTCAAGTTTCACCTATGTTGTTGCAAATGGCAGGATTTTCTTCTTTCTTATTGCTGAATAATATTTCTTTTTATATATTTTCTTTATCCATTCATCTATCAATGGACACATAGGTTATTTCCATGTCTTGGCTATTGTTAAGCAATGCTACAATAGATATCTCTTTGACATAGTGATTTTATTTCCTTTGGAAATATATCCAGAGGTGGAAATGCTGGATCATGTGGTAATTCTATTTTTAATTTTTTTTAATAACGTTAAACTACTGTTTTCTATAGTGGCTGTATTAATTTACACTTCTAACAAAAATGTCTAAAGGTTCCCTTTTTTCACATCTTTGTTACCTCTTTTCTTTTTAATAATAAGCATTCTAATAGTGTGAGGTAATATATTGCTGTCATTATGATTTGTATTTTTTCTGGTAATAATGATGTTAAGCATCTTTTCATACGCTTGTTGGCCATTTGTATGTCTTCTCTGGAAAAATATTTATTCAAGTTCTTTTCCCAGTTTTAAATCAAATTATTTGGATTTTTATTTGTTTTGCTTTTGCTGTTGAGTTGCATGAGTTCCTTGTATGTTTTGGATATTAACCTCTTGTCAGATATATGATTTATAAATGTTTTCTTCCATTTTATAAGTTGTCTTTTTATTTTGTTGATCATTCCTTTTGCAGAACTTTTCAATTCGATGTGGTTCCACTTTTTATTTTTGCTTTGCTTTCGTTATTTGTGTTTTTGGTGTCATGTACCCGACCCCCCCCCCAAAAAAAAAATCATTGCCAAGAATAGTGTCAATGAGCGAGAGCACTGAACATTTGTTGACTTGTTAAACTACCCTTACACTCCAGAGATAAATCTCACTTGATCAAGGTGTAAGATCCTTTTAATGTGCTGTTAAATTTAGTTTGCTAGTATTTTGTTGAAAAGTTTTGTATTTATATTTACCAAAGCCTATAGTTTGCTTTTCTTATTGTGTCCTTATTTGATATTGAGGTCACAGTACTGCTGGCCTCATAAAATGAGTTTCAGAGTATTCCTTCCTCTTCAGTTTTTTGAAAGAGCTTGAGAAGGATTGGCATTAATTCTTTTTCAAATGTTGGTAAATTCACCAGTGAAATCATCTGGTCCTTGGCTTGTCTCTGTTGGGAGGCTGTTGATTATTGCTTCAATCTTCTTTGTCATTATTGATCCATTCATATTTTCTATTTCCTCATGATTCAGTCTTGGATAAATTGTAGAAATTTCTCTATTTTTTCTAGGTTAGCCAACATGTTGGTGTATAATTGTTGATAGTAGTCTCTCAATGGGTCCTTAAGCTGACGATTATGTGCTATGCTGTGGCTGGGAGGGGATGAATCCAGGCAAAAAACACTTTGAGGATCTCTGTGGGTACAGACAAAAATACCTCCCACTGGGTCCCTGGGCCCACGAAACTTCTGGCAAACTATGGCTGTGAAGGGGCTAGAACTGAGTATAGAACACTTTTAGCCTTTTTTTTTTTTTTCTAAAAAGAAATAGGCCTTTTCTGGTTCATTTATTAGAGCTAATTTTATATTAATGACTTTAGAAATCAATCCTTAGAAAGTGATACATGTTTCAAACATTTTTCTCAGTTTGGAGTTCATCTTTTTCTTATTTATACTTCATATTATATTTTTTAAATAGATTTTTACACAGTTAAAATATTGGAACAGTACACTCACATTATTAGTTAAGAGGTCTTCTATAACTGTCCCTGTCTACTCCATCACCCACCTCCTTGAGGGCTGCCACGTATATCATGTCTTGTATATTCTTCAGTATTTACATAATTGCAAGTAGGTCTGTATAGATGATGTTGTTTCCTTCTCATTCTTATAAAACATAGAATGTCACTTATAGTATTCTTGTGTTCACACCCCCTGAAGAAACATCCTGGATATCTTTACATATCAATAGAAAAGAATCATCATTTCTTTTTTTTTTTTTCTCACAGCTGTATTGTAATCCACCGTGTGGATATGATATCCTTTATTTCATCAAATTTGTAGTGATGGACATTTGAGTTGTTTCCAATATTTTATTATTAAAAGCAAAGGTGCAATGAATAACTTTGTAACTATATCATTTTATATGTAGTATATGAGTGAATGTAGGTATAAAATAAATTCACAGAGATAAGATTTCTGAAACAAGTATAAATAAATTTGTAATTCTGAGAAATATGTTAAATTTCCCTACAAACTATTTTGCATTCTCACTAGCAAGGTATGAGATTGCCAGCATTGTTCAAATTATGAATTATCACTGAATGATGAATAAAATATGTATCTCACTGTGGTTTTCATTTTAGTTTTAATGAGAAAGAGTGTACAAATAGTTTAAAGAATATTTCTATTTCTTTTATTCTGTGACTTGTCATTTATCTGCCCACTCTGTTAAATTGCTGTTTTTTTAACCAATTTATATAATCTCTCAGTATATTCAGATGTATGTCCTTTGTTTTTTTCTATGAGTTATTGATTTTTTAAAACATCATTCTTCTTTTGACATTTACTGTTTTTGTATGCAAGAATTTAAACTATAAAAAATGTATTACCATTATTGATTTTTTGTGTTTTCTGTTTTTGAATCATTTAACAGGCCTTCCCTACTTTAAATTTATAGAGATTTAACTATATTTTCTTTTAATTTTTAAAAATAATGTGCTCTACTTGAAGTTTATTTTAATGTACTACATAAAGCATGAATTTAAGGTCATTCTCTTTCTAATAGCTACCTGACTGTACTAATATGTTAAATTAATCCTTAACTCACTAGTTTGAGGTGCCATCTTAACCAGATAATAAATACTACATGTACATGAAATAAATTCTGAATTCTATTATGTCCTAGTCATTTGACTATTCGTGTGCCAATACTGTACTGTTTTAATTAGTGAGGCTTTATAGCATATCTTTATCTTGATGAGGGCTTGATCCCTTTTACTGCTTTTCAGATTTAGAGACTTCTTGACTATTACTAGTTTCTTGTTCTTTTTTTTTGTATAAACTTGGAATCAGTTTAACTAGTGCTAGAAAAAAATATCTGTTGACATTTTTATCATAGTCATGTTAAATTTATAAATTAACAGGGAAAATTGACCTCCTTATGACATAGAATCTTTTTACTCAAGAAGGTGCTAGGTTGTTCTATTTGCTTTCATCACTTTTTGGTCTCATTTTTCTCCTACACAATATGCTTGTTTCTTAATAAGTTTATTCTCGGTGCTACTGTAAATGGAGTCTTCTCTTTTATTGTATATTCTCACTGTTATTTGCATATATGAAGGAATTATATTTCCTACATGCATTTTATATTCTGATATCTAAAAATATTTTTTTGCTGTTTGGTAGTAGTTTTTCAGTTGATCCTCTTAAGTTTATTAGATATTCGAATATAGATAAACATGATGATTGATTTACCACCTTATATTTTTTTCTTCATCTACGAACATAGAATAAAGGTTCTAAGAAATTCCAAAAATATTTATGGAAACTTCTTGCAGAAGTCATATGCTGGGCAGGAGCCAATAAATCTTGAGTTTTTTTCTAGTTAAGAAAGAAGTGCCTTTCTACCCACAGGCTGGTATTAGGGCTTATAGGAAGGGCTTACAAAATGTTCATATTTTGGCATTCATTTCCTTTGGGAACTAGTACATAATTTTTTTTTATATAACCCATAAATATTTGGAGAATATGTATCTATGTTTACTCAAGTCATCTATTTTCTTATTTATCTTAGTGTCAAAATCTGTCAAAAATTAAGAAAGTATAATAAATTCACCCAAATCTATTGTGTGTCTGTGTATACCTCTTTTTTCCCCAGTTGAGGCTATATTTATTTTCATGTCCTCTTTTCCAGCAAATATAGCCTCGTGAGAATTATAACTTATATGAAAGAATATTTGTGCCATTTGTTATGCTTTCTTTGAATTTTACTTTATCTAATATTAATAATGTCATCTCTACTTTTATTTAGATTTTACTTTTTTTGGTTAACTTTGCATGTCACCTTTTTTTAACCTTTTTGAATCATTTTGTTTTTATAGTAGTAGGCAGCAAATAGTTGGATTTTTGCTTTATGATCTATTTGTGAATGTCTAGATTTTAATATAAGAGCTAGAGTCATTTGTGTTTATTGTCAGAATTGATATTCTTATTATTTTTGGAAACTCTTTAAACTTATTTTTATGCTTCATTGTTATTTCATTTGCTTTTTTTGTTATATAGCTATGTTTGTTTGATTTATCTTTTCCTCTTCTTTAAAAAATTACACCTTCTATATGATGTCCCTCATGGTTACATTTAGATTTTCAAAAATTTTCTTCAACTTAAAATTTTTTATGCATAAAGTAAAGAAGAAAATAATAAGCTCTCATTTTCTTTTATGTAAGAAAAGCAATCTCATACTTTTACATTTTTCTGCTTTCTATTCCTCAACATTCATGTATTTATATTTCTGATATATACACTCAGAGCCAGCTAAGTATAATTAAACCAAATTTTAATACTAAAGTATTATCTTTATGAAGACAAATATGCAATTCATATTCAATTGTGTGTTCATATTTTTTGCAACATTATAAGCAATGTCATTTTAACTTGTCTTAATATTCATAATCAGTAACTATGTACCATAACTTCCTCGTTCTTGAATTGTTGATTTTTTTTCTTAGCTATATGAAACCCATGATCAAGTCATTTTTCAAGGAGAGTATATAGGCTTTGTAATATCTGAATGTTTTGATAAGTAAAAACATCTTTTTCATGGCTGCTATACATTCAATAAAGAGTAGCTGTCAAATATGAATTAAATAATAATTTTTCCCCACAAAACTATGTAGATGTGCTTGCATTATTTTCTGACATTTAGTGTTGCACAAAAGACTATCTAGCCTTGTATTTGTTTCTTTGTAGAAACCTATTATTTCTCTTTGGATGTCAGTAAAAATAGTTTTCATAGTATTTAATTAATTTTTCTATGTTTGCCAACATTTGCTTAAAATGTTTTAACGTATTTCAATGTCCTTAAGCAAGTCAGTTTTGGGGACAGAAAAGATTTTTTTCATATCTACTTTTAATTTTTACTTCTATTCTAATCACCATTGTTTTATCCTCAGTGACACCTTCAATGGTTAGGCTAATTGTCCTAAATTTGATAATTTTATGTCTTTTCATTTTAATCTCTTTTTCCTCTATCTTAAAGAATATCTCAAGTTTGTTTTCCACATTACTAATTTTTAAATTCTAGTCTGTGTTGAAGTCAATTAGGAAATGGTTTAAAACTGTGATATCTACTAACATCTTAAAAATAAGAAATAAGAAATGTAAACATTCATGATCAAGTTGTAGATCTATCTAATATCACATGCCCTTTCTTATCACCAACATATTCTGTATCCCATAAATGACAGGTAGAAACATGATCAGAAAAAGTAAACGATTAAGTCTTTAACATTTATTTCGGGTATTTTATGCTAAATATGTACAGTATTTTCCCCTTATCCATAGTTTTGCTTTCCACAGATTCATTTATCCTAAGCGAACCTTGGTCAGAAAATATTAAATAAAAACTTCCAGAAATTAAGAATTCAAAAGTTTTAAATTGTGTGCTGTTCTGAGTAGCATAATGAAGTCTCATGCTGTCCTACTCTGTTCTGCCCTGAAACATGAATCATCCCTTTGTCCAATGTCTTCACACTGTATATGCTCCTCACCCCTTAGTCACTTAATAGCCATCTCCATTATCAGATCCACTGTTGTAGCATTGCAGTGTTGTGTCCAAGTAACCCTTATTTTACTTAATAATGTTCAAGAGTAGTAATGTGGCAATTAGGATACGCCAAAGAAAAGCTGTAAAGTTCTTCTTTTAATGAAAAGGTAAAAGTTCTCCACTTAGCAAGAAAAGGGGAAAAAAATGTATGCTGAAGTTGCTGAGATATATGGCGAAAACAAATCTTCTATATATGAAATTCCCTTATTCATAAATTGAACTTTATTACAGGTATGTATGTATAAGAGGAAATATAGCATATGCAGGGTTTAGTATTATTGGATATTTTAGGCATTCCCGGAGGTCTTAGAATGTATCCTCTGTGGATGAGTGACTAGAGCATACCCTTGAGTAATCTAAGATCTTGTGGTATGTTTACCTGAAAATATCACCTTAATAACCACACAACATACCTGAGTGTCTACAACATTTAGTCTACTATAACATTGTCCATAAATCCTCCATGAAACAGTGCTCACTCATCAAATAAAAGACAGATACCAATATTGCATGATTCTAGAGACCAGAATATAAGTGGTAGATCCCATTGGCTGCAATTAAGCAAATCTTAATCACCAAATTACCACAAGGCAGAGGGTTCAGAAAACATCTTCAGGGAGTCCTATCTTTAAGTAAGAAAATGCAACATGTAATAAAAGATGCTGTCTATAATAAAGATGCTGTTGGGAATCTCCATCTCATCTTGGCCCTCACTCACACACCTGTGCCTTTTTGGCTGCCTGCCTGCCTGCAGGAGCACGTTTGACCCATATTACGAGCCAGACTTGCATGGCTTTAAGAATTAATGACCCCAGAAGCAGCTCTCCACCAATACAAATGTGGATTTGGTGGATAAATAACCTAGCTTCCTCACCCTTTGGGGTGAAACCTTGTTCATGTGCACTTTACTGTCTCCCAGGGCTCCCTAAATGACATTAAGGTCCCCAGAGTGGTAAAGTCTTTATAAGCCTACACTTTATTAGCTGTTTTTCTCTCTCTGTTTCACTTCGCCACTCCTGGACTAGTGTTTCACAAGATCATCACTCCATTAAGTTATGTACACTGGAATTCTTTCTGGGTCTGATTTTGAGAAAATGCAAACCCAAACAGACTCCATCCAGAAAACCAACAACAAAAGTACTGGAAAAACATGAATGATCCCCGGGAAGCTATATAATCAGTAAAATATTCCTTTGAGCATCCACTGATTTAAATGTGCCCAACAACCAATACATTTAAGGTTTTTCCTTCCTTTACTTGTTCAGAAAAATGTTCCCTTTTCTTGTTTCATAGACAATATGCAGTTTTTACTTCTCTTTATTCATCCTCAGAGGAGACACACAGACAGGCCATGTGCGTGAAACTGCTTCTTCTCCCCTGGGGGCTGGTCACAGTGGCGGGACAGGCTGCTTGTCTCAGATCCCAGCAAAATTCCTCAGAACTACCAAGGTAATATGTAATGGAGCACTATAGCCCTGAAGGGCTGTACTCTCCGGTTCACCTTGTTCCACAATACTTGGATATAAATGGAGGTTCCAGAATTCTTTCTCCACCCTTGTTTAACAATGTTTAAATACACCACATTGCCTGTAATATTTTATCTTGCCATTTTCTCTCTCTCAAATGGTCTCCCTATTTTACTTGCTGAGAATTCTTTGTTCGTTCTGTTAAAATCTGATGCCCACAGGATGCCAAGCATTCATAGTTAGTAAATACTTCCCACAGCTCCCTATGCTTCTCTTCAATGCCTCCCAATACTCATTCCAAATCTAATGTTGGCCAGCCATACTTGTTACTATATGTAACTCGATTATTATGCAAAACAGTGGAATATAAATGATAGAAAATTATTGTTTCTATGAAAGCAAAGTAGATTGCTTCAGGAAGACTCAAAAAGTAATTGTTTTAAAAAACTTACATTTTATTTAGAGATGTGTGAGAAACTGAAAGATTGAAAAATATATTTAGATGTGTGTATGTATGTATTTGTACATATGTGTCTTCTGGAATCATATTTGCTTTGCAAGTGCTGCAATTTCTTGCTCTACTTTTAAGAGACAAAAACCCTCAGAGATTTTGATCCTATTTATCTAGAGTGGGGCTAGACATCAGAAATTAAGACTTAGTTTTTAAAGCTCCTCATGGGATCTAAAGTGTAGAAAGGATGCCAGAGATATGAAACATATTCATTCAGAAGTGTGGCCACTCTAACACATAATACAAAACACAGGACTCAACTGATTATTTTTCCTTAATATTACTGCATCAATCTAAACTTAGTGGTTATTCTTTCAGATACTAGCAATAGATTGTTTGCCATCTAAGGTTCCACTGAAGTTAAAAGTTTCCATTTTTTACTCAGTCCTTTCAGGAATGTTAATGTGACACTGAGGGAAAAAAAGGTCAAATGCTTCTAGACTGGGAATCTTTTAAATTGGAAATAGTGAGAAAAATTTTAGAATCTTGTTGAATCTATCACCAAACAGGTAATTCTTGCTTTTTGCTACTTCCATTTCTTCATTGACATCGTTTTTTAAGGGTTAATTCTTTGTGGTGGTGATGCATGTTATACTGTAATTCATTGTTATTATGAATACATGCAATAAATATTTGTAACACATATAAGAATAATGGGATGGATTCGTATGTGCCTACTATCCAAGTTAAGAAACAGAAAATTCTAAAAGTCTTTGAAACTTTTTTCACCATTCCTTTGTTAAATTCTCTTTCTCCTACTTAGAGTTAACCTATTTCCTAATCCCATTTGTATTTATGCTTTCTATTTTCAAATAACTTTAGCATATATTGATTTATCTTTAAGTACGCATTGTTTCATTTTGCATATTTGGCCATTATGTACACAGAGTATAATATACCTTTTTCTGGTACATCTGGGACTTGCTTCTTTTATTCAGTATTATGCTTTTAATATTTATCCATGGCAATGTGTTCATGTGTAATTATTTCATTCATACTATTGTATGTAATTCCATCATAGTAATATATCTCAATGTATTTAGTTATTCTGGGGAATGGATACTACATTAGAATAGTTTTCAGGGCTATGCTTTAGTAAACAACATTTCATTTTTAAAAATTTTTCCCTAATAAAGTCAAAAATAGCTTCTCTGTTTGAATATTAATGGGATTTCTGAACCATAGAGCATTAACACCTGTAACTTTAGTAGATAATTTCAGTGTTTTCTAAACTGGATCTAATAGTTTACACTCTCAACAGTAACAGTGTCCTAACCAAATCTTGGTAGACTGTGTCTTTTTACTTTTTGCCAAAATGTGGGTTGTAACATACCAAACTGGATCTAATTAGTATTTCCCAGGTAATTATTGAAAATTCTTTCCCAATGTTTATTCCCAGTTCTGTGAAATGCCTTTCATGTCTCAAGCATTTTTGATTATTTTCCTATTTTTAATTATAATTAAGTTATTAAAATATTCTAGAAATTAATCCCCTGTTTTTTTTTCTTGGCATATGTAAAAATTTTCATACCAGCTTATTATTTCTATTTTTATTCTTGGCAAGACTTTGTTGATGAAAAGATGGTCTAACTTTTCTTTAAAATTTGCATTTTTTTCTATCTAGCTTAATAGATTTTCCTTACCCCAGGATAAAGAAAAAAAAAAAGATATCTTTATATTTTATTCAAAACATTTTAAATTGTGTCTTTAATTTTAAAGTCCATCATTCACACAGAATCAAATTTTGTCTATGAATTGAGGTAGAAATCTAATTGCATTTAATTTTCATATTGAGAAATTCTTATGTCAGCACCACATAGTTAGGAGCCAAATCATCCTCCCGAAGATCTGCAATAAACTTCTGTCATACAGCAAGTACTGTGCTTTGTATTTTGTCTCATTTATCTATTTGACTGTTTTGCATCAATGACCCACTCTCTTAACTCTAGTTTTATAATATCTTCATTTCTCATACAATAAGTAATTTTCATCTTTCCTGCAAATATTTTGCTCATTCTTAGGCCAGTACTCAGTAAGAGAAACTTTAGAATTAGCTTGTTGAGTCACACACACACACACACACACACACACACACACACACACACACACACACCTCTGTTATGAATAAAGTTTTATTAGAACCACAGCCAAGTCAATTTCTTTACTTATTGTCAATGGCTGCTTTCAAGCTCCAAAAAACAAGAGCAGAGTGTGATAGCAATTGCATGTCCCACAAAGCCTAAAATATTTATTATCTGATGCTTTGTAAAGTTTGCTGATCCCTGATATAGATCAATTGGGGAAGTAATTAAATTTTTATGGTTTTGAAGTTTTATATCCAGGAACGTGGTATAAATTGGGTTTATTAATTTTTCTTAGATACTTCTTAATAAAAATTTATAGTGAACCACCATAAAGACCTTACACATATATTGTAGGTTTATTACCAGGTACTTTATTTTTTTTTCTAGCCATTATAAATTATATCTTTTTTAAAATTACAATCTTTAGTAGTATTTTGCTAGTGAATATAAATGCAATTGTCTTCTATGTAATGATGTATAATAATTTTATAGCCATATAATTTGATAAACTGAGTTGCTAATTTTAGTAAGTCATCTATACTTACTATTTTCTAAGTTCATGTATGAGCAATAATTGCTCTAGTTCTCTTTTTCAATGCACATAAAATTGTAGTATACTTTACTTGTTTTAGGGCACAAAATATGATCTCCGGAACAAAATAAAAAACAAGTAATGATACTGAGCAAGTCCATCTTTCTTCTTTTGTAAAAGAAAATGCTTAAAATTTTCAATATTTACTAATGTGATTGTAGTTTTCTTAAAGGGCAATTTAACAATTAAGAAGTTCTCTAGTGCTCATTACAATAAATTTTTATCATGAATGGATATGGAAATTTGGCAAAAACATTTTTTGTATCTGTTGAAGTAATCAACAGGGCTTTTAAAAACATTCTTTAATTTGTCAATTAATAGAATTTAGTGGTGGTGGTGGTGGTGTATGTGTGTGTGTGTTTTCATTCATTTCATTTTTTTTCTCCTCTAGATTGGAAGGTATAGAATTTATTTATATTCTTTTAGTAGGTGCCCTAGGTATTTTATCACTTAGGGGTAGCTTAAAGGTGTCTAAGATTAATCAATTTTTCCTGTTTTCTCAAAAACATAAAGACTTGGAATATTTTAACCTGAATCAGCCCCCATTTCCATTTGTATACTGTCTTTAGAACTAAAATACTTAATGACTTATTATTTTGTTTCATAGGTTAAAGTATTGTCATTAGTGTTTTGACACATAATGTTTGGTTGTATTTACCTACATCTTGAACATTTTATTTGCTCATCATTTTTTCTTACATTTTCCTTCTTCCAAAGGCTATCTTTCAAGAAATTCTTTAGAAGGGTCTTTTAGTAATATATTTAGTTTTTGTTAGCATTTAAGACATCTTTATTTTGTCATTATTCTCAAAGGGTAATTTTATTGTTAGTGAATTCTAATGACAGTTTCTTTTCTCTCTCAATGATATCTTGAAAATACTATCATTCACTATATCTGGCTTCCATTGTTAATATTAAACAATCAATTGCTAACCTAATATCTATTATTTACTTTTTCTCTGAAGTTGTATTTATTATTTTTTCTTTTATTTTCTCTGTAATTTTCACACTACAGATCCAGGTGATAATGTATTTTGTTGTTTTCTTAATTATTCATTCTACTTGGGATTTACTGTGTGTCTTAAATTTAATGACTAACGGGCTTTTATTAATTCTAGAATATTATCAGATTATATCCTAAATACTACCTTTCCACTATATTTTCTCTTCCTTTCTTCATTTTTAAAAACATACCCTTACCTATTCACTATGTTGGCTTATTGCTTGACTTCTCTGAATACTCTGCTTATCTTGGAAAATATTTTCAGTGCTACATTCTAATTCAAAAATTTCCAGTTTAGCAGTATTTAAATCTATGGTTCCCAAACCAAGGAACTCTGTGTTTGATTTGTCTCATTGAATTCATGGGGCCACAGAATATTTTGAATATTTGAGGGGAACACAGCACATCTCAACACTGTGTAGTAGTAAGAAGTAGCTCAGTTTCAACATCCCTTCTGATGAGTCAGTCAGGTCTTTTGTGATGGTTGTGATCAAAGCAAATACCGTATACAATCAGTGTGAAAAAGGAAATAAAGCTAGTCATATCCAATCTAAATCTAAAGTTTGAAAAGTTGTGCAGTGCCCACCAGATGAATATATTTTATTTGTTAAAAGTGGTTATTTAAGAATTAAATAGAATTGTTAATTTTTAACTTATTCTTATTAATTTCAAGAGGTTACTAAGTTTTTATAAAAAATACTTATTAAATATTTGATACTAACCTAGCTGCTTAATAGATGGAACTGTAACACATTTTTTTCAGGCCTACATGAACCTTAAAAAAATTACTTGGATACTAAGGTCACCATGACATGCAGAAGTTTAGAAATCTCTTGTTTAATATGCTTTTCAACCTTTAATTTTCAAATGTTATGTTTTGCTTTCTATCAATATAAATTTGATTTAGTTCCTTTTTTCTAAATTACTTGGCCATTTAATATAGTTTCTTGCACACTCAGGACTCAAGTGAGTATGCAAACATATTTTGAATACTGACATGTATATACATCTAAATTTCCTTTAATATTTAGGGACTTCTAATATTTCCATTTTTAGGTACCTTAGTGTGTGTGTGTGTGTGTGTGTGTGTGTGTGTGTGTGTGTGTGTGTTTTAAACCGGTCCATAAGCATAGCATTCCATTTGAGATTGCTTCACCATGAAACAATCTTTGGAATTTTAACTGTGACAGTTATTTGAAGCCTAGTTTTATTGCTGCTGGCTCAAAGGAGCATCAACATCTCTGGAGCCCATTAATGTAAATTCTTAGCTTGATAGATTTTTGGAAAACATAGGGAATATGAATTTGGGTCACAAATCTAGTGAGGAATGGTTCATGGTTAGAATTTCTGCAGACATTTTTTCTTCTACTTTAGAGACAAATTAAGGACAAGCAAATTTTTTTACTAGTACTTTATATGGGAGGGGCATTATTTATACATCTAATTCATTCTTGAAATGATAGTATGCCTTTGGAGTTCTGGCCTTATTCTGGTGTGGGTGGTCTTTAGGTTTATCTTTCTTTCTATGTTAATATTAGAATAAAAATTTAAAGTAAATGGGAGATCAGGTTAAAACTTCAGAGCCCCCATCAGCTTTACTCTTCACTTATCTCTTGGCCAATAAGGGTTTCCCTTATTTTCATGATAGCATAAAAATATATTTTTAATTTTTTTAACTAGTTTCACCTGAGAAAATGTTCATTGTATTAATAAATTTAGGTCATCATACTGTTAGAGGAAAATAGTTGTCTCTTCTTTGAGTGAAGAGAGATTCATCATGATGTTTATTAATGATGTTTATTTTTTATTTTTTATTTTTATGTGTGTGTGTGTGTATGTATTATTTTACTGATATTTAGATCTCCTTTGGTTATCTCTATTTTCTACAGGGGAGTGGATAAAATTTCAATAGTAGTTCTTACATTTCCCTATGCATAATCCTCAGCCAAATTCCAGAGTCTAGTAGGTATTTATCTGGTTTGGCACTGCTGAATCAGATTCTCTGGTAACCTCAGGAAGCAACTACAGGTAACATGTGTGACAGTCATGTGTTCACACTGGTAATACTCTTCATTACTAAGCTAAAGATGAGAAATGGTGCAGACTGAGCTCCTTGCCTAAGTCAATTACTGATAATTTTGCAATTATATCCTACTTAACTCATTCATCAGTTAGTGGAAACCCCCAGTACTGGAAAAATATCATAATCTTATACTTCTAATACTACTGTAATTTTATTCCCTTTTTTCTTTGGGGGGAGGGTTATTTTAAAGAGAGTTTAAAAGAAATTCTGGAGAAAATCAACCTTTAAATGATGGTTAGCTTGACTTGATATAAACTTAGGAGTCTGAATGTCCATTAATGGGGCCAATTGAGAGTAAACACTGGTCTCTTACTAGATTTCTCTCTCATTGAAGAATTTGGACTTTGTGAATGCTTGGTGTTGACAGAAAATGTTCTGGCATCATGAAATAGAGTGTGAGATATGGTCATTGATCCTAAGTTCTTCCCTATATACCAAACCAGAGCATGAAAGAGATCAGCTTCAGACATTTTATTACTTCCCATCCCTAGTGCAAGTGGATTGGTCACCTAACTCCGGCTGAAGAGATGGGCCACAAGAGTAACCTGAATATAGTACTGAAGCATATCAATTGACAAATACTTTTAGCTTCCCCAAAGAGCTGACCTTAACTACAGTTTGGAGTACATTAACTGTGAGTGCTACTGTCGATCCAGATTTCTTCCAAAGTATTAGTAAAGATACATCATTCTACACCCCCACAAGTTAATGTTAATCATAAATACTGAATTCGTTTCATTGTCAAGATGCAGATAAAACAAGAAACAAAATATACCAAGGCTAGGTTGGAGGAAAAACATAGCGTTGGCAAATAAAGTTTTAAGTTCTCAACTGTCTATAGGAAAATATTCAGATTTTAAAAAGCACTGTCTATAGAAAAAGACCAAACTAAACAAATATATTTTAGGTACCTTGAGTTGGGAAGAAGGGCAAAAGGCTATATTATTATGATAAAGCTATATGTGAAGGATAGAATTTAATCTACGGTATTACCGTATTTATAGAATGTCATAAAGTCGCTGAACGTTAGAGTTTAATACCCATTACCATAAATAGAAACTGGGTTCAATGGATGTTATTCATTTTGTCCAATTTTTTATGATGTATCAAAACACTTTAAAGAATGATTTCCATGAATCTTTGTGCCAAAAGCTAAGATAACCCAGATAATATTGCATTTTGGCCCAGTTTTTATGCCTCATGGTGAATGATCAAGAAATTAGCTTGCTTGCTAATCATGAGCTTCTTTTCTCTAATGAATTTAATTTGAGACAATGAAGTGCCCTCTTGGGAAGGAAGCCAATTCAAATATAGATAAAGCTGGGTGTGAAATAATGAAATAGTGAAGTCTACATAGACATGGCTTCAAATGGTACATTTGCTTAAGAAGACAAGAAGGTAAAGCACATAGGGGAATGGTTGACACTGAATGCATATTTCAGTTCTGAACTGGGTTCTGCCTTTAATGTAACCAAAAAGGTATGTATTGAGCACTTAGTGACACATATTTGAATAAATATTCTTAGTGCCTTCAAACTTTATATTTACTGTAATTAATACTTAATTCTTAATAGACTTGACTAGTTTTCCATTTGTATGAGTAAGATAATACTTCCAAAATGTGTTAAAGATAACAGAGACCTCAGATAGTGAGATTATCAGTTCCAAAATAGTTTCAGAACATGCCATTTCCTATATTTCTTTGTACTTTTGCAGTGCTTTACACATGACTTCTGTTTTCCCTCAGTGGCTAAAGAGAGAACAGTCAAATTCAAATTCAATGAAGCTAAACAACTAATTTTACCTTGTATTCTTACACCTACTTTTGCTCTTAAGTTTTAATGGAACTTATCTCTTCCTACTAAAGTACTTTGACAAACTCTCTATCTAAATATTTAGACCAACACACATGCAGCTGGAATGAAGGACTTCTTATCACAACACTCAGCTCTGTTTGTTTTATTCTCTACAAAGACATGACAGAGAAAAGTACATTGCAAATAAGTTACAGAGTAAAGAAGAAAGGTTTTTTTTTTTTTTTTTTTTTTTTTATTGCTGGGGATGGAAATGGGGATTCGGGACACAATGTTTCTGACACTGCTAGTTGCAACTTCTCTTTGCCATCTGGTTTTAAATTCCCTGACCAATGGCAACAACACCTTCCTGAATTCTTCAAGGCCCATTCATATTCTGCCTCCTCAATAAAATGTTATCTGGTCATTTTTACTCTCATTCTTCTTTAAACTCTCTTTTTAACAAAGAAAACTGTGCCACCCATTTCAGCACTTAATTTAGGTCATACTGTTCTCCATATTTTTCATTTGAATTTTTTTATTAGTCTGTAATATGAAAAACATGATTCAATATGCAATTAATCACACCTTTGTTTGTATCATATATACCAAAATTTTGTTGGTAAAACTAAGTCACATGGCCAAGCCCAAAGCCAAGGGTTAGGAAAGTCAGTTCTGCCCCTGGAGTGGAGAGCTGAAAAATCACGTGGAAAATAGTGTGAGTACAGGAAAGACTGAAGAATTAGAGCTTTTCCATTCAAGCATTTATATTAGCCTCCTAATTATATAATCTTGGGCAATGCATATAATCCCTTCGAACCTCAAATTATTTATTCATAAAATGAGTGGACACTATCTCCTTCTTAGTCATAAATTTTCATCAAATAAGATAATAAAATAAAACAACAAGCACTAGGCCTGGCTCTTCTGCTATTGAAAGCACCCGATATGTAAAGTACCTGATTAGCACTATACTGACTTTATCATTGAGAGCTTTCCAGCCTAAGAATGGGCTGCTGCATGAAGTGTGAAACAAAAACTAGAAATATTGAATCAGAGTCTGGGCAATGAGGGAGGGAAACTGACCATTGCCAACTCCCTGCTTCCTCCCACCCTTAGAGCTGAACATGCCATATGCTTATTTTTCCTTTTCCCCTTGAAGCTGGGACTTGGACATATTGTGAAAGTCTGCTGGCCAATCCCACTCCCATTCCCAGGAGGTCTTTGACTATAGAACTAAAAATAAAAACCACGGAAAGTTCTCCAAGGACAGCCTTAGCATCTGTAGCCACTTCTGAGCAGCATTGACAATAGTGTGAGCCACTGACGTGGATGCAAGAGAATCTAGTTTCTAGGGGTAGCAATAGCAGCTGCACTAACTGCAGAAGAGCATGCTTCCATGTTGAGGGCATAGCAGTACCTATTTCTTTCCAGTGTTTCACAAGCCACTTAGAATACTCTTATAAAATGTAATTTCTACCTAACTCATCCAGATTTTATCATAGCTTGAAATTAAGAACACTTATTGATATGGAAATTGGTAACATGCAGGAAAGTAGCAGAAGCAATAGATTCTCCAAGAAATTTGGAAACTGAGAAATTGGTGTGGCTGGGACTATGGGCAGTGAGAATTCAGTTAGTGTTAAGGGATGGACCCTGGGAGAGCATGGAAAAAATTAATTTAATTCTCATTTATGATCACTAGGAATAAATGCACAGCTTTGGGGGATCAATTGTCTACTTCCCTAAAATAGTATAAAAGGTTCAAAGACTGAGGGGTTATGTATTGTGAACTTGAGAAAAGAGACCAACAAAGTCATATTTCTTAAATTTTACTTAAATACAAAGACTAAAAACCAGGAGCTTTCTTTTACTGATAGAAGCACTGTCACTTTCTATGATTACTTTGAATCACTTGTCTTTTGCAAACTCCAGGTCTAAAAATTGAACAAAAAGTTGAATCTTTAAAGTTGTTCCATGACAACGCCTCCTAAATTTGCAGTCTCATCAGGTCTTTTAGGGAACTGGCTAGCAAAGATGAGCAGAGAAATTTTGGGGAACTTCAGGTAATTTGCAAGATTTCAAATCTTCTATCCCAGTTAAGCTTTCTTTACTGACAGAAAGAACTTTTCACCTCTGTCTGATAAGGCTATTTAGAAATTGAAACTCTCCACTGCAAAAGATTCTTTGCAAGAAGTAAATTCTCTTATCACTTTCACCACACAATCTCTCATTGTTTCTAGATTTCAGGTAGAGTCAGTCAGATTCTAGTATATTTCAGAGGCCATTTCTGAAGCCAGTTATAAGAAAGAATGGCCACATAATAAACAAGGTGTAATAGTATGCTAATTTCTATTAAGAAAAGTTAGCAAATAAGTGTATGAATTTATTTCAAAGACGTGAGATTAAAGAGAAAAACAATTTTTGGCCTGCTTGATATTATTAACATTGACAAATGTGCTAGAAATGTTAAATCACCCTGGTAACTACCAGAGGTGCCAAGGGTATTGCTGAGTGAAATCTTGACTCAAAAGTTAAAGCAGAATTATGATATGTGACCCTTTGAACCCTCTCAAAAGATGCTCCTCAAGAGATCCCAGAAGTTCTTCCTTCACTGAATCTTTGAAACATATATTAGCGAGAAAGAGAACTATAATGTACAATCCTGGAGCACAGTGAGCTGGTGGAACATACTGTTGTAAAAATGGATTTCTTTGACTCTAATTGTGCAGCCAGGATCCTAGGTGGTAGAGGTCAAATTAAAGAACCTGTTAGATCAAAACCTGAGTGGTTGTCATGCTAGGTAGCAGACCACAGTGATAATCAAATGCTCTGACCTAAAGGGCATTTGCAGCAGTAGCTAATTTGAACATAGGCTCCTTGGGTTTCAAATATTTGGAAAGCCCACCAAATTAATATTTTAATTTTGAAAGAGAGTGAGAAGAGAGACAAAGATACAGGGAGAGGGAGAAAGAGAGGGTTGTATTGAGCAGAATATTGATTTGATTCACTTAAATTCAGAATAAGAAGTAGAGTATTTACTTTAGTCTTATTGGACCAAGCTTTATCTTGATAAATCAAATTATCAAAGATCTTTCTTTCCTACAGATTTCTATAGCTGCAAGTGAGGAGATATGAGGAGGTTTCTTCTCTGCCTTTTCTCTTTCTTTCTTCCTGCCTTTTATTCATTCATTCATTCATTCATTCATTCATTTTTTTCTTTCTACTTTGTCTTGCTTTCCTTGGGAAAGGAAACCATAGAAACTAGATTTACAAGTGAAGTTCCTCACCCCTCTGCCATTTTTAACCCCAAATGACTTGAATACTGCCTAACACAAAATAGTCAGTAAATGTTTTGAATGAATTAATGCATTGTAATATTCTTTAATGTTACTTCATTCTGTACATAATAGGCTTAATTAATCAATTTATTTTTTATAGAGGATTTTCCATTTAATTTTGAATGTAGTGAAGATACAGTATATGAGAGAGAGAGAGTGGGGAGTCAGTAGACACACTACTCTTGACTATCCATCAGACTAACAAGTGTTCTTTTTGGCAAGGGAAGCTAATAGTTTTTTAGCACCCGCATAGTTTTAGTCCTTTCAAAATATGTTCTGTAATCCCAACCTTTAGTTCTCCTTTTAATGTCGAGAGTTTCTAGATCTTTCACCATCTGAGTTACCCTTCTGTAGAGGACTTCTCACTTGTGACTATTGAAAGTTTGGGTAAGGTGTCTAAAATCCAGCAGTTTTTCAGGTGCTACAGGTGAATTGGTATGGTATGCCTCTCTTCCATTTTATCAATACAGGTTCCTGATGAGCAGAGCCTGAGAAAATAAAATAGAGAAGTAATTGAGAAGTTTCTTTCAGAAGAACACAAGTAAGGGGAGGCTAAGGTGAGGAGCTAACCAAGAATACTAGTTAAGGTGTTCCACTCACCAATTCCAGTGTATGTGACTGTATGTTGGGGGAACTTGCCTACACCAACAAGTAATTCTTAGACTTCAGCAGTTTGCCTGATAATTTAACTCAATTTAGGTACTATCTACCTGGAGATAGCATCAGACTCAACAGGTTAAAAGGGTTCTCATAAGACTATTACCCCCTCCCCACCATCCTTAACAACTTGTATTTTTGACTGACTGGCTAGCCATTGGAGGTTCCAATGACTCCATTTAACTCAAGATGCCAATTGCAAGTCACTGTATTTCTGACCAACTGGCTACGAACCAGAGATTCTCATGACCCCCTCTTTGGGTTCCATTACTTGCTAGTGAGGCTCAAAGAACTTAGAAAACAGATTTTACTCACTAGATCACTAATTTACTATAAAAGGTTATGGCTCAGGAACAGCTAAATGAAGAGATGCTTAGGGCAAGGTATGGGGAAATGGCAAGGAGCTTCTACACCCTCTCCAGACACATAATTCTCCCCAAATTTCACCAACTCAGGAGATTTCTAAATCCTCTCCTTTGGGGATTTTATGGAGGTTTCATTACACAGGCATGGTTGATTAAATCATTGACCTTTGGTAATTAAATTCAGTCTCCAGCTCCTTTCCCCTCCCAGGAGGTAGGGATAGGTTAGAGATGTGAACTGGTCTTTTCAATCCAATAATCACTTGGTTAGCTTTCTTGGCAACCAGAACCCATTCTAAGGTGCTTTCAAAAAGTCAGCTTATTAACATAAAAAAGGACACCTCTGTTACTCTCATCACTTAGGAAATTCCAAGGTTTTTAGGAGCTCTGTGCCAGAAATATATATATATTTCTTATAAATCACAATATTACACATGTGATCTTAAATGGAGTACACCCTGGTTACACAGGTGCTCTAGAAGGTGAATTGCATTAGTTTCATTCTAAAAGCAAGGGGACTCATCAGCCTCTTGTATCTGTAATTCCATTAGTCATCCGCTGCGGGCTATTCCAGAGGAGAGTGTTACCCCTCAGGTAATGAAACTCTTATCAGCCAAAGGCAATTATCAGCCAATGAGGCCAGGTCTAAGTTACAAGCAGCCAACATTCATCTAAGCTAGAGAATAAGAACACCAATCCAATAAAGTATATCTGGGCGGAGCACCAACAGTGTCTCCATGGAGCCTAATGTGACATTTGTTTCTATCAGTTACATCACATTTATATTTATATTAGCTCTTTCATCTACTAAAATCAATAAGAATGATTTATACTTCTGCTGTTCAAAGCTGTATACCCTTTTCTGCTTTTGTACAGATTGGTTTTTTAACCTCAGTATTAAACATTGCATTCCCCACTATCATTATCACTTCATTAAATTTTGGATGCTACTATCCAATACTCCTTAACCATTTGATTTCATGTGAATCCATGTTTGAGTTCTAGTTAAAAAAATAGACCAATCCTATCAGTAGCATGTGGTGTCTGAGTGTTTAATCCCATTTACTAATGCCCAATATACAGAATGTCAAAACCAAACCTAGCTTATGTCTATCACTTTGAAGTCAATGTTTTGCTTCTCAGAAATATCATACCTTTTAGGATAAAAGGTTTTATTTATTCAAAAAATAGTGTTTATGAACTCCTTAGATCAAAAGTTTATTAAAGAAATATTTATGTTGTCCACCCCACCCCCTATTTAAGATTTGGTTTCAGAGCATCTAGTACCTAAAGTGCGCAGAGGTTTTCTAGCTGGCTTTTGTTGATCAGGTGTCTGATCAACAGCAAAATGAATCAATCCCTTCATGGAAGCCCTGAGTCCTCAGTGCCGGAGAGATTAATGCAGATTGTGTCTGGTTGCCCGAAGTCCAAGCTGTACTTTCTGGCCACATGGATGGTTAATGCAATCAAAGATGAGATTAATTAAATTAAAAGTCTGCTTTTATTGCTCAGAAAATGTACCAAATTCAATGCTCTTTGACAGCAGCCTAGAGCTGGAGGCCTGGCTCTAATGCAATCATTGCTAATTCAGTACAGCCAGACAGCATGTCATTTAGAGAAGCAGAAAACTTCTGAGCTGGTTATGCCTCCACCTTGCATTCAGAAGCCTTTAGTAAATTTGGAGGAGGAGAAAATTTTCTCTATTCTCCTAAGTTCTTCAGGCCAGTCTAATAATTCAATTGACATGAGATATCAAGAAGAAAAAATTGGAACCCCATACACATGAGAGAGTCAGAGACTCTAGTAAATGAGAGGTTCAAACACAGAAAGAGATAATGAGGTATACATGTCATTCTGAGCTAAGAATCACCTTAGAGTTTCATAGAAGAGGAAGTTAATTTGTAAGACAATAAAGCAGATGATCAGTAATAAGAAGTTTACCCTGCCCTATAGACAGCTCATAAAAAGTTATTTCTGATAATAACTCTTATTATGAGCAAAGCCACTAGTTTAAATTCTTTAAGGAAGAGGTAAGAGCTTCTCTATAAAGTGTGTAGGGTCTCGACTGCCTTCAGTTCAAAATAATTCACATGCCAAAGTCACACAGTTTGGAGAGGACTGTTTGGAACCCCTATATAAGCAATCAACCTAATCTGCATTTACTTTCAGGATTGTTTTGCCTCCAAATACACTGCTCTGTTAACTAGGCATTATCCACAGTCCCTTTTACCCTGTTGTGCTTGGGAAATCTTAGAAGCCTGCTCTTTTCATCTCCCCAACCCTCTCTCACTGTGTCCCAATTTAGGAATTTCTTTCACACACATCCAATTGCATGTGTGTAAAACTCCTTCCCTTTAGAGTATTGAAGGAGACCAATTTATTTGCCATCTATTATGAGGCAGACACAATATATGCCTTTGTGATTATTCTTTGAACTTGCCCTTTGATTTTGGAGGGTGGGATGGATAATAGAGAAAAATATAGGTTTTATTCCTGCCTTCCTAATTTGCTCATTATAGACTTTTGGCCAAATATTTAATCTCTCTGCTCTCTTAAAGTGGGGCTCAAGATATCTACCTTTGAAGCAATTTGAAGGTTAAAAAACATGCAATTCATAGTATAGCATTTATTAAAAGTCCATTATGTTTTCTTATTTTTGTTGATATTGTCATTATTAACCAAAGTTACAAAGGCTCAAAGGAATCAGGTGACCATGCTTCATCCTTCCCCTTCCCCCTATCAAAAATAGCCTCTAATAAAAGTAAATCATATGAACTACTTCCAACTTAGCCCGAATTTACTCCTAAATGCTATTCTCCTCAGATGTTAACATTCATTAACTCAGAGGCTCACAAATTTGGTTGCAATTGCAATTACTCAGGATACTTTATTCTTGGTTCTCACCTGTGGGATGATCCCACCTTGGGTCCATTATAGTTAGTCTGCAATGTTGATTGGGCACCAGAATATTTAAAAACTCCCCAGGGGGTTCTGTGGTGTAGCCAAGAATGAGAGACATAGTACCAAGCCATTCCCAATCAATGGACATAAAGACTGGTTAATGTTGAAGAATTTCATGAAGGGCTGGAGGACCTGTGAGCTCTGACAGACTCCAAACCTTCACACAACAGACAGGAAACAATTTTGCTCTTATTTAGAAGTGGCTTCTATTTCGTGAACATTGAGAGTGAACTCCATGAGAAACGTGTGTGATCTTCTAGAAAGGGAAGAAACCCTGTAGTGTAAGAATTCTAAAGCACTCAATGACTGTGCCTAATGTGTGTGACACTGCTTCACCATGCACTTGCCATGGTGCTCAATAAGAGTAAATGAGCTGGCCTCAAGAGAGCCCTCCTTATAGCTCTTGGTTGTAATTTATTTTTCTATGCCTGTCTACTCAGCTAGACTCTGAGTGTCCTGAATGTAGGGAATGTGTTTGGTTTCTCTCGAACATCCATTTAAACTTTGCGAAATAGATTTGGGAAGTCCCACTGAAATTCAATTCAAAAGTGCTTGATTCTAACGAAATTTTAGAGTCTGATTGAGAATAATGTGAATTTAAAAATTTTAAACAAGCACAGGAAGACTTTCTAAATGTATCACCAATTGGGCAATGAGAATCTTTTGCCTTAAAAATAAACCCTTAGGTCTCTGTATACAAAATGGAAGAGCAGCTATTTAGATGACTCATTTTGTTATGAATTCTTCTGTCACTTTAAATCTTTTCTAGAACAAGACAGAAAATAAGTTAATCAAATAATTTAAATAGGCAAAGATAGATAAATTAACAACACTGATTTCTCTTTCTCTAATACTGTTATACAACTCATTTAAAAGTGTTCCTCCTTCAAATGTTTGTAAGATTCCAACTTGTCCTGCCTAGCCTTAGGCAGAAGGTTTCTACACTAAAAAGTTAGAGCTTAACATATGGATATATTGAATAACTATTTTTTTAGAAGTGTTTTTTTTTTTTTACTAGTATCTATCAAGAGATTATTTCAGTTAAACTGAATTGGTACAACTGCATAGAAATCATGGCATTTTAGAAGTCCTGTGAATGAGGAACATATTCAGGGCTGCCCAGGAGTCTAATAATAGAAGAAGGCTCTGATCCAAAACTCCTTGAAACCCCATTTCTTGTTCACTCCATGCCTCATATTGCAGATTATTCTTGTCTTTTGTCTTTAAAAATTATAGAGGGCCAGCAGAGAGGGAAAATGAGAGTTCATTTTACATATAGTATGATTTTAAGTTGCTAAAATCATACTCTCCCCCAATAAAACTCTTTGAGAACTTCTCTTATTTTAAATGATCTGAATTGTCTCCACCCAGCCCCAACCTGTGTGGCATCCATCTATATTACATCTGCCTCCAGAATGTGGCACAAGGACACATGGGAGAAAAATGGAGAGAGTAAGTAGCTGTGGTGTAAAAATAAATAAATAAATAAATAAATAAATAAATAAATAAATAAATAAATAAATACATAAATAAGTAAGTAAGTAAGTAAGTAAGTAAATAAATAAATAAATAAATAAAAATAAAGAGTAGTGAAGCTGAACACATTTCTACCTTTCCTCACCCTGTCTTCATCATTCTCATTCTATTCCTTCAGGGTATATGGTCACATGTACTTAGAAATTTTTTCTAACTGCTAAAATAGATGAGGGTAGAATGGCAAAGGGCCCTGCAGAAATTGATAGTTCCCCTTGAATAAGGGGTTAATGTTGCTTCAGTGCCATCAATCAGTAGTCACTGAGAACAGACAAAATATTTTCCCTGGTGACTTAATCAGAGAGCTATTATTTAGCTGATTGAGGGCAGCCAGAAAGTGAGTAGTTGTTTCTATTATAAGTTGTCATCAGCCATTGGTCTAAACAAAGAATGTTAGGTCACAGCGGTTTCATCAAAGATCAAGGCAGGTGTTTTGTTTAGCCCAGTGGAGAGATGCTGATTTGGGAAAAAGAGAAATAAGGGCTTTCTTCAACATGGTCTGTTATTATGTTTAATATGAAATTTGTATCCTTGCTTTCACAGAGGATCCAAGGCACTGGAGTTGAGATCAGAAAACAAAACAAAACATAAAACAAAAAACCCTATGTTTCTTTATTAGTTGTGGAAAGAATAAGAAGGGAAACTTTGCCTTACCAGCTCTTTCCTGGCACCTTTGCCTGGAAACCTCCTCTGCCCATCTCTCCAGAGTGGCCCTCTTCTCCAGGGCAGAGAGTCCTTCCCTGGCCACTCTGTGCATGTTACGCCTGGCTATAGTCACTCCCTATCACATCACCCAGTTATCTTTTCTTTATTGTGTTGACTGTTATCCAAAATGATCTTACTTTTTAAACTTATTTACCTGTTTTCCACTTCTAGAAGCTATACCATATGGTGAACAAGAACCAAACTTGCTCACATAAGTTATTCTTATTGCCTACATGGTGCCTAGAAGACAATAGGTACAAGATAAATATTTGATCAATGAAGTAATAATTTCACATGTGGTTACTTACTTCTTTTTAAATAGCCATTATCAGGCTGAGTTATAGAAGAAAAGGGAGATTTGCAGAACCAGGTAAACCTCAGAATTCAGGTAACAAGTGGCCAAGAATGCAGAAGAGCCATCTGGTTTCAGACACCAAGGTAAGGAGCGGTCAGGAAACAGATGTGTGGGTAGCTATGTAGCAATCGAAGACAAGAAAAACCTGAAAATTAGGCAAACTCATGCTTCTTCTTAGAAGGTTTTGTCTTTATTTGTCATTTGAAGGTAAGACTGCATCCTTAGGGTCCACTGGTTTGAGGCCTTTCTTTCTTCAGTGAAAATCCCTTGTTAGGAAGGGAAAGGAGATTAAGAAGGAAGGAGAAATTCTGAAAAAAGGGCCCTTGTTAGTTTTATGGCATTATTTAGGCTTCAAGGAGACTCACATGTCCTGGATTCATGGCCCTTTGTAAATGGATACTGAAGAAGATTCAAGATAAAAGTTAATTAAAAAATGTATAAACCATTGTGATTGCAATGAACCTACACTTTAGAATAGGATGTTCAAGGCATCCATTCAACAATGATGCAGGGACTTCAAATCAACAGCAGTATTTTCCTGTATTTTATATGCATCATCATCACCACCATTTAATAACTATTTCTTGAACAGTTAGAATGTGCTCCTTAAACTAGGGAAGGCAAATCCATGAAAGGACACATGGTGTGCTGGGAGATAGCCAAAAAATAAACATAGATCATCTCAGCATTGGTGAAACAGAACTGGAGTTTTATATTTTTAAACTCATAAAGTTTAATTTGAAAGATAAAACATGAGACTTTCAACAGTGTTGTGCTGGTGGACAGGCTCTTTTGGATTGAGGCTTTGATTTCCATAACTCTTATACCATTATTTTTACTGTTTTTGTTTGTTTGTTTGTTTTAGAAACATTCCACATCTACCATTATCCATTTAGCATCTCTTTTTCTTACAGATTTCAATTGTCTACATCTATACCAATTTTGAATGAGATGTTTAGGTGCAACAAATATTCCCTGTGTTTACTCGAATTTTTTAGCCCCTGTCCATAGGATGGGGCCATGAGACAAGTTTGGGTCAATGGATCAGAAGTAGTTTAGATGTCACTCCTCAGCTGAGTCAGTTAATAGATAATGTTTCCTCTTCTCCTAAATAACCTTGGTAGCCATATGTTGAGATGATGACAACAGAAGATGCAAAGGGCCTGGATTCCTGGCTTCTGAGATGGAGAAGAGCCCCTATTGACCTACCTCAGCTTTTGCATGAGCCAGAAATAAATTTTTATTGTGCTAAACTACTAAGATTTCAAGATTTGTTTATTGCCACACATGGTCTATGCAATCCTTATCTAATCCTCCAATCAACATTATTTCAGAGTACAGGTGTATCTCATTTTATTGCTCTGTGCTTTATTGTCCTTAGATATTGCATGTTTTACAAATTGAAGGCAAGACTCTCCACCAGAAAAAAGATTATAATTTGCTTTATTGTGATATTCACTTTATTGTGGAGGTCTGGAACTGAACCCACAATATTTCTTAAGTATCCCTGTAAGGTGTCAGCTGAAGGTGGTAAATATTTTTTTTTCTGCTTGCTCATGAAGATTTTGGATGTTGGTTTTTTTGTGGAGTGAAATCTGTAAAGTTCTTGTTCTGGACATAGAAGACTAGTCAGATTTGTTCACATTCCCCTGTACAAGCTTCAGTATGTCCTCAAACAAAACTTTCAGCTATTCTTTCCTTCACTTCTCAAACTATGCCTGAAAATTCTTAAGTGCTAGCTTGGGATTGTCTGAGTATTGAAGTCCTGAAGATTTAGGACAAAAGAAGTTAACTGAGAGTGTCAGAACTGCAGTCACCGTTTGAAAGTCCTTTCCTCAATAGAGCTGAAAAAACACACAGACCTTCCTCAGTAACAAAGAGACCTAAATCACACTAACATTGGCGAGAGTTCCAATCCATTCTATTGAACTGCTGCTATCCCCAACAAGAAGATTATATTGCCTTTCATGTTAAATTGTATTTCAGAAGGCTGGTAAGTAATTCAGTGCACAAATCAAGGTTCAGATGAACACAATTGATAGAAGAGAACTGAAATGGGGTACAGGTCAGGAGTTGTAAGAGTGCAGCAGGGCTTTGGAAACCCAAGACCCTCGAATATTTCACCTTTTATTAGAGTTGAGAATGCTGAATTATACACATAGAAAAAGAACACAGTGAACTGAGCTTCCTATTGAGAAGTGGATTGCTTGCTCATCTTTGGATGTTGTAGTAATTCTCCCCAGACATAAGATTACCTTTATAAGTAAAGAGTGCATCTAAAAAATGTATCTTTGCAGACTCTAACCCAATACCAGAAATATACTAATAATAACAACTAGTGTTTATAATATTTAGTAAAAGCCAGTTTTACTGTATGCATTATATGCATATTAACTTATTTAATCCTTAGAAAAAGTCAGAAGAGTAGGGATTAATATTAATTCCAGTATTTAGATAAAGAAACTAAGAACCTCAAGTATGGGGACTTTAAGCAAATTGCCCAAGGACATATGTCTAGTTAATACTGAACCTAGGTTTAGACATGTAGCCTGACTCCAGAGCATGACATTTAACCATCATATCCCAATACTACTCTTCACAATTTTAAGAAAAAAAGAAAGAAGGAAGCCTGGGGTGAAAAGAGTGGTGGAAAAAGATGGAAGGAGAAGGAGAAGATATTGGGGTACTGAAAGGAAGGATGGAAGGGTGAACAGAAAAAATGTATAAAGAGAGGACTGGAGGAAAAGATGGACTGTTTAGATGAAAGAAGGAATTGAAGAAGGAATAGGAGGCAGGAGAAAATGGTAAATGAATGGATGGATGGATGAGTAGATGGAGAAAAAATAATTTAACTAGATGGATAGACATAGCAGACAGAAATCTTTTTTGCCTGCCCTACGGAGTTAACAGTATTGCTGCTGAGAAGGCTCCTGACACCTACAAAATAAAGATTCATGGCAAAGACAAGCTGAGCTTTCCTGAGAGCAATGCAGTTTGATTAGCCACTTTCTCTACCTCTCTCTTCTCATGCATGTTGAACCTGGGTGCTATCTCCTGCCTGGGATTTCTTTCTTTAAGGCAACCTGAATTTACTTTTAACTGGATGTTCTCTCCATAAATACCATTCAGATACCCCAGGTTCTTGCTTTTCCTGTTTTCCCCAAGGATGCAGAAAAAGTGTATTCAGTTTGGGTCATTTCAGAGTAAGATGATACACTCCTCTGGACAGAGGTGTTGCTATTGAATTTTTAACATGAGAAAGAATTCTGCACTTAACACTCAGGCCCTTTGATTCCCAATTTGGTCCTCTGTCCACCACCTGATGTCAGGTGCTCAGTAAACACTTTTAAAAAAAATATTAATGTGGTGTAGACACCATACATTATATGCTAGAAGATTTGTAGAAAAGAAGAAAAAGAATATATGTTGTTTACCAAGTAAAGCTGCTTCTGTTGGTTAAGTTGGGTATCAAAGGACAGCTGTATGACTAGACTAATGCAATGACTGACTGGACATCCAAGAATCAGAAGATACATTGCAGTTGCCAAAGTGGAACCATTTGCCTTTCTCACTGTGGTCCTTTATAGAATTTTAGTATAGAGAGTATCTTAGATTGAGTTTTCCCAAAGGCAAACAACAACTCAGGTACCAACAGAACATTTAGAAGATTATGAAGAAACACAACTGGGAGGGAAATGAAGTGAGACAGGTAAAGGGAAGAAGCCCATGAAGGTCAAGTTATTAATTAACTTACACTGTGGGTGACTACAACTTAATGTCCCTGGAGAACTGTGAAAACTTGTGTAAACACACCCAGGACTATCTCACCTGAGTGGAAAAGGAGCTGGTGTATTTACACACCAATTTCCATTAGTCATTGTTTTAAGGCTGCCTTAGTGGGAATGGTGCATTGTTTCTAGTACTCTCTGTGTACTGCACAGGTGCCAAGGTAGGCTCCCGCAGTCAGAGAAAGGCCTCAGGCAAAGAAGTGGGAGTGCTGGGGTGATAGTTGGACTGGCCTGTCCTGCCGCTGTCAGGGCAATATTATAGGAGCAGCACAATAAGTGGCTCAGAAAGAGCTTGCCCAGCTCCATTTAGGACTGAACTAAGAAGAGAAACAATTATAACTTTTGTTTCCATAGTGCTTTTGAAGCAGTTAATCTCAGTAAGGAGTTAGCATAGCACTATGAGCTCTGTATTATTTAATCCATTTAAATATGTGAAGACTGAGTCTTTGGGAGGGTAGTCGCCTTGTCCGAAGTCATGTAGTTTTGGTGGAGTCAAAACTATGGCTTAAATACTCTGCCTTTGCATCCAGAGTTGTTTATATTTATATTTGTATCATATTGTACAGTTTCCATGTCAAAGTCAAATGGAAAGCAAACCAGAGCTTCCTGTCCTTCCTCATAATCTGAAGATGGAAAATGAAAGAGAGTGCTAACCCCCAGATTCCTGAGAGTTTGCCGTGGTTACTCAAGGTGCACTGAGGCTGTAGTAATGCTGCTCTGGATTGTCCCATCTCAGTGGTGATTGATTTACCACCTCTTGCTGTAGCATCCTCTTATAGCTCTGAACTCTTTGGGGAAAAGATTTAATTTCAGTTTATATTTTAGATAGTAAGAAAAGTAAAGAGGCTGTGAAACTGAGACATGAGCCATCTTACAGTCACAGCTATTTATGGGCATATTTCCGGAGGATATTGAGCAGGGTAGCTAACAGACAAAAAGTGACATGGGAGGTTGAGCACAGGGTCATGGAAATGAAACTGAAGAGAGAAGCTGCTAGAGAGTATCCCTACTCTCTCCTGACCAGTTAGGGACGTCTCCCAGACAGTCCACTCAGGCCTCCCTGACTGCTTGCAAACTCTCCTCCAAACACACCCACAGATTTCCTTCAGAAATCTTGTTTTTTGCTTGATAACTGAAATCTCGGCCCATGTGCATCACTCACTGCTTGGTTTCTCTTCCCAATTATTAACATTACCTGACATCTTCTAGAGATACAATGGATCCACACCAAATAAAGACCTAGTCAAGACTTCAGGTGTGGGAGAGAGAGCTTTCTGAGGACCAATAACCTTTGGCATTTTCAAATCAAATTACCTTCCAGACTGTAGAACTCATTGTATACAGCAACATAATCTCCTATTCCCCAAATCTCACAATTTTCCCAATCTTGCATAATTGTGTATTTTTTAATAAAGGTGATTTGTTCTATGTATAATACAACAGATTAATCTTTGTACTTCTGTAAGTCTTTTGATGGAAAAAAAAATTACATATTAGAACAGATTCTTTAACCAGGTAACACCTTGATTTAGAATTGTAGAAAATCATTTTATATACATAGGTCAACACACCTGGACATTCCCCCCTCATCTTTCAGTTTTAATTACACAGCTCAGATGTCCATTGGCTCCATATAACAGAAACCATGAAAGTCTGGTAGGATGGAAAAAAACTCAGCCTGCTGTCTATCTTGAGCACAACAGCTAGAAGGCTAACTTTACAGTTTATAGATATTAGACTGGCAAAATACATAGTGTTTCTTATGTACACTCAGCAACTCCTAACTGCTAATGGGTAGGACAGATATGTGAGCCATACATTTCCTCAGTGCTACAAGAAAGGAAGGAAAAAAGGAAGGAGGGAAGGAAGGAAGGAAGGGAGGGAGGGAGGGAGGGAGGGAGGGAGGGAGGAAGGAAGGAAAGAAGGAAGGAAGGAAAGACGGAAGGAAGGAAGGAAGGAAGGAAGGAAGGAAGGAAGGAAGGAAGGAAGGAAGGAAGGAAGGAAGGGATAGATAGATAGATAGATAGATAGATAGATAGATAGATAGATAGACAGACAGACAGACAGATAGATAGATAGAATGACTGTTCCACAATGACAGTCTTCATACACCAATTTTTAAAACACAGAATTTGCCTCACCTGTCTTCTAAGGCCTGATTTTTTTTTTAAACTTCCTCTATGCTTTCTTTCTAAAGATTTGACTTGAGGAGGACGACATGGACTTTCCTCATCCCACACTGTGACTGCCTGCCAGATGTCTCTGGCTGAGTCACGGATCAGATGTGTCATGAGCATCTCAGCTGAGGGACAGGGCAGGCTTCTGATGTTTAATTTTCATCCTATTGCTGTATGACCTTGAATATGTGACTGTTTTCTTTGAGGCCACACTTTCCCTTCTTAGTGGAAGAAGGTTGACTGAGAGAGAACATGCCCACATAAACCTCAGAGTAATAACTGGCTTGAAAAACAATCTGTTTAACTTTCCATTTATCTGGTGCTTTGTGTGCCACCAGTGGTCCTGCTTGGCAATCATTATTATTGAGATAGTTCTGATAATGGTCAGATGGTTCTCAGTTTACCACAGACAAATCTGTTGTAGGTTCTTCCTTCCCTTCTGATAACTCAGTCAGGGATCTTTGTAAGTGTTCATTTGCCTCCAGGCCAGCTCAGCAGAGATCAAGGTGCCTTAGGACAGGTATTGAATGCAGGTGAAAAGTCAGCAATCTTCCTCAAAATTGGGTCCCTGCCCTGTCCCATTTCCCTTCCTCACACTAGAGCTCCAAGAACATTTGTGTTCCTTTCAGAAGCAGGTAGGAGAAGAAGAGAGAAAACCAGAGAAGATCCACCAGCAACAGCAATGTCCCACAAGCCTCTGAGCCATGAAGAAAGAGAACCTGCAGCATCCACATCACGGAGGAGGTGGCCTGGTTTTTTTTTGATGTTTCTATAATTTCAGATATATTTATGAGTGTGAAGACAAATTCCAAATATATTGATAAGGAGGAAGACAGTACAGGATACCAGGGATAAGTGGAGGAAAGACACCAGTTAAGGACTCTAACATAGGCTATTCAAAAAAAAAGAACATAGCATTTTCTCTTTATCTCCTCCCTCATGAAAGCACTAAAGCTAAAGTATTAAGGATGGCAGAAGAAGTAGGGCAGAGGCATGGATGGGCAATGATTAGTCCAGGCTCAGAGCTTAAACCACAGGGGGAAGCTGAGCGAGATGTCCAGACCACACAAACTGCAAAGGCCACTGCTCTTGATTCTTTCATTTTAAATGCAGAGCAATGTGATGAAAATTGAGATGACTCTTGAGTTGACTAAGACATCAACCAAACTACCAACTGAGACTACACTTAAAATGTGCCTAACTCTCAAGCTAATGTGGTAAACTAAGGCCCGTTGAGGCTGGACTATGATTTTTGTGAAAAAATGGAGAATAAAGATTTATTGTCTGTTTGAGTTATTAAAAATCTCATGACACTTGAGAAGAGTTGGGATTATATTCCATTTACTATCATATTGTTGGCATTTAGGAGTTAAAAACTTTTTGAAATCCACAATTTAAGCAACTTGGGCTGCATAAACAATGACACAAGTGCCAATATTTTAAACATATGTGCTATATGGTTTAGGTAATGAGGGTGAACTAAATCACTAGGTTGGCATTCTGATTCAGTGCATGTGTTTGAGAGACTGACCCTGTGAATTCCAGACCTGCAGCTGCTATTATTATCGGATCTGTCTTATGTGCTACAGTGGCTATTTGCCCAAACTCATAAAAATTTCTCTGCAAGGTCCATTGAATGTCATTGGTATTTGTAACATAATAATCAAAATGAATTGTTGCTCTGGTGGTAGAATGAATACACAAGGGCTGATTAATCCACTTACAGAAACCCTGAAATGAAGATGAAAAACATAATAATAGCCAGCCCTTAATATTAACCCTGTGAGGACTCTGTCATTAATTGGTCTGAATTTGAGCACAGCTTTTAATCAACTTGCAGGATTTTAAGTTTACACCCCCAAAACTGCTCACTCATCTCCCCAAACTGTGAAATAGATGTTGAATAAATGTCAGAGAAGGTCCTTTTAAGAGCTCATTTTAGGACATTTTATCTACATCAATATCTTGTAATAAAGCAGTACAGCTGTGATTCTGACTGAGCCCATGTCTGGAGAGAATCTGCTTGCAATTTTTCACAGAAGGATGAAGGGATAGCATTATGTGACAGAGTAAACAGGTTATTGAATCTACACTTGGGTAATTCAGACCAAAGTAAGTGTTTTAGAAGAGAAGGGGAAAAAGAAATCTTATAAGTGAAAATAATGGATTCAAACATTGGAACAATAAACTGGCCTTTACCACTGTTCTCAGCAGGGGTCCTTAATATTTGGATTGCAAGAAATTTTTTGAAAACTCTCTCTCCAGAACAATGAAAATATAAATATATATGTCTCCTAAATATAAACAAGTTCATAACCCCCTGAAGTTCATACTTTAACTCATGGGAAGAACTCCAATTTAGATGCTTTTAAATGAGTAACTAGTGACTCCTGTTTTGCAACCTTCTCTACACGTGCTGTGATTGGTTTATTGACTATCTTTTATTATAGCCTGGAAGCTCCCTGAAGGCAGGAGCCATGTGGATCTTTATTGCTAAACCCTCAGCATATAAAACAAGGCCTAGGACACAGGTTGAACTAAACAAACATTTATGAAATTTAAAAGACAGAATTCTCATTACTGAATGTTTAGTGTTCTTGTCCAAGTCTAGATAATGCTAAGTAAACAAAGTGGAAAAATTTTTCTAAATTAGGAGGACATTGACTATGCCTAGGCCTCTCATATGCACAGCTACCCTTTCGTTGTATGTGATCAGCTTTATAATAATGGATTTGTGGAAAGCAGTGCTTGTAATTATATTTGATTCATTTAGTTCTCTAAAGCCATGCTAATCAAACTTTAGCACGCTCGAAAGTCACCTGGAGAGGCTGGAAAAACACAGATTGCTAAGCTCTGCCCTCAGACACTCTGATTTTGGAGGACTGGCTTGGAGCCTGAAATTTTACATTTCTAATAAGCTCCAGGTGATGCTAATACCGCTGGTCCATGGACCCCACTTTGAGGAACAAGATACTAAGAGCCCTTTGAAGTGATTCTAATGATCTCATTTTCCATATAAGAAATCTTAAGAGTCAGATCTGCCCCAACTAACTCAGCAGGGCTAGAATTCTAAAGGCAGAACTTTAGACTCCCGTTTCTGTTTGAGTGCTATTATGATATGATGCCCACCCCCACCACATGCGCTCGCTCTCTCTCTCTCTCTCTCTCTCTCTCTCTCTCACACACACACACACACACACACACACACACACACACACACACACACGAGGCAGAATAACATCCTTATCACATCTCCACTCCACATTCCTCATGGGATCCTTCTTCAGGAGATGTGACTACAATGTAATTAAGCTCTTAATTTGTTTTATTATGTAAACACTTTTATAACAGTGTTAATAGAAATTTTCAGAAGGAAAAATAAATTTCCTCTAATTCCTCCATGTTATCGGAAGTTTCTTTTTGCGTTTTTGTATGTGCATGCTAATTTTTAAATAGCTGTAATCATGGTGAATGTGAAATGTGTTCAGTTTTTACTTACCATAGTGAGCATTTTTAAGTTGCATTGTTTTGGTTATTTTAACAGTGATTAAGTGAATATTAAAAAATGTACATATGCAGCTGAATATTGTTCCTTCAGTGTAGTCAACTGAGATACTATAAGTCTACTCCATTGTAAGGGCGTTGCCAAATATATTTGTGATACCCCTTTTGGAAAAGTTCTCTGAACCAGTTTTAAAGAAATTCAAAAAGGGCAGCCTCATTCAGCTTCATTCAATCTGGTTCTAATCTGAAAAGAGTTACCAAACATCATTCTCACTATTAACCTTGCTTGATTCTATAAGACATTTCTCATTTTCAAAAAATCAAACATTTCTTTAAAGGATTAATATTGGCCACCACTGGGGAATGTGAAGACTTATAGGTCCTGGTGATGAAGACTTGCTATTTTGTGGTGTCATTCAATTCCTCCTAAAATGATGACTTATAATTTCTATAAAATTACACCTTTTGCAGTAGTCTTAACATATGAAAATATAAATATGTGAAACTATAAACACAATTCTTAGAAGATAAGTAAGGGACCTAAGTCTATCAGATTTTATGATGCTACAAGAATTAAATCAATTTAGTACAGAGGTTTGAATAGAAAAAGCATTAATGGAAGGAAAAATAATTTGAATATGGGTTTAAATTCAGTATTTCATAAAAGTAAAATTTTAAATCAATAGAAATTGATGCACTTTTCCCATTATGTAAAAATCCCAATCCATGGAATTAAGACAAATCATTAGATATTTGAAAACATAATTTAGTGGACTCCATCAAAATTGTTGCATCAAAAATATCCAGACTGGAGACAGATTTAATTATTTAACTAAATACTTTTTTAAGTAAAGGTGAACTATAAAACTACCCAAAGGAAATATGGAAGATTAAAATATTTGACTATATAAAATGGAAATTTTATATATGGTAAATTTTATGTATGGCCATATCATATTGTAAATAAAGGTCAAAAGAGAAATAATGAAACTGGAAAAATATTCTTACCACATAAGATAAAATGAAAATTTTCTTATATATTTTTTCAAATCAATAGTAAAATACCAGAATCACAATAAAATAATGTACAACATATCTGACCAGAAAACTATAAGTAGTGTATAGATGTGTAAAACGTTGTGCAGCACCATTCTTCTTAAGTAAAGATACATAGAAACAAAAATGAGTCATCATTTTTCACTTATCAGATTGGAAGCTGGCAAAATATTAAATAATTTATAATATTATTAACAATAGTGAAAGAAAACCAGCAGTCTCATATTCCCTTAATAAGAGTATAAATTGCTGCAACCTCATTGAATGTCAATGTGATAGATAAAAATATACCACAAAATAAAATGTACATGTACTTTAAACCAGGATTTTACTTCTAGGAATTTATGGCCCAATTATACACAAATGTGCACTAAAATATATGCATAAATGTATTCATTATAAAATGTTCTGTAATAGTTTAAAAAATGAGAAGCAACCTAAAGCCCATTGGCAGGGGAATGACTACATAAATTATGAAACATTCATTCAGTAGAATACTAGATAATTACACAGAATGAGGTAGAGTTTTGTGTGCTGACAAGGAAAAATCCCCAAGAGATGTATTGTCAAATTAAAAAAGAAGAAGAAAGAAAAAGCAAATTGTAGACTAGCATAGAAAGTGTATATATTATGCTTCTGTCTTTTTTAAAAACTGAATGCTCTAAGTTAAAAAAATATCTAATATTTATTTAGTTTTCCCTATGAATAAGTACATATTTCACAAGATAAAATGAGATAATGTACATAACAACCTATGAGACATGTTCTAGTTATCTAATGCCAAGTAACTAATACTCCAATGCAGTGGTTTAAAACAAGAAACGTTCATCACAAAAATGAAAAGAAAATAGTTTACTCCTTTTGTTGTTGGGTAGTATTCCAGAGTACAAATATGCTATAGTTTGTTTGCTAATTTACCTGTTATTGGACATTTGTATTATTTCTAGTTTGGGGCTGTTATAAATGAAGCTGCTGTAAACATCATGTATAGGTTAGGAGAATTAAAAAACAAGTCATAGATGAAGAGAAAGTAATTGCAAAGCATCTGAAAAAGGGCTTGTATAGACTTTGTGAAGTACCTCAAAAACTCAATAAAAGAAAAGAAACAACCTAATAAAAGGATTTAAACAATCACTTCACAAAAGAAGATATAAAGATGACAAATAAGTACATGAAAGATATTCATTAGCCATTTGGAAAAATTAAAATTGAAATGAGATATCGCAACATGCCTATCATAAAATTATTTGGAAGTTTCTTAAAAAGTAAACATATCTACCATGAAAGTCATCTATTACATTGCTAGATATTTATTCAAACTGAATTTTTATTTCTAATTATTTGAATGTTGTTTTTTTTATTATTAGAACATAAGAGTGTAAGTACCTTGAGTTTAGGGATATTTTGTTTAATCTTATTTTATCCTATTTTTTTAATTAATGTGGATATTCATAGCATCAAGTATCATGTCTGGAACCTGACAATTCAGGAAATGTAATCTTGTAAATTAAATATGGATAATAAAAATTATTCCTGAATTTGTCACTGGAGGAAGATAAAACAAACAAACGATAAAAACAGTAAGGGTTCATTCATTTCCATAATTCTGTGGTTGGCTTGATGTTTTTTCTGCTACTTCCACCCAGGTTTGCTCATGCAACTGCATTCAGCTGGCAAATTGGCCAAGGGTGGCACTTAGATTGTGAGAATGGAATGGCTGGGCCTCTTCCTCCAACTGGCTTTTCACCTGGGCTTCTTTCTGGTGAACTCCACTCATCGAAGTCTCAGGACAGCATTGCAAAAAATAAGCCCCCAGTGCCAAAAACTTAGCAAATTTCTACTTGTATCACATTTGCAAGTCACATAATTAAGTAGCAGAATCAATGTGGGTCAATATAAAAATATGGAAAGCAGGAGATGAGATTCTTTGGGAGCCATTACTGTAAGAAACTCCTACAAGATATGTATAATCACCCTCATTTACCACTACAGAATCTAAAATTTAGAAACAATTAAATGACTTGCCAAAGGTCACACTGCTAGTAAGGAGCAGGAGGATAGAAGTTTTTTTCCTGTTTTCTTGACTCCAGAGCCTTTTGTCCTGACCACTACTCTCTAAAGAATAGCATTGTTTTTTCTACCTCAAACCATTTTTTACATTCTCTTCATATCTTTAACTTTAACTTCAGTTTGCCTTATGCCCAAGTTTAACATAGCTTTAAAGAATATTCTACCTTTTGCTTCATTTCACATTTGGTTGGTCTACTTTGACTTTTCCTTAAGCGTTTTTTGAATATGCCTGGCCTTGTCCAGCTCTCTACATTGAACTACCTTCTGTAATGTCTTCTCACTTCAGAACTGTCTCTGGGAATCATAGAAATACTTCAAAGTCTGATTATAACATTTTCAACTAAGCTTTCTTCATTTGCCCCAAGGTAAAACTGGTTGCTGCTAATGATTTAACATTTTATCTTAATCATCTTATCATATACTGCAAATCTTAGGTATGGCTTCTATATGACTTTAAGACTGCAAGTTTTCAGTTTCCTGTGTGTGCACTTGTTTGCAGATCATAGCATCTTTTTTTTTAAATGCCTACAGCACCCGGTGGTATTCCTAGGTGGTCTCCCATCTAAATACTAACCAGCCCTGACCCTAACCCTGCTTAGCTTCCAAGATCAGAGAAGATGGGGCACTTTCACAGTGTCATGGCCGTAGACATAGCGTCTTTTAATTACAAGGCATTTACTGAATAATTAAAGCTACCTTTTTTTTTTCTAATTTGTATTTTTTTTTTAAATATCCTATAACAGTGCTTCTCACACTGTAGTGAGCATGGGAATCACCTAAAGATCTTATTAAAATGCTAGCCATTTCTGATTCCATAGGTCTCCTTAGGGTCTAAGATTCTGCATCTTTGGAAAGCTTCCATGTAATACTGAAACTTCTTTTCTGGGGACCATACATTGAATGGTAATATCCTATAAGATAGTTGTGAGGACTCCACACTTAAAATAATAGAGCAGTGATTTTTTAAAGAAAAATAATATCTATGAAACAACAACAACAGCAACAACAAAATAGTTAAAGTTAGAGTTCCCAGGATAATTTGATGTATTTCCTATCTCCAATTTTAATTCAATGTATTTAGCCTCTGAACCCTCCAATAACGCTGGGTTTGGTTTTAATCTGTTAAACTCAAAAAGTAAAAAAAAAAATAACATATACTAAGATGTCTCTTAGATATATTTTTTGTTTATTGAAAAAGATTTTAAAGGTGATTATGTCCCCCCAATATCTTCTTTACATTTACCTCAGCATCAGTCTTGTTCTGTTCTAGACTATTATTCTAACTGTAACCAATGGGATCACATTAAAATACAAATATGGTCATCTCTCTCAATTAAAAACCATACATGGATGAAGTCCAAACTTTGTGACTCACATGCCTTGGCTACCTCTCTAGTTCTTTATATTCTATGTAATACAGATATGCCACATGTGATAATTTAGGTTATGTTCAATAGATATTCACATATGCCCCTCCAATGAGGACAGAGTATATTATTCTATCCCAGTGCTTTGAACTTGGCCATGTAAGTTGCTTTGGACAATGTGCTTATAACATGAGAAGAGATAAGTATGTCTCAATGTGCTTGAGTAGATTTTTGCTTGAATTTTTTGCATCAGTGATTTGTCATGAGAAGAACATGCCTGGGTAGCTACTTCTACTTTAGCATAGTCCTTAGACTAAATACATTGAAGAATATGTGAATTTAATCCAAGTCTTATACTTAGGCCTTGTTTAACCATAGCCTGAAACTGAGGTACCCTTCTGAGCTCATTGTAAGTCAGCCAAATTATACTCAGTATATAGACTAATGAGTATGAGAATACATGCTTATGGTAGAAAGTCACTGAATTTTGAGGTGGCTTGTTACACAGCATGTTAATAAAAATAACTAACTGATCATCACAAATCTTTCAGTTCCTTTGAGTTTCCCATCTCCTTTTCTCCTCTGGGTTTTAACTTTGTTCTGAATCACTCTTTTCTTCATCCCACCTGGTGTGGCTATCCTCTGCTTATCTTCATGGTCTTAGTTTGGAATAAACTTCCTCCTATGAAAAGACTTTCTGGCTCCCTGATTTGATTAGCATACCCTCTTACATACTTTAGCATTGTGGTTCATTTGCCTAATATTGTTTCTTATCAATTATAATTAATTTTCTTTCTTTCCCACTTAATTCCAAGAAATAAAGAAGAATACCTGTTTGGTTAATTTTGAAGCCCCATTACCTAGCCTAGTGCTGGGATATTTTGGAACTCCTGATGAAATTTGGTTGAAACAATTTAATTTAGGGTATCAACATTTTCATTATGTGAGCTTATTTATATTCCATGATCTCTTTGTTTTTACCTGAGGTTAAAGCCATGTTGATAGCTGCTGTTAGAGAACAGAACTATTTGGAGCTAAAACAAAGCAAAAATAAGTAATGCATTTGAATAATCTCATACTGTGTGCTTTATACTGTCACATAAACTTACATACACTGCAAATAAGATAGCAGGCTGGCTGCATTGGAAATACTCGTATTTCATGACTTTTGAGAGGGGTGTTTTGAGCAATGAGGTTCATCGAGATAAAAGTGTATTTAATTCCTGTCAAAAGATGGTAAAATGAGAATATTAGTATGTCTAGGAAAAAAAAGATGGTGACGCCTTCAGAGGAGACAGCAATGGATCAAAACATTCCATCTTTGGGTGAGAGAATCTTCATCTCATATTTTAACATTTCACTGGAACTTACATTGTTATACAATTATATGATATATTAAGAATCTTAGACATTTCTGTGCTCCAATTTTAGAATTGTTCTTTGGGTCGACTTTTTTTCTTAAGTCCCATTTGAAGCTGTAATCATATCCATGAAACCAGTAATAACAACAACAATGAAAAACCCTTAAGTTAGCTATATTTTTCAAAAGCGCCATTGTTACAAAAGACAGAATGAACAGCTATCCCAGATTAAGATATAAAGAGGAATAAAACTGAAAACTGTTCCTGGTGTCTAGCTAGATTCTATACAAAAAAAATAGAAATGCTTTATGAAATATAACACTAAAAGAATTGTTAAAATTGGGTATATACTCTAGATTATATGAAAGTATTATATATAATGTTAAATATCCATATTTTGATAACTAGTTACATATAAAAGCCATCCTTGATTTTAGAAAATATATATTCAATTACTAAATAAAAGATCATGTTGTACCCAGAATATTGTGTAATAGTTCAGAAAATAATAGAATGATAAAATAAATGTAGCAAAATATTAAAAGTTGATAAATTTGGGTAAAGAGTTCATAAATTTTTTATTATTCTTATTAAATTTTTATAAACTGAAAGTTATTACAAAAATATTACAAAATTGAGTTAAAAATAAAATTATAGTATTTGTTAACGGATTTCACAGGGCCCATTGTAGTGGGCCTCAAGCATTTAGAAATCTCTAGACCACAAGGGGCACTAAACCCTATGTTCAAACAACTCCAAACTCTAGGGACCCCTTGTCAAGATCTTCCAGGAACAACTTCCATAATCACACATTTGTTCAACTTCTGGGATAAGTTGATTATTTTCAGTTGCTATGAGTACAGAGTTTATGCTGGGACCGGAGAAAACAGACCCAGGATAGCAGTGATTCCAAAAATTTCTCGTGATAGGAGTTCAGGGGCCAGACTCTGGCTGGGGAGGCAGTGGTAAGCTGGAGTTGAGCTGCAGTCATGGGTGCTATTTTTACTTCCAGAGGGCAGTTATTTAGGAGTACCTTGGGAGGTAATAAGACCATAAAGGGGATTAAACCCCTGCAGACCACTTCTGAGTGCTGCCACTAGTCTATTTAACAGGCTGGATGTTATTTCTTTCGCTCAGATATTACTACAAAGCCCAGAATAAAGAGCAGGTACAGCATAACGCTCAGAGTAAAAAACAAGCTGAGATTTTCTGAAATAGTTAGTATCTCAGAGTAATTTCATAAAATGAAACCACTAGAACAAAACATTGCTCCTAAATGAACAATAAAATATCAAATAACTTTAACTCTCATTTTTTATATATGCAAACACCCCCACCAAATATGACTCTAAAAGCTGCATGCAAATCTGTTAGTGAGTAATTTACTTTTTTTTGTGCAACTGATCTGAAAAATTATTTAGCTCTCAACCTTAACTGTTTACTTTCTACAAATAAACATTTTCCTATACAGCACTAGGCCTGTGATTTTAGGGACACGTAACATTAACATAAAAGAGTTCTATATTGCCTTTATGGTTCGTTTTATGTTTCCTTTCACATAGGTAATTTATTTCTTCAACATTTACTCAATGCCTACTCTAATAGATATGTTAGTATCATATCCCATTGTCCTTCCTGGAGGTTATCTGCAGATTCATTAAACAATCCCCACACTTAAACATCTGGGCTAAAGTCTTTCTCTTGCTGCTGGCATAGAATGAGGGATAGACCAGAAGTGCTGAGGAGTTAATGTTTTCTGGAAAAAACATTAGCCAATGAGAAATGAGAACTGGAAGATAAATATCCCATCTGCTCTTTGCCTTCTGCGGAATTATTCTGAGGTGGGTTCCAGATAGTCTCTGAGAGGGTTCCCAAGGGCATTAAGCTTCAGTTGCACTCATTTCTAATTTACTCTATGATATAGGTTTTATTGGTTTTGATATCTTCTCTGTCTATCTTTCCCAACCCTCACCTGTGTTTTCTGAAATACAGCTAAAGGAATTACTTGAACTGAAATTTTTGTCTCTGTGTATACAAAGCAAGGTAGCTTCTCTGCCTGAGATACTAGTCTATACACAGGGGACAGTGGTAATACACAGAAAGGTATGGTCTTCTGGACCATACCTTCTAGTGATAGTAGCAGAGATAAACCAAGAAAAAATGAGAAATAAGGTGTATTTGGAGGACAGTGGAGTAAATATGTAAAATAGGATAATGAAATAGAGTGTAGGTATGGAGAGTCTTTTAGTAGAAATATTTAAGCAGAACTAGAATATTGAGAAAGGATGAGCTTTGCCAAGTCTTTGGAAAGCAGACCTGGTAGAGGATCTAGAGAAAACAAATTCTCAAGCAGAAGGTGGGGCAATCCAAGGAGCAGAAGAAAGGTCAGTTTGTCTGGAGAGTAGAAAAGAAGATGGAAAATTATATGAGCTTCGAGACAGAAACACTGGAAGCACTGATATGTAGCAAAATTTTTATCTTTAATATTTATACATACATTTTGGTTGCTTTGTATATTTCTACACATGGTACAATATTAACTCACTGGGAAACATATGTTCATTCACTCAACAAACATTTATTGAACATTTACTAGGCACAGTCAATGTTTTAGAAATGTAGGAACAGAACTAAACAAAATAGAATCACTGTTGTCATGAAGCTGTCATTCTTCAGCATGGGAAAATATAAACACTCTTCTCCCTTCTATTTTAAATGACTGCTATTCACCATGATCCTTTAATTCATCTTTTTCTATGCCAGTGAAATTTTGGCTCAACTTTATAGTGTTTCTAATAAGTTTTAATGTTAGAATGCAAGGCAATCCTATTTAATACTTTAATTTCATAACCTATTTAAAGCTCTCTTTTTCCAACTCTTCCAACTGGTCTAATTCATCCAGTGGAAAGGGAAAGTATCAAGTCTTTTTACTGAATGGATGAGGTTATTATAATTGTTGGTAGGGATATGACTCTGTTCTTGTCAATGGGTCTGTTTTCATTGATATAGCCTATCTTCTATTAGATATCTGTGGTTTTCTTGAGGGGATGTTCAGCTTTTTCCTGACTTGTCCATGGAAGGCTCCCTTAGAGGCAGCAAAGTCATCCTGTGGCCTTGCCAGTGGTCCATGCTTCTAATCCTTTGTTCATGTTCAGGATCTCAGTACTTGTCTAGGAGCCCCATAATTCCTGAACTATATTAACCTCCATGATCCCACAAATGGAATCAGTGGAACTGTTAAAGTCCTCATCCTCACTCTCCAAGGATTACAAAATACAACACTATTACACAACCTTTCCTAAGCCTGCTGCATGGACCAGTTTAGAAGAATCTCTGCCTTCAGAAATCCTTGAATTATAAGAGGACACTAGACCCCATGTTCAGCCACAACTCCAAACCTATGTCAAGAACTTTCATGAACTCTAACAACATTCTCTACTCTAAACAGAAAATTTCTGCAGATTCTAAAGCCAGGTACATATCCATCCCAAGGTGAGATTAGCCTCCATTTCTTACAGCAGCCCAAGACTTTATAAGTCTTCTTTTCTTGGAGGGCCAGAAAACTTGGCCCCAAAACTGAAGAGATAATATATCTCCTCTCAACCATTTAGCTACAGCAATATAGCTATTGCTGTATCCCAGTCTCATCTCTTCAGCTATCACCATTCCAGTACACACCCACAGCATCGTACTGCATATACCTGTGACTGTCATCTGAGGACTCATGTAGTGTAGACAAGAAATGCAAAGGAATTGTTGTTGCTGAGAACATTCCTTAGAAATAATAGACGGGAGTTGGTGATACCCCAGCTTCCACATCCCTCAGCTGGAACAGTTCTGAGTAGTGTTCTACACTGTCTCCTGGTATTCCCCAACCAGACCTGAGTTGTTTTCATAACAACCTGCACTATAATATACTCTTTATTGGCTATCCTTCCCTTTTTCACTCCCTCACTTTCCTATTGAGATTTCCTGGAATCGTAGTCCAAATAAGTCACTTAAATTCAGAACCTGCTTCGAGGGGAACCCAAACCAAGATGAGAAATGAAAACCTTCTATTTTCAACCCAGTCTGTCCCTCTAAAATCAACGAGGTTCTGCATTTTATTTGTTCTTCTCAAGTTTGGGAATAAACTATATTTTGGCTTATCAGGAAAGATTATACTCAATACTAGATATATTTTATATTTACATTTACATCAATATTTATATCTAAATATGTGAATATCTGACACATATCTGGAGACTTAGATTAAAACAAAATATCTTCTAGTTCTTCAATGTTAGAGGCCTCACAAATTCTAGTTTTTCTGCATCATGCTGTACTCATCTATAACAGAGTATTTGGACTTCACTATGTCCAATGACTCTTACAACAGAAGTTTCTTCAGCTCTATGAAAGTTCAGGACCTTTTGTCATAAGGGTGGGGGGACCATGAGCATTTCCTTTTCCTGTAACATTCTTCCAAGGTTCAATGAGTGGAAGAACTGGGCATGGGAAGGTGGGTAGATGTCTTCTCAACAGCAAAATGGACTTTGTGGGCCAGAGAGTAGATGGTATTTGAGGCATTTCTGATGTCAGAAATAGTGAGGCTAATGCTTTTTGTGCCTTAATTTTCCTTGTGGAACACAGCCTTAATCTTTGACTTCATAGGGTAAGTCAATATATCAATGATAGGCATGGCAACAATTTAAAGACTTAGTTTAAATAAAGGTCTTATATTAGGAAACAAAAAGACACACTCTAAGAAATTATTTTGTAGTATCTTTTTGGCCCATTAAGATACCAGTTGCAATGACTGAGCTATGCTATATATATTCTCAACCTTGAAAGGAAATTCAAGAGAATATCAGAATCTTCACCTGAAAAGACAGAGCCAAAAACATTCTTGATTTATTTGGAGAAATCCCAGGATGGAGGGCATGTGCTCATCTCAAGATCAAGGATTCCTGTTTTATTCCACATGTTTAACATCATTCTCACAAATTAATTACTTTTTTCCTGCCTGGAGGAAGACTTGGCACATGATCAGTGTTTCTGCTCTCAAAGATTTCATATTCATATGATTTTTACAGCCAATCTAGCAGACACTGAGAATTATCTATAGGAATCTCACCTGCCCCTGCTACAATGTGGAGTAACAAAGCAGTGCCCTATGAGCCAAATCCCTTACATTTTTCCAGAATTATTGCTCAAATCTCATCATCTAATGCTGACTGGATTTCATATTTAATACTTTTCCTAATGAAAATTTCCAAAATTTATCTGCTTCATAGAAAATGACTTTGATTTGGGATTAAGTATTTGACTAAAACAACCAAGCAACCATGATTCTGCTAAAGATATAAAAAAGAAAAAAAAATGAGAGGCAAAACTCTTTTCACCAGATGGCTTGGCAGTTACATAACTGCCAAGTTTTCGAGTGACTTATTTTCTATGACCCAGATAGAAGCAAGCTAGAACCAAATATCTCACATGTTCCTAGACACTAAGGACAGATGAAAGTATCTTACAGATCTTGTACACAAGAGTGTTCACAATTACAGATTCCAGTTACTAGAAATCATGAAGCTTGAAGCTTTTGATTAGGAAACAGACAAATAGGCAAACAAAGCCACCAGACTCAATTATCAATCAGATGAAAAAAATACCTAAGGAGACAGCAGGAAAAAGGAAACGTGTTATAGTAAGTGCTTCTTGTGGAGGCCCTGTTATAAAGATTTGCCCACTGGCTGTGACCTATACCCTTCAGCCTACTTGCATCATTAGAGCTAAAGTCTCTCATTCAAGGTCTCCTCAATTAACACTTCACGCAGTCACAGTTTCCCCTGCTGTTGGTGCCAGTGCCCTGTTCCTGATCCCCAAAGTCTTTAAGTTCCTGATTAAAGTATAAGATGTACAAGTATACAGATGTCTTGCACAAAACTTTACCTTGTTTATGTGGTGTTGATCCATCAACATCAAAGGCCAGTCTTTTGGCTCTCAGTTGATCACACATGACATGTCACAGCAGAAGCACCTGAAATAGGAAAGGTTAAGGTCCAGAGGGCAGGCAGCCAAAGCCCTATTTCTATAATTGCTATTCTAGCTGTGTCTTTCTCAAGACCTGACGTAGGTCAGTGTCATTGAGCCTAGAAATGGTTCCAGGCTGGAAAGACCAAGGCGTGAAAGTGGAATACACTTTGTTTTCATGAAACATAATGTTGTTCTTTCCCCACAGGAAAAGGCAACAACAACAACAACAACAACAACAACAACAACAACAACAAAAACTTTTCTTATTTTGAGCAGTCCAAAGCCTGAAATTAGTCATTTAAGATCATATTAGACAGGAAATAGAATCCTCTCTGTGGGTTTTGGCAAGTGTTAGGTTAGACTTCAGTTGTGATTGGATGTCTCATCTGGAACCAATAATTGCTCCCCCTTAGCTTGGAGAAGGCTACCTCAGAGACCAAGCTACAACTCTTTAAAAGTGGGCTGAGGTTCAGGTAACTGGCAGTAGCTTTTAGAGAGCTTTTGCATGGAGAAACAGGAAAACTGGAAACAGAGAACACACCAGCAGGATCATTTAGGTAGAGGTAGTGAGCTCATTATCAAATATGTGTCATATATAGAAAATAACCTCTCTCATTAGACAATAAAGTGGAGTAGAGAAAAATGCAGTGCCAATCAGTAGCATGAAATAAAAGAGCCAAAATAGCCATAAAGCCCAGGGGAACAGACCCTCCTGTTGACACCTAACAGAGAAGGCAGCTGATAGGCCACTTCTTCAGCATCTGGGCCAATGCTGCTATTAGTGGTATTCTTGTTACATTTGTCTGTCCCTTGTCAAAGAATGAATGTTGCCCAGATTATGACCCTATAGCAACTGTAAATTCCAAAGTAGAATTGCAGCAATCAACAAACCGCCTAAGCTCCTGTGGTAAACTGATTCTACCAGTGAGAATGAATTACTGTATCTGTGGTTTGACTTTCCATAGTTTCAGTTACCCACCATCAATTGTGTTCTAAAAATATTAAATGGAAAATTCCAGGTATTTTTGAGAGAAACAACATTTATATAACTTTTAATACAGTATATTGTTATACTTGTTCTATTTTATTATTAGTTATTGTTGTTAATCTCTTTTTGTGCCTAATTTATAAATTAAACTTGATCATGGGTATATGAGAAAAAAACATAGTATATATAGGGCCCGGTATTATTCATTATTTCAGGCACCCACTAGAATTTATTAGAAGGTATCCCCTACAGATAGGGGTGGGATACTTCACATAGGAAACTCACTGCAAGTGCCTCATCTTTGCTAGTGGTTTGGATTAGAGAAATCCCTTCATAGGTGCCCCAAGATCTATATCCCTCTGACAGCCAATAGTTTGGGTTTAGGGGTAGTTCAGGAGGGGAAAAGAGAAAAGAATCAAAGTTATTCTCTCTGTGGGGTAATTTTTTTTGTTTGCTAAACAAATTAATAGAAAACATAGGGCTGACATCCACCTGAATAAAAGAGATAGATTGTGTTAAATGCTTTAAAAGTTCTTGTTTGTGACATGCTAATTGTTATTGATTATTATCTGCTTTTTATAAAGATTCACCTATAAACCAATACCTCAATGTCCTGAGTTTATTTTATATACTTGAAACTACATTAAACTGTCTTTCTAGAGCAATTTGTCCATAAGTTAGATGTCACTCTGTCACGGTACAACAGGATTTTATTATAGACTAACAACTCAGAGAGACACTGGCTATTTTAGGATCCATCTCCCAGCACACTAACCAGTGGCTCGAGTCTTGACAAGTATAATATTTACCAAAAAAGTGGGCCACTGTCTCCCTTTCTTACTAACAATTTAAGGTGAGTCTCATTCCCCACTGTTGTGTGTTTTGACAAGAAAAAAAAATACCTACGAACATCTGTGGGTGAGGCCCCTCAGTGTTTCAAGATTAGAGAGTTATAGAAAATAAGAATCAGTTCATTAACTATTTCCTCCACTGTATAAAGTCTATTATCAATTCGTCCTAAAGCAAAGAAGCAATATTTGAGGTTATGTGGAACATAAATACTAGCCACTGTATGAAGGAGCCTCACCACACATGAGGGGCTGGAGATGAGCTGGTGTTATTGCTCCTGATTGCCTTGGTGATATTGCAACTAATAATATGATTACATTCAAAAGCCCTTTTTGGAAAATGACAGGAAAGAATGCCCCCGTGACTTGATATTATTGCATTTCACACTTTACTCCCAGGACATTTTTTTTAATGTCCACTGCTAAGAAAATCTATACTTCTCAATAGAGGCCCACGTTGTACTAAATAAATATGTTTTCTTTGATAAAATACCTATGTTGTTTTCCACATTGACGCTATACTTTTCTTAAGGTGAGGCAGCCTTTCTCATATTCTGGTCACCTTTTTAAAATAAATGTCAGAAGCTGCAAACTACAAAGGAAGCATTTTCCCCACTGCCAAGGAGCAAGGTTTTTGGTTATAGCTGATAATATACATTTCGTATACAATTCTATGAAAGCATTTACAAAAATTATAGATCCAGATACTTCTGTTTCTCTACTTGTGAAATGAGAGGATCTAAACTAGAATAAACTAATAAGATCACTTGTAAGTCTTTTAGTTTAAAAATAATCTTTGAAAAGACAAAGTGCTATTCTATCTTTCAATTATTATTCATATTCTTGCAAACTTCACCCAACATGAATGAAGAATTTTTCAAAAAAACTTGATCCTACAATCCCATTCTGAAACTCTCTCCAACCATTTTATCAAGAACCTCACTCTTCTGAAGTTTTCTATTCATTGTTGCAGGCTTCTTTTTGTTAGGTCATTAAAAAGGAAGATGGAAAACACACGATGCTGTTTAGAAATGTCTCTTAGAAACACGAATAGAAAAATTCAGAAAAAGTATGTAAATTCCTCAAGTTTACAGCTGATTTGAGACTTTGGACTACACATTTACCTACTTCTTGATTAATTATGTATCAAATATCTGTCTTGTGGTAAGCACTGTGCATAGTGGTAGGAATCCTAGGGATATAGAAGATAAGATCCTGCTCTTAAGGAATCATGGTACAGGCAAAGGGACTTACAACAACAACAACAAAATAATGGACAACTGTCATAGAGTCTAAGCATTTCAAAGTAATGGAATAGGTGACCTTGAGGTCCACATTAGTGGGGCACCTAAAATGGCCTGTGAGAATCAAGGGAAATTTCTCAGGTGTAACCTCTGAGCTGAGTCCTAAAAAAAGACTTAATGAACTGAAGACAAGGACACCAAGCAGAGAGCACACACATTTAAGGAGATGTATGTCCAAGCCCAGCAGAAAACAGCAATGCCAGCAGGTGGCCCTAGGTGGGCCACTGTGTGCACAGGATGAGGAGGCTGGCAAGTTATACAGCTGAGACCATGAGCAGTCCTGTACCAGATGCACTGGAACACCCATTCCCTGGACACAACCTAACCTCTGTAACCTCACTCTATTTATGTTCATAGCCTCATGAGGGGGTAGGCAGCAGTAGGTACACTTCAGAGGTATTAAAGACAGATTTTCCAGGCTTGGGAGAGTGATTAGATGGAAGACATGAGGGATAAGGAAATCATCACAGCAGATACAGGAAAGTAAGATATCTTTGCTTCTCCATCAACTTCGGTATTCTCACTGAAGTGATTAAGGAACTTCTCTGTGGTTAACTTGGGTGCTGGAGGAGAAGAGAGCTAAATTAGCCTAGTTGGGACATGTTAGGGAGAACTAAATAGAGAAACAAGGACTGACCAGCCTAATTGGCATGGGAGCTGAGACTATAATTCATGCAGTATTTCAGTGAGTGGTCACTGGGATTCATCTAATGTGTGTGATAGGATGACAGACAAGCAGGCAAGACCAGTGTTCATGCCCCTGAATAAGAGACTGGCCAACTTCTGTCCTAAACCATGAAAGTATTAATACTTTCATTCTCTAGTCACGGAACAATGGGAAGATTAGGAGTGTCATTGTTCAAGAGGACTGTTTCTGTTCACTTATTTATATGTTTGTTTAATAAGATGATACACACAGAACTCAGGTCCTTCACACTTACTGTTGATCACATTTTAGACAATACCCACATAGTACTTCACCATGTGTAGTAACAATTTCTGCAAAAACATATATAAAATGTCTTCATCTAAAGCAAATAAGGACGTGAATGACAGAATATTTACTCATCAGCATGATAGAGAAAGCAGTGTACATTTCTAGCTACAGCACAGACTTCTGGTGGCAAAGCAGTGACAAACATCCTATTAGGTGGTTTTTGTGGGGTTCATGCAAATGAAACAGGAGCAGCAACTGTTGCAGGGCATCTAATCAACAAAGTGATATGCTAGTAATTAAGTTTCAACTGACTCCAATCCTATTCTAAGCATTAATTGCAAGGGGCGGGGGGGGGGGAGGGGGGAATATACAGATTACTTGTTAATAATAGAACAGTTTTAGTTCCACAGTCTTTTTTTTTTTTTTTTTATCAATTTGTTTGATTGTTTGTGTGGCAAACACTTGCTCTTCCCTGTATGTATTTAGCTATTTGGAACATTTTCTTTAAACAGCTATTTATTAATAATTAGAGATGTCTTTAAATCACAATCGTAGCCCCTGATGGACCATGGAAGAGTATTTTGAAAATTGAAAGCTTCCAGGGGTGACATGGTGTTTCAGAAAACTTAAAGTGAGAGAGAGGAGAATAATGTATCTTCCATCAGTGTGAGGAGGAAAGGCAGGCAACACTCAAATTCTTAATATCCATATGTGTTAAAGATTCAAAGCATAATATGCCCTTCTATTTGCCACTTTTTGATAAAATTATTTGCCTAGTCAGGTTATAGAAAATTCTGTCCACCCTCAAATCTACATACCTCTTCTTTCACATTTGTAGTTCAGACAAATCTTATTTCTCTTCAACTTTCTGGCACTTACAAAAAGAGTTCAGACAGGCCTTTTGTCCTTGAAATTATATGACTTAGTCTGTGTCTCCTAGCTAGACTGGGGTCTATTTTTGTACTTGGGCAAGTTTCTGAATGGTACAGAGAAAATGTAGGAATAAAAATTACTCATAGGTTTATAGTTTAATTGGGGGTCAAAAAGGCAACTGGTAATGTGAGAAAGAGAAACAGACAATCAAAGAATAGAAGATGTAATAATGGAGTGAAAGAGAGTGGTGGTTCTCAAATTTAAGTATGCATCGGAATCACCTGCTGGCCCTGATAGAGCCTTGGTCCTTGGGACACCCTTTTCTGCTCCAGTAGGTCTATGCCAACTGACATAGGTGGGCTAGGCATTTGCCTCCTGTAAGTTTCAGGAGATTCTGCTGCTGCTGTCTTTGGACTACCCTTTGAGTACAACTAAAATTGAAAGCACACACTTCACAAAAGCATTTCATTTACAAAATTAAGAGTTTTAAACAAATCTCAGTTTTGAAATATACCCACACTCACAGTGTCTACAGGGAAGATTAGATCTGTTAGCTTACTGTTAATAAATACTGATATAAACAAAGTTAGGGAGGAGAGTTATGAAGAACTAGGCAAGGAGCCTAAAACAAATCTATGTTACTTTGCTATTTCCTTAGTTCCCAGGAAAAAAACCATTGAGACATTTAAGAGCTGGTGCTATCACATCTGTATCACAAAGGAGGCAAGGATTATTGTAAGAAATATTGTAAAACCCTTTGGGCCCCCCAATATTTTTACAACGATAGGGTCAGTGAAATTTGCCAGAGGCAAATCTAAGGGGCTTAAAGATAAGAGGATGAGAGAGGTTCATCTTTAATAAGAGGAGAAATGATTAATTCTAGCAAAAATACCTCTTTTCCAGGAAATACATTTTTATTTTGTAAAGCCATGGTTGTGATACTGAATTTTTATTACGAACCATATATTATATCAAGAATATTACTTCATTTAATCCTCACAATAATGTAACCATTACTGTTATTTCTATTTTACAGAGGCTTCAAAGGTTAAGGAAATTTGCCTAAAATAAAAAAGATAGTGTATGACATAGCTGAAATTAAAAATCTTGGTCTCTTTCTTACTACCTCTACTACTTGACCACTGCATTATAGTCCTCCCTTCCCACATATGTTCTTGGTGATTTTGAGATTCCTTTAAAGTATCTCTCCCCTTGTTTTATTTTCTATCTTCTAGCAACATAACGATCTTCACAAAATGGTTTAAGAGTGGTGGACTCTAGTAACTCTATGCTGAGAAAATCTATAGATTTGTCAAAGTTTTTTCAGTACGGAATAATTACCCCAGTAGTGAATATAGTGCTATGAGAAGAGCTAGAATATGTTTTGGGTGTGTCTAATATTTCATGAAAACTTATAGGGGCTATATAATTTTGAGATATAACTCATTCACATTTCTTAAATATTGATTTCACTGAAATATTTTTATTTCTATACTCAGAACAGTATTGTCCTTTAAGATATGGTTGATGACAAGTAACATTAAATTTGACCAAAAATAGCTTAAAACAAGAAGTCAGGAGGTAGAAAATGAGATGTTTGGAGGTGGATGGTCCAGTGCAGATTTAGTAGCCCAGTGATGCCATCGAAGACCAAGGTTCTAACTTTCAATGTTCCTTCAGTCCATCACCATCACTTGTTAGGCTCTCTTCTCATGGTTGCGAGATGGCTGCTATGGCATCTCCTTGAGCCAATATGCCAAGACAAAAGGGAGAACCACATTGGGTAAAAACGGTTGTCTTTTTATCTGGGGGTAGAATCTTTCTTGGAGGTCCTCTTATATTGGTAGTTTCAGTGAAGAACAGGAAAGAGACGGAAGGTAATCAGAATTGGCTCTAATCAATCAAGATCTGTTTCCTCGGTCTGAACACATAATTGATTTGGAAAAAAAATCTGCATTGTGTTACAAGAACAAAGGAGGGCAAAGCTGTGGATAGAAGCACTATTATGTTTGCCACCATCACTATTCTCCCAATATCAAGCCCTTTCCCACATAAGGTCCTTGATTGAGAGCTGTAGAGAATATATTAAGTAGGACAGCACGTGATGTCTAGGAGTTCACAATTTAAATCCAAAAGGCACTTCAGAGATTAAACATAGGTGATTATGGGAAAGACAAGAAATCATAATTAAGGGAAAGTTGATTAAAAAAAACCTGAGTATATTGTAGAGAGAAAACATATTTTTCTATTTTCCCAGATTTCATCTTGCAGTAAATGCAATTCGTGAGAAGGCTTTGATTTGTCAGATGAATATCTGATAGCACAATCAGAATGTGGGCAAGCCACACATTTGCATCTATTTTAATTTTTGAGCGTTGCTCTACTAAATTAGAAAAAGAACTTCATTTTATCCTAGCCTGAAAATTATGAGTGATTCACAATGAATGTTGGATTTTTGGATATTAATAATAATTATTGTTAAAGTAGGCCTGCAGGCTGGATTTTTATTGGATTCTCTTCCAGTGCTATTCAAACTTATTGAGAATGTCAGCTTAAGATAAAAAGACATTCATGAGTGATTGCTTATATGCCACATAGATTCTCTGTGATTTGGAACACTTGGATTTAATTCGCAATCTACATTACTATTTCTGTTGTATTCATGACAGCTTCTCTGGTTATAGGGTTTTCAGTGACCCCCTTAGGCATTTCTGTTCTGCATTATTTTGTCGGTTTCAAAATTTGTGCCTAAGGAAAAGTAATTTTCTAACCTGTCTTCTTTGCCCCAAATAAAGAGTTCATTTTAGGCCACTGGGCTCATTTATACTCCTCGTCAGTTTTCTAACCTTCATTGCTTATTAAGACAATTCATTTAAAGTTCATTATGGCACCTGGCAGAGAAACTGATGTAAGTGCTAAATAAATGCTAGTTATTATTAGTTTTAGCATTAAGATTCCTACTACTTCCAAACCTTCACCCAGGTATTCAGATGTTTAGTATACAGGCTCTGAAACCAGACCAGCTGGAGGTTTATCCAGTCTCCACCATTTACAGGCACTTTGGACAAGTTCTTTCATCTCTTTGCACTTTTTTCCTGCTTCTATAAAACAGAAATAACAGAAGTACTATCTTCATTTATATTTTTTAAAGATTAAGTGAAAGAATATATTTAACACACTTGGATTAGATGTGTTAGCTACTTACTAATTCTACTATTCCTACCACTATATAAATGCTACTACTGAAACTACTACTAACAGTACTACTCCTACTAATGCTATTTTACATCACTCCTGCTTTTGTTGGATATATGTTTTCATCTTTTCAATCAACCTCTATTCTCCCTATAGCCCAGCAATTCTTGAAGCTTATGTAACAAATAAAATTTTAATATTTCTGTGGATTCTTTGGGTCAGCAGTTTGGGCAGAACACTGTGAGGACATCTTATCTCTGCTCAGCAAAGTCTGAGTTCTGAGCTGGAAGACTTGAAGTCTGGCTCCCTGAGCATTAGTTGGGCCACTCACACATCTGATACCTGGACTGAGGAGACTCAGACAATTGAAGGCTGGAAGACCTAGAGCTCTCTGTGCATCTATTTTCAAATATCTGATCTCCCCGTGTGGTTTCCAGTATGGTAGTTTCAGGTAGGTAGGTTTTTTACATGACAACTGGGAGATTCCAGAGTGGGTGTTTCAAGAGGAAGAGAGCAAGGCAGAAACAATATAGCCTTTTATGACCTTCCTTCAGAAGTCATACAGCACCAACTCTGTCGTGGTCACAATCTTAATCCCATTTTAGACAGGGAGTATAGATTCCACCTTTTCAAGGAGGAATGTCAATATCTCATTGTGAGGAGAGCATGTGAGATGGTACAGGTGTAGATGTGGACATAGGTGTGGATATCTTTGGAAACTGAAAGCTGGTGTGTCCCAATCAAACTCAGTCTTTAATACAAAGAATAACTGCTCTTTCCCTTTGAGGATCTCCCTGTTTCATCTAGTACATTAATTTAGGGAAAGAAAGGGTCTTCACCTTAATTGTTGGTCTCAGCCCAGCACTCCCTCAAAGAGAAGAGAGGCTATATTTTCTGGAGTGTGCCCCACAGGGCCTGGTACTGTGTTGAGAGCAATGTAGGAGCTCAGTGTTACTTGCTGGTTGTCTAGTGGCCACTTTTTTTCTGCTTTATGACTTATGGATGTTTACTTTCTTATTTCAAAGTCTAAGCCTCATTAACTGGATTTTAGCACTAGCTCTTAGACCTCTAGATTTTTGGAATTTTCTATCATTTATCTGGTATATTCATCTGACATTTTCATCAAATCATTCCTAACCCTACAAATGGCTCCTCATTTTCTATCATATATATTCCAGATTTCTTAGCTTCCTTGTAAGAGGAGCATGTATTCGTTTGCCCCCTCATCAGCTTAGATACTTGCTCCTTCCCCATTAGTATTTTCTGCAATCATTTCCCACTATAATGCTCTACCTGGCTTTTTCTCTTCACATTTTCAAGTTCTTTGTCTCTTCTAAACCAGGTTCATAGCTCTTACCTTCCCATAGAAATCCTTTCATTCATTCATGTATTCATGGACACTAACAACACTAACAAGACACACACCATATGTATATATACACATACATATACATACATAGTACTTACAAAATCATTTTATAAAATTTTTAAATTACTGAAATATTTGCATCATAACTGGGACTACTTTGCCTATATACCCTTCTGTTCAAACTAACTATGAGAATCCTGATTCCTAATGTGACTTTGGTATTTTCATGGTACAAGCACCTCAGATTGCATCCTATATTGTACATCAAATATAATTACTGCCCAATGGATTAAATTGTTTGACAAAAAGTCTACAGTATGAATAGGCAGTGTTAAAAACAAAACAAAACATAAAAATTTTAGATCGACTGATAAAAATATTTTCACCAGAGAAGGAAAACAGAACTTGGTCTAATCATAGACCTCTGGAAGAAAAATTTATAATGTTTAGAAAGTCACTTAAAAAAAAAACTGTGGTCATGTGTGAGAGCATTTGCATATGTTTTGTCTCCCTCTCTGTTCTTTATACAGTATTAGCCTACTCTGTATGAGTCTGACAATGTCTAAAAGAATATATTTTTTCCCTTGGTTTTCAAGAGAAAATTAAGGAAGCATTCATGGGTAAAGGACACGTAATGGATCTTGAAAAACAGTTGTGTAGAATTGGCTGTCTAGTGAAACTGTGGGTCTGTCCTTGGATTTGGCCATGCAATTTGCCTCAAGTCACTGGGGTGGTTCCCTTTCTAATTTTAAAGTATACTTTGAATTAAGGGTCACTGTATTTTTTGAAGGTCAGTGTGATGGTTTTATAATGCAAGTACCCTAATCCCCGGGCCTTGGATAAGTAGTGGTCAATGAACTGTTAGGAGCCAGGCTGCACAGCAGAAAGTGAGCAGCAGTAAAGTGAGCAAAGCTTCATCTATATTTGCAGCCACCCCTCAGCACTAGAATCACCACCTCAGTTCCCCTTCAGATCATCAGGCATTAAGACTCGTAAGAGTACCGGTCCTTCATGCATTATAGCCATTGTTATAATGTATCAAAGTGACTAAATTGGACTGCATTTTTCAGAATTCCATTCCTCTGTTTCTGGTTAAAGTGGGACAACAGAAGTATTTTCACAAGAGGTTTGGAGGCTAGAAGTGACTTATCAGCCACATGTTTTTACTTTTGGAAGATTAGAGAAGAGGGTTTTGTTACTCACACCTTGTCATTAATCTACTGATTCACCTTCTTGTAGTGTGGCAGCAGCTAGGCCTGCAACTGCTCCACCTTCCCCAGATCTGTCTTCAATTTCTTCAACTCTCAGGCTGAGCGTGTGTATTTAGCTTATGACAAAGAGCACCAGCTTCTGCAGGATATCCACATCACCAAAGTGAGAGGCAACAAGACTGCCATGGGTTTCAATTTCTCTTTATGACCTTCAGCTTGTCCCCTACTTCACTCCCATCCTCCTTTCCTAACTGCCTGCCCTGGTAAATTTGTTTCAGCAAAAACAATAGTCTTATAGAGACTATTTAATAAGTTGTTGCCACATGAGTTGTTACAGATCAAATCCCTGTAACAAATCCATGTATACATGGATATATATATAAACCTAGTGATTCTGCTTCTCTGATTAAACCATGACTGATACAGTGAGTTTTTTGTATTTTTTTTTTCATAAAGTGGAAAACATATCAGGTTTTAAGAATAATGTGTTCTTTCTAAGTGGAAAAGGAGGATGTAGTTAGAAACTTGGGTCAAATGTTGAGGCCTGTAGACCTCTAGATTATAGGTCACCTTTTCAAAATATTCCATCTCTAACTGCATGCAGCAAGTAAAAAAACAAAATCCAAGCTAAACCAAGCAGGACACTAAACTATGGCGACATGGTGATTCTTTTTATATTTGATGTTCAGGAAGCGAAACTATTTTTCATTGAGATTTCCTTTTCCCCTAAAGAAAGACACTCTTCACAGCTATTTTTCTCATACCAAAGAGATGTCTTCCCAAACTCTTTCCTGTTCTTTCTTACATCAAACGGCATATCAAAGAGGCCCCATCTATGTATTTATTCATTTAGACCTTGCTTTTGAGTTGAACGTTTTCTGTTTTTTGTTTTTCAGTTTAAAAATAATTTTTCTGCATTGCACCTTGAGGAGAGGTATCAATCTTACCTTCCAAAAGAATGAGGGAAGGTTTTGCTAAATGGTGGCCCCGTGAGCAGAACTGTACGTTGTTCCCTCTGTGAAAGAACATTGCAGAAAACTTAAAAATAAATTCACTAGCTTTCCAAATATATAGTTACAATTTGCTGTAATACTGAAGGAGAACTTTCCTTGCTCCTTTCTTATTCCATGACTAGTGACTGAAAAGCCATTCATGGTGGCCTTCTGCCTGTCCTTACATATGTTAAATTTTTATTGTCTTTAACTTCCACATGTTTCAGTTTATTATTTCCTCCAATCATATTAACAAGTATTAACTATTTTTTTTGTTTATTGGCGGTAACATTGGTTAATACAATTATATAATTTTCAGGTATACATTATAATTTGATATCTATATATTCTATTATGTGATTACCATCCAGAGTCCAGTTTCCTTCAGCTACCATATGTTTGACCCTGTCTTCCTCCTCCCTCCTCCCCCACTCCCTACTCAAGTACAAACTATTTCTAACCTGAGTCATAGTAGTGCTTTGTGTACCCATTCCACTTTCATTACATTTGTTGTTTGAAGTTATTTGGTTATGTGGGGGATGAAACAGTGGATGAAATTATGATTTTTATGTTTAAAAAAATTTTTTTTGCTTATTTGTGTGTTGCTTTTGCTTCTGTCTCTTGAGTTTATGGAGCTAGAAAAGCAGTCACTTTTGAGGGGAAGGAGAGGAAGGGTCACCACTACTAAGCAGGGACCGTGCATGATATCTCTTGAAATCCTGAATCTGGAAGGAGTTGAGAAGGAGTTCTTTTATCTTCCTGCATCCTTCTTGATTGGCAATATATAGTCAAAAGAGATGGGGAGATGGTTATGCTGATATGAAATCAAATATAAGTAAAATGTTTTTATACTTGGAATCCAAACAATAAATAGCCTTCATCTTCAAGATATCCAAATTAAACCTAAAAGGCTATAGTTTCAATAGGGTTTCTGAGGCCACTTGGCATTTTGGGAAAAGCACCAACTTTGCAACTGGCCATATCTGGCTCAGACCGCTGCCCCAAAATTATGGGTGGTATTTCTATTGAGAAAGAAATTTATCCTTCAAGCCTCAATTTTTCAGTTTGTAATTCTGAGTTAGTAATGTCCAACTTTCAGTGTTGTTATCAAGATACAGAATAATATCAGAAAACCACTTGACCCAAGTTCTGCATATTCTAGGTCATGTTGTAGAATTTAGGTGAACTTATCAAAATTTTTGTTCACTATGATCATCAATTGGTGAGGGCCTGCAGAATGAATTGGAAAGGATGACAGGAAACACCTGGCAGAAGTCTGTGAAAGTTATATACAAGCATCAGTATTATGAAGTGATAATAGATAGGTCAGTATTTACCTCATACTACATGGTGTATATTTGGTATTTCTTGACCTTTGCCATATTAATCTGTCTCTCTGAATTGTTGAGGCTATTCAAAGAGAATGCCAAACATCATTTACTGAAGAAATGGCTTGCCTTAGATTATGATGGTGAAGAGTAAACCCTACATTTATTTCAGATAGAAGTCTCCTTGCCCTATTTTGAGACATGGCTCAACTCCCTTATTTTCAACAAGCATTCAATAAACCCCCCTTGAGCTTAGAGCAGTATTGGTCATCTATGAGAGACTGGAGTGGGATTTGGTTGCCATCAAATCTCTAGGGCTTGAAATTGGTATCTTGCACCCCTCAGCAAATCTATGTTCATCACTTTCAGGCAATGAAGAAAGTAGTTCAAAAATTTTGACATTATTTATAAACTTGAACAGCACAACAAGAAAAAAAAAACAGTGTGTCCTTTGAGTATCTGTAAACTGGTTTTGCTTTGTGGAAAATGTTGCTTATTCTTGCCTATTGCTTGGTAAAACAGGAAGGCATTTTGTACTAACTATTGAATTCTGGATATGCATGTCTGTTATAGCTTTGAATCGAGTGTTCTTGGAGTCTAATGGGATAACTTTGATTGACTGATAGATTGATTCATTCATTTCTTCTTTCTTGAGGATTTTGGTACTTGATTGGTGATCTTAACCATTGCTCTAACTCTTGCCAATATCATAGGTGGCACTGATGTCTGGAATTTTTAGTACTGTAACCTCCTTAACTCCAACAACCTTCAACCACACCCTTCTATGATAATACCAAGAACTTGACACTGAGCCATCTCTAAAATCCTACTCCCAAACTACAAAATTAAATTTACTCTCCCTGATTCTTCCTACATCAGTCCTTTGACCTCATTATTTTTCTAGCCCTTGACATCTCCCTATTTTCTGCATATGCTCCTGAAAACCCATCATACATCGCTTCAGCTATCTTCCTTATCTTGTAAAAGATAATCCTTCAATCTACCTCATGAATTCCAAACCAGATTCCTCTAAATTTTTCTTCCTTCCTGCCAAGGTGCTATAGAACACCATTGGAAAAAGTTACACAATTATCATTCATGTCACTCAATGGGCACTTTAAGGCAATTAAACACTAACTTAATTTTGTGCGGAATCATTAGATTCTACATGCTTAGGTACTTAAGTCTTATAAGGTTGAAGAGTTAAAGTGCTTTTACAAACAGATAGCTGTGTAACAGAAGGATGTTGGGTGATTCTTATTTTTTTTTTCTACTGAGGTGAGGACCTGAGATTTCAGCACAGTACTATTAGTTCATGACCTCAAAGTACCTTTTTTAGTGGGTTTGCCAATGGTTCTATGAAGATAAATCCTGTGTGTTTGTGTTCCTTGGAGGTAATGTTTTTAAAAAGCAAAATTAATACTTTCCACTTGGCCCTCTATCCTTAATTTCCACTATTTTGGATGACCTTTTTGATAGACCTGTAATATGTAGCTTCTGTTAAAATTTATGTTTAAAATGGGAAACTGGTACAATTGATTATCCCTTTAGCTTTGTCTGTGACCTATACAGTAGAAATGTCAACTGTTTTTTTTTTCTTTATGGAATGGAATCCACCAGGGGGGTCTCTCCTGAAGGCTTTTAAAGATTGCCTACATACTTCTGATTTAATTGACAACAAAACATAAAAACCATTCTTCAAATAAATGAAAAGGAAATTCTAATTCCAAAGCCTCCATGAGATGTGATTTATTTTTGTGGAAGTAAATACATGTTTCTTCATTTATTTTTTATGTAATAAATGGTGCCCAGAAGATCAACCAGGAAAAAAAATTTTTTTTTGCAAGTAACAAAATGTTGCTACCATTATTTCAAATTTCCATTATCTTCACTCTTTTTTTTTCTTTTCTCTTTATTCAGTCTTCTTTATTAGTTAGTGCCATGTAACAAACCATCCAAAACTTAGTGGATTGAAACACAATCAATTATTATTTTTCATTATTCTATGGATTAGCTGGGAGGTTTTTGCTTACTTGCGCTAACTACTAATAGATCTGTTGTATTCTGTGGGGTGTCCAGGAGACTTTGTTGATCTTGGTTGAGATTTTCCATGTGTCTGAGGCCTCAGTTAAGATATTTAGAGATATCTAGATAGACATGACTTTGTTCTCTATGTCTCATACTCTTTCAGGCTAGCCTGGTATGTTTTCATAATGAAAATAAAAGAGCAAAAGAGGCAACAGAAGTGTGCAGAGCCTCTTTGGATCTAGGTTCTGAACTTGTTTTCCAACATCTCCACTGTACTCTGTTGGTAAAAGCAAATCACAAAGGAGCTCAGATTATAGAATGGCGAAGAAACCCCTCCTCTTGATTAGAGGAATTGCAGAACCACACTGCAAAGACTGTGAACACAGGAAAAGATAAAGGGTTGGGGCCATTTTTAAAAACAGTCTCTTCCCTTCAGCTTCTCAGGTACCATAACTAGATTTTCAGTCTAAACCCTCCCAAACACTCCTTAAAATTTGTGGTTGGCAAATCATCTGAGAAACATATATACACAAAGATGAAATTCTTTTAAAACTAAATGTGGTATCTTCTTATGGAAAACAATGCTGAAGACTTACCCATCCCCCAACACACACATAGAAAATAGACTCTCTAAAATAAAAAATTGTGTTTAAGCAAGTAGTTCCAAGAAGCATTCTAAGTGGCATGGGGAAATTATGAGTAAAATTCTTTATACAACAATAGTAATAATTACAAAGAACATAGTAATAACATCCACGTACATTTATTGAGCATTTACCATGTTCCAGGCTTTGAGCTTTAATTCATGATCTTATGTCTTTGAGGAAGTTACTATTGGTACAATACCCATTTTATAGATGAGGATACTGAGACTTAGATGGATTAAATAATATGCACCCAGTCCCCCACCCATTGATAGCTGTGCCAGGATTTCTACCTGTACTTCCCTATTACACAGTGAATAATCTCCAGCATTGCATGTACCCACAGGAGACTTTCTCTACAAACTAAGGGTAAGCTTGATTCCATATTGCTCTTCACTGGTGTTCTTAACTTTGCCTGCTCAATGAAATCGCCTGCTTTAAAAAAGTACTAATGCCTTGATACTATGCCCAGAGATGCTGGTACTTGTGCTGAGCATAAGAATATTTAAATCTCCCCATGAAATTTTTAATAGGCAGTTTTGACAAGTAAAATGTGATTTCAAACCAGCAGCATCAGTATCAGCTGAGCTTATTAGAAATACAAATTGTCAGGCCCAACCCCAGACTGTTGAATCAGAATGTCTGTGGTGGAGCTCAGGAATATGCATCTTAAAATTCTCTCTAAATTATTCATGTCTGTGGTGGAGCTCAGGAATATGCATCTTAAAATTTCCTCTAAATTATTCTGATGCACATAGATGTTCAACCTTATGTATCAGAATTCCCTAGAGAGCTTTATTAAAACTTGAGACTAATGGGCCCTGGCACAGAACTACCAAATTTGTATTTTCACATGTTTCCAGGCAATTCTGATGTACACAGGATTGAGAATCATATCTTTATACTAAATATACTGTCCTGTTTTGTATAATTCCAATATGTGGACACTAGGATTTATTAAGCTTACACAATTTTTCTCTCTCTCACGAGAGATATAAACATAATGAACACAAATTTTTTGTTCCAAAAATAGGTGCTAAAATTAAAGAATCACATTCTTTGATGAAAACAGAATTTGATCCTGCAGGATTCCAGAAATGACAGATCAATTGGTATCTCAACTATAATCAGTAGGATATAATGTCATAAGAATGGCTGAGCTGTGAGCACTGGGATGAAGCCACCCATGACTCAGGACTCGTAATGAACATCCCAGTAGAAGCCTGACTGTAGTCATTATACTTTTTAGAAACAAATCAAATGCTCAAGTATAACAGACTTTAAGATTAAAGTCAGAAGCTGATGTCTGGCATGGACATTAGATTTCCCATGGCCAATAAGAAATCACGTTCTACTTCTTCCTAAAATTGCAATTTTCAATTTCTGTTGGCACATCTGAGAAATACTGACCCATTACTAATTGGTCCCATAGCTCTCAGTCCTAGAACAGAAAAAATGAGGTTCAGAAATATTTCTATTGCAGGCTATCTGGAAACTTTTAAAGAAAGATATCATTTACAACTTTATCTCAAACCCTCCATGTAGGACAGGGAATCTATATATCTTTAAGGAATATACTTTTAAAATCAGCTTTATTTTCAATCAAAATGCATTCAATTTCCTAATTCTTTGATTTGTTTATAACCCAATAACAATTACTTACTAAGTGCTTATTGGATAGAAATATAAAATAATTTGTGTATAGTGAAATATGCTATTCAAAATGTGATTCCCAGACTAGCAGCATTAGCATCTCCTGGGATTCAACCCAGTCCTTCTGAGTCATTTTAATAAGATCTCCAGGAGATCTGTATGAACGTTAATGTATGAGAAACATTGCAATAGATGTGGTCTTGTCTTTTCAAGGCAGTTGAAAAAACGTTACATACATCTATAAAAGGTTAAATCACATTAAAAATTGAGGATGGACCAAAGCATGGTCCCTTCTCTCTAGAATGTTAATGTGACAAGTTAAATAATTATCATAGGTTAAGTCCCATAGAAGCAGAGCCTGAGAAAGGAATTTGGTTCATACGACTTACTGAGGGAGTGTTCTCAGGAGAAAGAAAATAAGGGAATCAGAATGGGCTAGGGGAAGGAGATAAGAATGTGATTCCAGCTGGAGTCAGCCTTTTGTAGTCTGTGGGAAAGAGTATTTGGTTATGGGCTGCCCTTGGATTGTGAGGACATAAACTCTTGGCCAAAGTGGCTTGCATGAAACTGAGAACAATTTTCTGAAAAAGGAGAACAACTGTGAAATGTTGGCAGCCAACACTCACAGAAGCTGAGAGATAGGTACAGTGGCTATTAAAGGGAATATGAAGAGGGTGCCAACAGCATATATTAAAATAATATGTTTAAAAACAGTACAAAGAATTAAGATGATAATAGCTGTAATAACAAAGTACCTCACCTGTAGTCTCTTTTATGTATTGAGAGGAAGAAATGGTCACTATGTGACCTATAGTCTGGAAGATTTCACAGAGAAAGTAGAAATTAAACTTGAAATTGGAGAACCCAGTTATTTTTCTTTTTTTAACAACAGCATTTTACTCTCACTTCCTCCGCCATCTCCACATGTGGTTTATGATGGTTGCAATACCTTGAACTTCAGGGACGGCTATAAGACTCAGATGTTCCCAGACAGGGCATCATATCCCTCTGGACACAGAGATTGGTTCTGGAGTGGAGACTTGACCAAAATCACACCAATGAGAAGCTTAATAAACTTGAATGAGATAGGTTGTGGACCTCAATAATAAGCACAAATTGGTAGTTACAAAATAGTCATGGGGATGTAAAGTATAGCATAGGGATGATACAATAGTCAATAATATAGAAATAATTGTGTATAGTGCCTGATGTGTACTAGACTTATTGAAGGGATCACTCTGTAAATTATACAAATGTCTAACCATGGTGTTGTACCCCTGAAACTAATAGCAAGTAATATTAAATGTCAACTCTAATTGAAAAATAAGAAAAAAAAATTATTCTTCTATAAGTCCAGTTAGGGAGTCTGATAATAAAGAAAAAGAAAAAAAATGGTCAAATGGAAAGACAGCAAGCTAAAAAAGAAAAAGAAATTGAGGCCTGATTATACAAAGCATGAAGACTCACCAATTCCTGGGACTTTGCAAGATATGAGAGCTAATAAATTAATTCAATTTTTTGCTAAAGCCAATTTGAGCCTGGTTTTCTTTATATTGTAGTTAAAATTATTCTAGGATTTAAATATGAATATAGCTTTTCTATGTTCAACTTTTTGGGGGATCTTAAAAAGATGAATTGTCCAGTTCTCTATCCTCTGCTTATGAATCATTTCTTTTTATTTATACAATGGCAGAAACATTAATTTTGATGTAATTGTGTTCCATGTTTGGACCACTCTTAAATCCAAAATGAGAATATTTTCTTAACAGTTACTCCACAACTGCATGCTCTTTTTGAGTTCATAAACTTCATAGTTGATTAAAATAATGTGAAAGCTAGTATATATTAGGGAAAGGTGATATATTTCTTAATTAGATCTTGACCAAATACCTCAATTTATTTCTTAACTTTATAAATTATATCAATATTTTAGAGAAAATATTTTTATGAGCAACCTCTCTCAAGCCCTATCTTATTTTCAAATATTGATAGAAATATTCTTACAAACAAGCTGAAAATACATTAACTTAAAATAAACTACTGAACAATTATGTATTTTAAGAAAGCATATAAACTAGACAATGTATTGCCATTAAACAAACAAAGAAACAAAGAAACATGAAGTTATCAGAAATACCTGAAAATAAATAAATCTGAATATTCAAAGAATCTCTAAGAACTAATTTAAGGTACATATTTTTAAAGTTCGTGTGGACTTCTAGAAGAATATACTTCTCATGAAAATTACCATCATTTGAGTGTTCACTAAACAGACACTTGACATAGCTTGTCTTTCTTAATCCTTGTAACCATATCTGAGTCTTCATTGAGAAGATGAGGAACATGGTGTTATGTGTATTTTTTAAAACTTTTCCAAGAACACAGGGTGAATAAATAGTAGATCTGAGATCCAACCCCAAGTCTAAGTCCAGAGCTTAAACTAGTAATTACACTTACCATCTGATTTTGCTTCCTCTGTTGACACAAACCTTATCTTTCTGCAATACCTTTGAACTCAGGGTGGTGAATGGGGTTCACATTTACCTACAGTGATTTTTCTACTTGAGTTGTCTGGGGAACAGAATATCAGCGCCTCAACAAAAGGAAGGCTGACTCTGTTTCTTCCCACTTCAGGCCTGTAGAAGGCTATGCACTGAATCAGATTAGGCAGCACCAGGAAGGGAGGGCATCATACTTCTAGGCAGGGCTCAGATACTTGGGTGACAGAATAAATCTACAGCATAGAAAAGCAGTGAGGTGTGACATTTGGTGTTTCAGCCAGGATTCCCTAATTCTTCTTCCTCAAACAGGTTGTACAACACAGCAGCTAGCATTTAACAATAGTTCACTGAATCATGTTCCACACTTCCCATCCACACTTATCATTCATACTTAATATTACACAATTGCCTTCCACACTTACCATTCCATACTTGCCATTTCACATATAACCATTTCACACTTGCTATTCCATGCCTACCATTTTATATTTGGCATGAAAATTCAAATGACTCTTCATTATGCATGGAAGAGTTCATGGAGCTAGGCCTGGATTTGCCAAACACTGAACTCTTAAAAGACACAGATCAGTTGCTGTAATGAATATATGTCTTCAAACTGAGAGGAGAGAGAAAGTTTGTTATTTATAAGTCAAGTATCTGTTTTTGAAATTATGCAATGAAAAAAGACATTCATATAGTTTTTATGAATGAGTTTTTAACTGGTGACATGTTAAAGTTATTTTCAAAGCTGAGTTCTTTGTAAGTCACTTAGTCCTAAAACTTGTAGATAAATTGTTGGTTACTTATTTTTTTCTGGTCTTCCAGAATATTCTCATTATAACTGAGTTAAAGTCATATTTCTATAGGCCTCTTCTCCTACCACTTAACATATTACCACATGAATGTGCATTATTCTTGACGAGAATAGAAAAGGACACTTGATATCATTGACCAATGTTGAATTCAGTGTTCTTTATTTGTCCCTAAATGTGTGTGTTGACAACTGAATGAAGGCTTCTACCATGTATATATGTGACAGAGTCAAAAAGCACGATTGTCCTGGAACTCTGGGCTCTATATATTTTCTTGGAGCCTATAACAGAAATCATTTGTTTTTTCTATATAATATCTTTTTTTGGATAACAGGGAACTTACCTTCCACTTGATCAAACCCTTCCCTATCCTTTTGGTTCCTATGGTTGGCATTGCCTCTACCCAGCCAGGTCACTTCAGCATTGGCCTCACCAATTGGTAACAAAATAGGCATGTGAGCCAAGTCAGGTTAATGAGAGCCCTAACCAGGACTTTTTATTAGAGCTACCAGAAAAAAGGGTCTTTCTTTTCTCTATCTTGGTGGAGCATATTCCTTGACCTCCTGGAGGCCATCCTTGCCACTTAAGGTATTTCTGCCTAAGAATAAATTTAACACAGACAAGAAATAGGACTGAGAGAAAAAAAAAAGAAGCTCTCTTAGACATAGTTGTAACAGTTTCTGAAGTTAGGCTGTTTTATACTTAACATAAGCCAATATACAGTCTCTTTTTGTTTAAGCTTATTTAAAAAATGTTTTCTGTTACTTACAGCCAAAGGCATCATAATCAACACAGTAATAGTAATTCTAACTGAAATTTACCCATGTCTATACCTTGTTGAACATTTTCTTTTATGAGTAATCCATTCAAGAAAGATTATTTTGAAAATGAACTATTTCGGGGCTTTGCATATTTGAATTTCTCTGGGTCTCTTTGGTATGAATCCAGGCTTTGTAAGTACATGAAATTTCCTAGGGTAGACCTGACATGTGGGGGTAGTTTTTACTTTCTGCAGGAACTGCACCGAATCCTGCCAAAATCTGGTCTCCAGAGACTGCTGGCTTGACAGTCTCTCTCAACAGATCGAGGTCAGAAGTATAATGGAAGATAATTGGACTAAGAAGGGATATACACTCTGATATTTACCTGAAACATCCATCATCTTCCTGAATTCTATACCAATGTCAAACCCACAGCAACCTTTATAGTGTGGAAGTCCTAGGTCACTGGAAACTTTTCTGTGCCTTTACAGGTAAGTAAGAAGGCAGAAATCTGATCCCTGATAAGGCAGTCTATTCCGTTTGTTCTTAAACTGTAGCATGACTCTGAATCACATGGAGGGTATATTAAGACACAGAACTTCTGATTCAGTAGATCTGAAGTGAGGCCCCCAAATTTGCATTCTAACCAGTTCCAGGTGATGCCGATTCTGCAGGTCTGAGGGCCACAATTTAAGAACCACTGCTCTATGAGACTAGCATTCACAGCACAGATAATGGTGTTGGGTGGACGGCTAACATAACTGGGACAAGGTGTGCATTTAATGACAGTTCCCCAGTAGAATTCACTGCTAATGAAAAAGGTGAACACAATTTCTTCAGTATATTGATTTGATTTTTTTATTTTTTGGAGTGCAAAGATGCATTCATATACCCTAAATTCAGCAACTTTTTTTTCTACCTGAGTCAGGTTTCTTAAGCCGCATATGCAATTTAGCCATTTAAAGTCATCCTGTTGCCTTCTTCTCTTTCTGTGGCTTAAACAGAGTATGCAATAGCCAAAAAAGTTATCAGTTAACACAAGAGCTTTTATATACACTAGGCAAGACAGTATATATTAGGAAATCTCCAAGTGAATATTCATCAAGAAAAATAAATACTCTTTAGCAGACACCATAATAACCACACCAGGCTTCTAGTTAATCCATTTACTGGGCCATCAGTCTAAAAAAAATATACAGGAGTCACTGCCCCTTACATGAGTCTTCAGGGGACTAGGAGGAGACGTGATGGTGATGGCAGTCTTAAGGGAATTTGATGAACATGTCTATACCCACTGTCTTTCCGCCTGGAGGCTGTTAGGAGCCTCAACTTTTCAGAGAACCTTTCTGTAGGGGTTACTGGACATCAGCTTTGTTTGTATCTGAGATGGCCTGGGCTTCTTAATCTTAGGATCCTCTATTGTGTCAGCAACCCTTTTTAGTTGAATTTTAATATTTTAAATTATTCTTATTGTTAATTTTTAAAATTATTATAATATTTTTAATTCAGTACTTTTAGTCAATTAACTTTACCTGGCCCCTACTGTGGGTAATTCTCCATATACAAGGATTATAAATGAACTGAGATAACCCTTGTTTTAAGAGATGGTTGGAGTGAGAAAATACACAAAAGACATTATCTTCACAAAGCTTCCACCATCAGCCCAGATAGAATTAGATGTCATCCATCCAGGGGCTCCCATGAATGGCCATCACCTCTTTATCTGACTGTAGCTCATTAGACCAGAAGATTCTAAGAAGATTCTATTACAGTGACTGACACAAGGTAAACATTCCATTAGTGTCTAATAACTGAAAGAAAATGAACTAAAAATACAAGGGAGCATATAATATCTGCATCAGCACACAGGGCAATTTACAAAGAGTGCACATGGAAAGTTTATTTAAACATGAACTCTGTGTAAGTTTTAATTAAGAAAAAAAGATGTTCTATGTGGAAAGTATGGAATTAGCAAATACACAGGGGCAGGAAGGTATACCTAGAGCTCTAGGATATACTTCTCCATCTTGGAGAAGTAAGAAAAGATGATGGTGACAGTCTTACTAAGCTATTTGTATGGATTATTTTATGAGGCTCTATAAGAATACCATGAGTTAGTCACTATTATTTGCCCTGTTTCATCTATGAGGAAACAGAGGCTGAGAAAAGATAAATATCTGCTCTGTATCATTCAGTGAGATGTATTAGGGCTAGACTTGAGGTGCAATGGTCTGTACTCAGGGTCTAAACTGGTAACCACCACAGTCCACTGCCCCACTGTATGATCAAGCAGAGGCCTCCCACACTTGAACCAAGAATCAGCTCTTTGCCCGTTTTGAATTATGTTGTTTTTCTCATTACTGAGTTTTAAGAGTTCATTGCATAGTTTAGGTACCAACCCTTTATCAGATATGTGTTTTGCAATTCTTTTCTTCCAGTCTATGGCTTGTTATTTTATTGCCTGAAAATTGTTTTATACAGAGTAAAAGTTGTTTAACTTTGTTAAAGTTTAATTCGTTAATTATTTCTCTCATAGATTATGCTTTTGTTATTTGTATCTAGAAGGGCATCACAAACCTAAGGTCACCTAGATTTTCTCCTATGTTAGCTTGTAGGAATTTTATAGTTTTGCATTCTCCATTTAGATATGAAATATTAATTTTTTGTAAGATCTGTGTCTAGACCTTTATTCTTTTTTTTTTTTTTTTTTTTTTTTGCTTGTGAATACCCAATTGTTCCAGCACCATTTGTTAAAAGCTTTCGCTTTTGGATTGCAACTGCTCCTTTCTCAAAGATCAGTTGATTCTATTTGTGTGGTCTATTTATAGGACTTCTTTTCTGTTTCATTGATATATTTGTCTATTTTTCATTAATTGTCCACTATTTATTTACTAGAGCTTTATAGTATAGTCTTAATGTTGGGGAATGTAAGTCACTTGTGATTTTTAAATTCTAAATTTTGTATTTTGAAAAACACTTGTCTGTGAATCTTTGTGTTGTCATGGTTACCCTTTCCTTCTGTCCATCGATACACCCAACCTATCACCAGTGAGTAGGGGCTTGGACTCTCCAACCACTAGTTAGCTAATGACAAAACAAATGGACCAAACATTTACCATATGAAATATTAGAAAATCCTGTAGAGCTTGCCACAGTCCTGGGATGTCTCTGAGGCACAAAATGTGGACCTGTAAAATGCTCAGATGACATGACTGGAGTAGACATGGAGAAGGGGAGGCAATAATAGGGTGACCACCTGTCTACTGCTTTAGAGCCATGTTCAGAGCTCAGTGCTAGGATGGGTCTTCTGAGCTAAGGGCTATTATCATGCTCTGACTAGCTGCCCATTCTCCAAGGTCTTTCTCTATAATTAAGGATCTCAGCCTCTGGTGTCAGTCCAAAAGTCAACATCTCCTAATACTTAACTTTCTCTAGTGCCTCTGTTAGGATGTCATAGCCCTCCTTTTAGATCTCCAAAGTTGCCTTCTGTAAACATTTTTTTTCACTTGACCCATAAAGACATATTCCTCTCCTTTCTGCATCCACATACATATTTTCCTCCTGTCACAGGTGATATAAAGAAATAGATTTTGTGCCCCAAAGTGAGTCATCATCTCTCTCTCTAGTACATGGCTAATAAAAAGAGAAATTTAATCTCTGGTAGAGCATTCTCCCTGTTGCATACATTTTTATTTGTTAGTAATACAGATATAATTCACATTACCTATTGGAGTATTCATCTCTCATTTTCCCTGTCTCATGAGCATGCACTCCTGCCTATAGGCAGGATTTATCTTATATTGGCTTTTTCATCCAAGCCCTATCCTATCAAAACACACAAAAGGAATAGCCAGGTGTTGAAATGTGTACAAGTGAATTATAGCTCTAGATATGGTGATCATACTTTAAAACAGCACAGTCTGATAATGTGTTCCATCAAAATGAGAAACTCAAGACTTTTAACTAATAGGTAATTACACACAAAGAATAAGAAGGGGTATTCTGTTCAACTTGGTGGAAAAAACAGTCACTAGTTCTCTCAGTGTGATAACAGTTCCACCCCCAAGGCCAATGTCTTTCTGGATAAAATGCTCTATGTAAAACTCAATAGAGTCAATTGATTCAATTATTAAAGGAGAATTGGATAGAAAATAGGAGCAATTATTAACCATCATCACTAAATACCATAAAAATTCATATTCTCTGTAAAGAAAGATTTCACAACATAAGGATATATTTTCTCAAAAAGAGCATGGTTTCCAGATAAGTATTCAGTTCATAACTTTAAATTATATGCTGTGAGTAAAGAAACAGTTTTTCTCATGTCATCGCAATGAATAGAAATTTTTTCAAGATTACTTTTTCTTAGAAAATAGTCATGGAGGTTGATACAGTATGTTCATGATTGCTTCGTGCCAGTCAACATTGAAAAGATATCCATCCCCAACTTGAAGTATTTTTTATGTTTTTAACTGCCACTAGAAAGTAAGACTGACAATGGGTAAGGGGCCAATCTTCAGATTACACTTTTTCAAGTACCAATTAACTAGTTGGTGGATGTTACACTTCTCCTTTTACTTATCCATGATTTGTCCATTTCATTTTTCATCATGTCAGAAAAGAGATACAGAGAAGTAATAAAATTCAAAATAATCATTTTGGTCACCTTTTCATATGTCTTGTAAAAGGCTGGATAGGAATGGAGTTCGAAGTTACTGAAAAAATTGGAACTAAGTAATATTTGTATTTTATTTGTGTCTTTGTTCTGCTCTTGCTGATTCTTAATATAATTGTGAGAATGTATCTTACATACAATTAATACTAAATGAATGAATCAATATAATGGCCTTTTCTAAAGGGTTCGCCCTATTCTCACATCTCAACTGAATATCTCTCCCTTCCCTCCCCCTTCTCCTCCTCTTCTTCCTTCTCTCTCTCTCTCTCTCTCTCTCTCTCTCTCTCTCTCTCTCTCTCTCTCTCACACACACACACACATACACACAACAGTGAATTTTAATTTTTTTGTGTGCATTAGGATCACATAGAGGACATGTTAAAACTTACATTTATCACTGAGCCTAAGATCAGAGTTTCTGATTCAGTTGGTTTGAAAAAAGAGCCAGGAATTTGCATTTGTAACATATTCTCAAGAGTTGCTTATCTTTCTTGTCCAGAGAACCACACTTTGAAAAACACCATTCTAAAGTATGTGCCTTCTCTTTTTTGTGGCTTTTTTCACTCTATTCAGGAATGCTTTCTGTAGCAAACAACTTTGTTTCCCCTTGCCATATCCCCAGCGTTATCTCAGATTTTCGCTATGTTGGAGAGTTCAATTCAAGACCTGAGCTTCCAGAGACCCCCTTCATTTGGATATTTCTCTGCTCTTCTAGCTTGAAACCTAAAAAACCACTTAACACACAGTCTTGAAGTACAGGGCAACTAAAGTTCCAGAAGGATGAGAACTTGGTAATAATATATGGTCACCAAATAGATACATGAATCCATTCAACTCTTTCAATTGCCACACCTGCACAAGTGTTATTAGGCACTTTCACAAAAAACAACAACAACAGAAAAAATAAAAAAAAAACAACTGAGGCGTTTGAAAGTTGGAGATTAAGGAACATAGCTGTCCAGTAGAATTATCTGTGATGATGTTTGTGCTGTCAAATAGAGTAGCCTCTAGCTATAGGTAGATATTGAACTCTTGAAGTGTAGCTAATGAGATTTGCAATGAAAACTTTTGAAATGTGAAGCTGAGGAGTTGAATTTTTTCTCTCTTTTTTTTCTTGAGGAGTCTGGTTAAAAGTTTACCGAGTTGGTTTGCCTTTTCAAAAAAAACCAACTCTTGGCTTCAGTGATCTTTTGTTTATTTTCACTTGTTTTGTGGCTACCAAGTGGCCCGTCTTTGAAAATGTCCTACGTGCACTTGAGAAGAGCATATATTCTACTGCATTCTACTACTTTGGGATGAAATGCTCTAAAAATATCAATTAAATCCATCTAGTCTAGGTGTGTCATTTAAGGTCACTATTTCCTTGTTGATTTTTTTGTCTGGAAGGTCTGTATATAGGTGTTAATGGGATGTTAAACTCTCCTACTATTATTGTATTACTGTTAATTTCTTCCTTTATGTCAGTCAATATCTGCATTATATATTTAGGTATTCCTATGTTGAGTACAGGAGCTGAATTTTTACTTTAAAAAAACTTAATCCATTTATATATGTGTTTAAATAGTCCCATGTAGTTAAGGGCTGCTGTATTGGGCAGTGCAGCCAATGCAAAAAATTTCCATTGTGAAACCACACAACTCTCTTAACACCTACTCCTCAGAAGCCTGCTATTCTTTCAGCAACTCAGTGGCATATTCTAACCCAGTATTTCACAAATATAAGTAATGCATAGATATCTCTTAAAAGAAAAGTAAAATTTCTAGATCCTAGTGCTACCTCTAAATTTGATATGCATTTGATTGTTTGTGTCCCATAATGGCTCAGTTCTTCCACCACTTTTTCCTTATTAAACAATAACAAAACCTCTATATGTACTATGAAGTGACATTGTAGAGCCTTCATTTGGCTCCAGGAAAACACAAACACTGAAATTGCAGGACAAAATTTATTTCTAAGGGATCACCTGGAGGACTGGAAGTAGGCTTTAAAATATTGTTCTTTCATTCCTTTATCTAATAAAATATCCTAAAAGCAAAATTTCTCCTAGAGAATTCATAACCCCCAGCTTGATAGACACTGTTCTGACATCAACTTTAAAATGTTCTATACCCTGGCACTGCACTTCTGACAAATATCTCTGATTTCTGAAAATAAGTAGCCTCAACCAGGACTCCCACAGTTGTTGACAGCCAACTGTGGGAATAACACAAGCTAATGTCCTTCAATAAATCAGGACCCATAAATGAAGTTCTTTTCCCTTTTGAAATGGTCTTTAGTTTTTTAAAGAAAACAAAACAAAAACTTAAACATCATCATCGTCAACTTCCAGACTGAAATTTCATGAAAATTTCACATTTTCTTGGCTCTCTCATGAGCCTGGATCTTTTTGAAACATTTAATTTTGGAAGTGATTTCCCCAGAGGTTCTGATATCAATCTCAGAGTAGTTTTTACCTCTTTCACCCTTTTGACCACCATGCAGCTCTCTTCCCAATGAGCTGCACTTTTGCAGTCTGGAATTGGTGCACATAACTGAGTTCAAGGGGAGTGATTTAGTGATGCAGTTGCACATTGTTCATTATGATCCATCTGCTGGAAAACATTCTACGACATAACACCTAGTAAAAAACTTAGAGCTCTCTTGCTTGTCAGAAATTAAGGCACTCTTAATTAGAATGTTTAATTTCACATTGTGGGTATTTCCAGTTTTTCTCCACAACTTCACAAAGTCCTTCTCCACAATTTCATAAAATTTTCAGCATTATCATTCTGCTGTTTTCTCTCATTTTCATATTTATGACTATGTCAGCTGGTTGGATTGACATAAAACTTCACCCCTTACTTGCATCATCAAGATATACAATCATGCCTATGATTGGGGAAGTTATTATAAAGCATTGTATTGTCACTGAAGGGTGGGGATTTTGTAGCAGTGGGCTAAGCTCTCCATCATCTTACATACCTCCTCCACTTTCTGTCAATCCTCTGATAACTTCAACAGTGCATATTCCTCCAGCAGTCTTCTCATCGACATCATCCCATGGGAATTCTTGTCTAAAGCCCCTAGTCCACATTTGTTTTTGTTATAAAGAGAAAAAATAAACAGTTCAGTCAAGAGCCAGCTCTCAGGGTGTAACTTCAATCATTGAAACAGACTTTTTTAAAAGAAATGTTTCTATAAGAACCTTCTTTCTTATGTGCCTATTAGAAGTAGAATGCTTATTTTTTCAAGTCTTTAGCATGGCCAAGTGTCACATGACCTGTCACCTTCACATTTAATGCTAGCTGCATTAAAGCAGGCACAATTTCCCTGAAGAGTAATGGAGCTCCAAAGAACACTCTAATTATGGTATTATCCCACTCAAATGGAAATAATATCGGCAATTTGTCTGCCGGGGATGAAGTTTAATGACTGAACTCAAATCTTTAGAGGGGACAATAAAACAGTGAAAAACATTCTGAAATGATTAGAATCACTAAGGATGTGACACAAATATAACAGGTATTTTTACTGAGAACTTGTGTGGAGATAAAGTTGTTTTAGAACCTTGAAAATAAGCTGACCTTATTCAAAGCATATAGAACAAAAATGCTTATATATAGCTTCTCAGATTCTTGTCTCTTGAATTTTCTAAAATTGTCTCCTAAATAATCTAAAGTTAAGCCATTTTCTGGACAAGAGGTGTGATTGCAATATTCAAATAGGCTTGCCACTTAAATGTAACAGAGGAGCTAATCAGAGTAGTCATCCAAACTTAGAAACTGAGGATTTTCTATGTGGGAAGGAAATAAAGGAAGACTCTCTCAGTTTCTGCTACATAACAAACCACCCTAAAACTTATTGGTTTAAAAGAATAATCATCAACTTATCTCATGATTCCATGAGCCAATAATTGGACTGGGCTTAACTGGGTGGCTGTTTTAATCTCAATGGGCTAACTCAGATGTTTGTGGTCAGCTGCCAGGTATTTGCGGCCATCTAATCTGAAATGATCTTACCTTAGATGGTTCATTTTGGTAAAAATATCTTTTACCAGTGTAGCTTGGGCTTGTTCTCATGATGGTTGCAGGGTTACAGGAGAAAGACAGAAGCATGAAAGCTCTCTTGAAGGCTAAACTCAGAGCTGGTTCAGTGTTACTTCTGCTGAATTTATCAAAGCAAGTCACAAGCCAGACCAAATTCAAGGGATAGAGGAATAGTTTCCATCTTTTGATGTGAAAACCCGCAAAGCCACGTGGCAAAGGGGCATGAATGTAGGGAAGAAAATAATTTTGCCATTTCTTCAAGTAATCCACCAAAGATTACTATAAGATAAAGTAAAAGATTCATCCAGGAAACAACAATCATCATTCATAATTACTATCAATTGATAATCAATTACTCCTTGTTGCGTCTATTTGAAGAAGCTTCCCATTTACTTACTCAGTTGTGTCTACTTCATTCACCTCTTATCTCATTCATCTTCTTTGTGTTAGTTTATGTACATGGCAAATATTTGTGATATTTGACCTTTGTGGAGAAATTTTACAACTCTAAGGGCTTAATAAAAGTCTGTATTCTTCCCTAAGGGACGCCATTCCTAAAATTTGACACACACTTATCCAAGAAAAATAAAATAACTTGTAAAATGTTTATGTAAACAGAACTGCATTTGAGATGCAAGCTTAGACAAGGTCTTATACATTCTGATGAGAAATCTAAAGGCCATTCATTAGAAATTCCCGGCAATGGACTTAGGCTGCCAGTAAATAGCATTAGCAGTGCAGTCCACTTCTGGACTTGCACCATTGTAGGGCTGAAGTGCAGGCAGGCGGGCATGTGCAGGCAGGTTCCTCCAGACCATTGCAGTCCCATAGACATGTATAATGTGAGCAACTTGTGTAATTTTAAGTTTGCTATCAGTCACATTAAACAAGTAAAAAGAAATAGGTAAATTTAAAATATATTGCTTTAACTCTATATTTCTAAAATATTAGATCTTCAACATAAAATAAAATGTGACCTTCATTTTGCCTTAGAGGGCAAAAAGTGTATCATGGTTTTTATGCTTTGTGTCTAGCTCAGGGCTTCACACAAATTATATGATCAATAAATATAGGCTGAACAAAAATAATGCACAAATCAAATAACCACTGGGTACCTGTTATATGCTATCAGCTTATTTAGTCTTTAAAGATTGTGTAGCCATTACCTAAAAGAATAACCATTTATTTCTATTCATTTTTGGTTTAAAATTCTCAAAACTAAAGGTCAGTTCAACTAGCTTAATCATACGCTCTTAATCCTTAAATTATATGAACAACTTACACTCTGTCCAAATTTCACTTGGCAGCTTATTTGAGCACAAAAATTCTTTAGACATAGAGTAAGTCTGGCATTTAGACTGGTGTTAGAATAATGTAGAGAGCATGGAAAAGGCAGTTTTTGGCTGTCTTGGGGTTATTTATAAGGACATAGAGTAATCTTTTCTTACCTGTTGATTTACTTTCTGCAGCTTCATTGCCCATGGTCAAATGCAATCCAAAAATTTTTTATGAAAAATTTCATAAATAAGCAATTAATTAGTTTTAAAATGTTTATTATCCTGAGTAGTTTAATGAGATCTCTCACTGTCCCACTCTGTCCTCCCCCAGGATGTGAATAAAACCTTTGTTTTTTATTTCCACATTGTATACACTCTCCACTCATTAGTCAGTTAGTATATGTCTCGATTATCAGATTGATTGTCTTATTATTTTACTTAATAATCAGACCAACTGTCTCATTATTTTATTTAATAATAGTCACAAATTGCAAGAGTAGTGATGCTGAAAATTTGGATATGCCAAAGGGAAGCTATAAAGTGCTTTCATTAAGGGAAAATGTATTTGCATATAAGAAAAAACACAATATATGTAGGGTTTGATATTGTTTATAGTTTTAGGCATCCAGTGGGGGTCTGAGAATATATCCCCTATGGATAAGAGAGGATTACCGTATATTTATTTTCAATAGGTGAATTTTATGTAGTTTACACTTAAAATTCCCATTGGACTCTGAGTTCTATGACAGCTTTTTTTTCCGCCTGCTATAAAAGCACTTAGTCTCTTAACTCCACCTGATGGACATTTCTTCAAATATTCATAAACTTTCCTGTAAATGTTCAAGTTTTCTTTCTGCAGCCATAAATATATCAGTAAAAGAAAAATCACATATCAAGCCAAAACAGGTTTAAACTTTAGCCTGAGATTCTCTTTGAAGTTAATAATCTCTAAAATACAGTTTGTAGTTTTGAAAAAAAAAATTTTCTAGACAAAGTAAGATGGGATATAAAAGAAGAAAAATGTGAGCAAAAAGAGATTTCTCAGTGCCTGGAAGACCCCTATAACTTTACCTATTAACCTGATCATTACAACAATAAAATATTTTAATGGGCATAAATCCACATAGCTGAGAAATAAACAGGGACCTCTCAGCTTTTTATCTCCTCAATCATTTAGTCAGTAAATCAGAACTTACTGAGCATTTACTATTGAGTAGCGCTGTGTGAGGGACATTGGAGAGTTCTATAAGAGCATAAGTCATTATCTTTCACTTTAAGTTGCTTAAATTTTATTTGGTAAACAAGATAAAAGTCACCTCAAGGCTACTATTTCTTCCTTCCTTCCTTCCTTCCTTCCTTCCTTCCTTCCTTCCTTCCTTCCTTCTTTCCTCTCTCTCTCTCTCTCTCTCTCTCTCTCTCTCTCTCTCTCTCTCTTTCTCTCTCTCTCTCTCCCTCTTTCTTTCTTTCTCTTTTTTAAGAATCTCTTTACTGGAGCACATTGTTCTCTAATAAGAAGGTATCCTATCTACATAATGATATGCTATTCTAAATCTTATTTTATTATTTTTAATTATTACTATGATCACTATACTACTACCAGGAAAATAAAATGATTGATGATAGATAAAAATAGATAGATAGATAGATAGATAGATAGATAGATAGATAGATAGATGATAGATAGGCTCTAAAAAGCTGAAAATAAAACAATAGGTGGCAGGTGCTTGCACCTTCCCAAATAAGTTATTAGGCTACAACATACAGAGCATATTGGGAAACAAAATAGTTTTTCATAACCTGAGCCTGACATTCACCTCAGGTTTATGAGAGGTTTAAAACTAAATATTTCAGGGAAAGAGATTTTGGAGTTTGGTTTGCTGTTGATTTTCCTCTCTCACCGAGTGTTTGTCCTTGAATCTGATAGAGGCTCCAGGGAATCTTTTGGATACTTGTGACCCCTAGGTGGTGCCAAAGACTTAGGTGGAAAAGTCTCATGGAGAGAAATCAGTTGTGGCCACCCTATTTGTCGGTAGACTGAGAAGTTTTAGCTATAAATGAAGGTAAGATTTTGACTAGTCCACAGAACTGGATACTTTCATTACCTAAATGAAACTGTTTTGTGCCTAATATTGATTGGAGAAATTTTTATTGTTGAAGTTGTGGCATGAGTTGAAGAAGCTCTGCTATTTAACATTTCATCCAGGAAAGTATAAGAACTAATTTCAAAGAGAGTTCAAGTAAGTTGCAGAAAGAAAAAGCAAATGGTGTTATTTTGTGATCGTTCCTTCTAGACATTGCTTTTCAACATAATAGTTACATATATTTATGTGCTTGCTTATTTTTTATCTTCCCATTTGGAACATAAACTCTCAAAGGGCCAGGACTATATCTTTTTAAATCATCATTGATTCCTCAGAGCCCAGAAGAATGTCAAGCATGTTGTGAGTGCTTAATAAATATTTGTTGAATAAATGCATAAATGGGTAGTAGTGCAAAGAGTATTAGAAGTTCATCTACATAATTTTTCTTGTGGATAATACATTGGCTGAAATAAAAAAAAAATACAGAAACACTTAGATGATCCTTCTGAAAAGAATAGGAATAGTGACTTTCCAACTTAGCCATAATTTACACTGGCTTCAGTGGAGGCAGCTCAAAAGTCACATTTAGGCTTTCCTTGTCTAAAATAAAAGCTGCCTAACAGTATTCAGCTTGTGTAACTAATTACTACTGTGGCAGCATTTCTTCCTCCTTTACATTTTCTTGTGTGATATTCTATTGCTAATAAAACTGTCGATTTTCTTTTCTTCAATAAAAGGTCACATATGACAACAACTCCCTTTGCCTACTAACAGCAAGAGCCTTTATTAATATTTCAAATTACACAGCGATATTTTCAAAAGGTCAAATTTTTTAAAAGATATAAAATGTCAGTCCTAATTCTTTTCTCTCCTTTCCCCTGCCTTGCATCACCTATTTTGTGGTTCAGCCTCAGATATTGTGCTTATTATAAATTATGTTCAACCAGATAAACATCAAGTAGGGGCATCAGGTAAGGGGAATAACAGGAGACACATATCTTTACCATCCTTAATTCTCCTATGGCTGAAGTACAACCATGACCATAATTGGAAGCTTTCTGAATAGAAAGATTCTTGTGAGCTATCATCTATAGGTCTATGATCTTAGTTCTTTTTCTGATACTATATTCATTATCTATTGCCATGCAAAAATTACCTCTAAATTTAGTGTTTTAAAACAACAAATATATATTTTGTGAGTCAAAATTATTAGTGTGGCTCAGTAGGGTCTCAGGCTCTAGGTCTCTCAAAGGCTGCAGTCAATAATATGCCTGGGGCTATAGTTATCTCGACTCAACTGTAGGGGGATTCACTTCCAAGCCGCTCATTTGGCTGTTGGCATGATTCAGTCTTTTGCAGGTTGTTGGACTGCGGCTAAATTTTAGCCAGTGGCCTTTCCCAGGTCCTTGCCACATTGACAAATGTATAGAATAACTTACAACATGACAGCTAGCCTCCCCCCAAGCAAGCATGGAAGAGGGAAAGAGGGACAAGAAAGATGAAAATCATGATCTTTTTGTAACTATATTTTGGAAGCGGTAGCTCAAAAAATTTTTTCTATACTTTGTTAGCGGTGACTTATTAGGTCTAGTCCACATTCAAGGGGAAGGAATAAACAAGAACATGAATACCAGGAGGCTGGGTCATTGGATCAAATTTTATAGGATGCCTACCCCAATATAGAGCATGGATTTGCTCCAAAACCTTAAAAAAATAGAAAAAAAATCATTGATTATTCACTATGTAACAGCAGAGTGTTGGCATTTTACATGAAATAATATATTACCTTACAACAATTCTATAAGGTGAGTGCTATTAATATCTACATTTTATAGATGAAGAAACTGAGGCTCAGAGACATAAGGAAAGTTCTCAAAGATTCCATGACTAGTCTGGGGCAGACCCTGACGATTAATCACTGCACCACAAATCTTCCTCCACTCCCTTTCAAGATTTCCTTTGTGATCAGTGATAGACATTTACAATGATAGCTGACTAGTATTTGGATCAGATCTGTGGCTATAAGAGAGTATACAATGAGCTAGGTGAGTGAAGAAGATAACTATAATGATCATGCAAGCATATCTGAAGAGGAAGAAAGCTAAGCAGGAAGAAAAGGTCATTTCCCCCTTGAAAAGCAGGGTGAGGAGGGCCCCAGAGACCATCATTTCCACCCCCTTAATTTTTCAAGGAAAGCAGAAAAGAAAAGTCTTTGCACAGTCTAAAGCCTCACAGCTAGTGGAAAAGTAACCCCATATTTCCTGGCTCCAAAGTGGTGCTCCTCCCGCTGAATCAGGTGGCCTCCACAAAATGTAATGATATGCAAATCAACTACTACTATGGAACTGGTGAAGGACAAGACAGGAAAAAGAGCCAAAATCACTCCAAGAAATCTAAAGTTAAGTTTCAGAAACTAGAAAAATGGAAGGCGAGAGTGAGAGATATGATAAAGATTTGCCTTGGCTTCAGATAAATTCTATGCACAGCCTAAAGAACTTGTCCAGAAAAAGCTTCCTCATCCCTCAGAATGGTTTCTGTCATACTGTCTCTCAGGTACCTATGATGTTGCTTTCTTCATCCTCTTCTCATTGATATACCTCTTGTAAGTGTCCCCTACAGCTTTACCAAAGCTGGCCGAAGACTATCCCCAATACCCCAAGACCGAAATTGCTTTGGTGTCTGACACTACTCATCCTCCAAAAAAAAGACAGATAATAAACTTTTTTTCTTCTTTTTTATGCTAGAGACTAGGGATAGAAGTTAGTCAGATATCAACATTACCATCAAGATGCTACTATGTGCTGGGAAGACTGAAATGTAAAGATTCTAATATAAGGCAGATTGACCAATGATGAATTTTACCTTAGGAAGGGAACATCATGAAATGATTTTCTCATTTAATTTGTGTAAGAAGGCCAAAACATAGTTTTTGACCATGTGTGGTTCATACTTCTCTCCTTGTGTAACATGATTTAAAAAGTTATTTAATGTTTTTCTTTACTAAACCAGTTCTAGTTGCTGAAAGTTAGAAGTTTCTTCAGTAGCTTAAATTCTCTAGAATGGTAATTTTACTTAATTTGTGGTACATGTAACCCTTTAGGTAGCTAACAAAGACTGAGAAACATCTACTTAGACAAATTAAGATATACACAGAATAGAATAAAAATAAAGATTGCTTCAGGTACCTAAAACACCAAAAACAAATATCAAACATTATTATGATATTAGGACTTCCTATGTCACCAAAATTTCAGATCAATAAACTTTACTTTAAAAACAAATTCTTCTTTGGTGTTAAGTCAATGAAACATTTGATTTAAATATCAAGATATTGATGATAATTACTTGTTAATAGTCATTATTATTTTTTCAATGTATCCTGGACAGTCAGGCTTAGAAAATCATATCTAATTAAGGAAGCAGTGCCAGAATACTGCAGAAGGAACTATTATATTTCATCACTTATACCATGCAAACTGAGTGTGGCACCACTACTGCAGTATTAGTGAACACCATGAGAAAAGCTAGAACTCCTACACCTATCTGGTAATAACAAGAAGTAGCCCTACTCCCTGAGTTGTCAACAGAGGCTAACTGGAGAACCTGCTTATAGTAATGAGATGGTCCTCTTAACACCCCACACTGCTGAAGCTGCATAAGAGAAAGCCAACTGAAACAGAAGGTTTAAATTAGATGTAGAGTCTTGTGACATAATACAAACATATGAGATTTCAATAAAAATTTGTCATACTGAGGACCAGAAAAACCTAAAACTGAACTAAAAAGGACAATGAATAGATTCATCCATAATAAAAATGCTTCAATAAGCAATGAGAAATATGCTTAAAACAAATAAATAGAAAGATTCACTAAAGAAATAGAAAATTATAGCAAAGAAATATAAAGGACCAAATAGAAATTTTAAAAATAAAAACTAAAATAACTAAAATATGGCTTAGTGAATGAACTGAATAGCAGAATGAAGGTGACAGCAGGAAAAAAAAAACAATGAATCAGAAGATAAAACTTTATAAATTACCAATCTGAAAAATAAAGACAGGATAGAATAAAAATAAATATCTCTTCAAGAACCTATAGCACTAAAAACAAATATCTAATATTTATGTCATTAGAATCCTGGAAGGAGAGGAGATAGATCAAAGTTGAAAAAATATTCAAAGAAACAATGATTAAAAAGTCCCCAAATTTGATAAGACAACCCTAGTGAATTAAGAGGCTGAGTGAATCTTAAAAAAGAAAAAACTTAAGTAAATTTACACCAAGACACAAAACAAATAATTAAACATCTGGAAACTAAAAAAAAAAAAATTTTTTTCAAAACAGCCAGAAAAACATGACATACCTCACTTACAGAAACATCTTGAATAAAGGTTGATTTATATTCAGAAACCTTGAAGATCACAAGGGAGTGTCACAATAATTTTTGAGTGTTGAAGGAAAAGAACTGTTAACCCAGAATTCTATACCATGTGAAAATATCCTTAGAAATGAAGAGAAAATCAAGACCTTCTCAGATGAAGGAAAACTGAAACTTTGCTGCCAGGAGATATATTCTAAAAATAAAGATTAAGAAAATTCTCTAAATGAAAAAGAAGTGATAAAAAAGAAATCTTGGAATCATGAAGGGTAGAATTATATAGTAAGCGCATATGTGCATAAACACAATGGATTTTCTTCTCCATCAATTAAGAGGAATAATTAACATTTATAGAACACATCACCCAACAACAACAGAATGCACATTTTTCTCAGACACTCACTGATCACATAACAATGTAGAACCTACCTGGGGCCACACAAACAAATATCAACAAGTTTAAAAGAATTAAAATGATACAGAGCTTATTCTCTAACAAAAATGGAATCAAACTAAAAATCGATAACAGAAAGATAACAGGAAAATCTCTAAAACTAAACAGCACTATTTTAAAGAGTTGTGGCAATAAAAATTCTCAAGAGAAATTTAAAAATACATTTGACTAAATAAAATAATGAAAGTACAACCTATCAAAAATTGTGGACCCTGCTATAGCTCTTTTGGAAAAAAAATGTAGAATAATACAAATATTAGAAAAGAAAAACTCTCAAATCAATAATGTAAGACTTTACCTCAAGAAATTAGAAAGAGAAAAACAAAATATATCCAAAGTAAGCAAAAGAAGTAAATAATAAAGATAAATAAATTAATAAAATTTAAAATAAAAAACAATAAAGAAAATAATTGAAACAAAGAGCTGGTTCTTTGAAAAGGTCAACAAACTTTACAAACCTTTTGCAGGGTTGACAAAGAAAAATAGAAGCAATAAATTGACAATGTCAGAAATAAAAGAAATCATACTACAAAACCTGCTGAAATCAAAAAGATAATAAAGGGATACTCCAAAAAACTCTACACACATAAATTTGACAACATAGATAAAATGTTTAATTTTTTAAAAAATGCATTTTAATCACTATGAGATAATTTGCATAACCCTATTAATATTAAAGAAATTGTATTCTTAATTTAAAAACTCTCAAACAAGTAATCTCCAGGCGTAACTGGTTTCACCTGAGAGTTCTACCAAACATTTAAAGAATAATAAATACCAGTTCTATATAATCTCTTCCAGAAAATTTAAGAGGAAATAAAACTTTTCAATGTATTTTATGAAGCTGGTATTTTCCTGATACAAAAACAGATAAAGATAGTACTAAAAAAATAATCTAATATTTCTCATGATTATAGATGCAAAATCTTTAAAAAATATATTAGCAATTAAATTTTCATAGTACATAAAAATAATTATACAACATGACCAAACTAGGTTTATTTTAGGGCTGGTTCAATATTTAAAATCCATTTACATGGTCTACCATGTTAAAAGGCTAAAAGAGAAAAATCATGTGATTACACCAATCAATGTAGAAAAAACATTTGACAAAAGTCAATACTCATGATAAAACTTTCAGAAAACAGAAAAAAAGTGAATACCCTCAAATTGATAAAGCACATCTATAAAAATCCTATAGCTGATATTATAATTAATAATGAAAAACCAGATGCTTTTTCTCCTTACAGTTGAGATTAAGTAAAGAATTCTACCAATTTTATTCAACATAGTATTGGAAGTTCTAGCCAGGACAATATGGCAAGAAAAAATTTAAAGGTACATAGGTCTGAAAGGAAAAAATAATATTGTTCTTATTTGCAGATGATATAATTATGTGAACAATCTCAAATAATATACAAAAAACACTCGTATGATTAATAAATGAGTCCAAAAAGATTTCAGGACACAAGATAAACATATAAAACTCAATGGTATTTCTATATATTATCAGTGAACATTTGGACACCAAAATAAAATATAGTACTATTTATAACCATTCTAAAAATGAAATACTTAGAAGTAAATCTAAAAAATATTTACAGGATTTGTTTGCTAAAAGCTAACCAACACTGATAAAAAGAAAGAAAGGAAGGTGTGAATAGATGGAGAGAAATACTATGTTCATGGATTAAAGAATCCACAATTATATACATTCTCCCCAAACTGATATATAATACAATTGTTATCAAAATTGCAGCAAGATTTTTCATAGACATAGATAGGACTATTCTAAAATTTGTGTAGAAAGAAAAAAGGGCAGTAATACTTGAAACTGGGTAAAGGGTATTGTGAATCTCTCTGTATTACTTTTGACAACTGCATGTGAATCTATAATTATCTCAGAATAAAATGTTTAATTAATAAAAATTTGTGAAAAAATTTATAAAAGAAAAAAAGTAAGGATGGCAGTCTCATCTACTATGAAGTCCCAAGATTTATGCTATCTTGCAAATTTAGAACTACCCCTGGCTCCCTCTAGATAAAGGGAAACTGAGCCGTGCAGAGCAAGAGTTTTGTTTTATATTTCTTTTTAGAAGTAATAAACTAAGGAGTTAGATATCATTGAAAATATAGGATAGCCACACAAAATAATGACATGAATGTAGTTATCAACCTGGAGAAACCTTACAGAGATTGGAACTGAAATTCAGTACTTACAGAAATTTATTAAGTGCATACTTTATAAATATCTTCCACACCTCCTTCTTTTACAGAATATTAGAAAACCTCACTTTACAGCAGAGTAGACACCATGCCTGGCAGAAACAGGACAACTATAAACCATTTAAAGCTATTTGGAAATGTTGGCTGATACCATTGAGTTAAAGATTAACTTGGAAAGGATTAAAGAATATGTGGAGATTGAGTCTCAGATTGACTTAGTGAGTAGGTTTTTGACATTGAAGAAAAGACCTAAAAGGAAAATAAGTTTTACTAAAGCATATTTATTTAAAAATAGAATGTAATAAAATGCATTTCAGAAGAAATGCGTAAATAGCCAGATTATGTATCTCATTCAAAGTGGCAATGAGCTAAAAATTGAGCTCCCCCCCCAATTTTTTTGTCTTTTGTCTTATACCCTTTCCACAATACCATACTATCTCTCTTCAAAAGAGACAGCAGGTTATATACCATTGTTGAGTCACCTATTTCAATTTTTACTATCTTATATTTGAGGATAATCTATTTGAAAATAAACAGATGAAATAGATATATAATCACCCATAGTCTGACAGGAAACAAAACAGAATGGGCATCAGAACACCTAGAACTAAATCTCATTACTACTATTAATATTTTTATGGCTTTAGTAAAGTCCGCTATCTTTCAGAGTCTTGGGTTCTTTGGGTGGGCTTCATGTCTTAATTTCCTACATTAGAGCTCTTGTTTTAAGATCATATTAGATACAACAGAGAGATGCAACTTAAAGAGTAAGAAACATTAGAAGTAAATTAAGCAATTACTGTTGTGATAGAAATTAAAAAACTAGATATCTAATAAAGAATGAGTCTTCTGCCTAAGCATGCCTATTCCAGATTATGCCTGATTTTCCACCTTTCTCTACCTGCCTTGTAAAATCTCTCCGTTGTAAATCTCAGTAAAACCTTCAAAAAGCAATTTGATATAAAAATGTTTTAGCTAAATGTTTTCTGTAGTGATATATTGAGAGGATTTAATTCCTTCTACTTATGCTTCTCTCATTTTACAAGTATGTTGAATACCCAACTGTCCACTTCTGTATGGTTTTTTCTCAAACAGATAGAGTCGGTTTCAAGTCAATGATCATTTTAACTCCCATGCACACAAAAATTTATTTTCAACTGTATTAAAAATTTTTTAAAGGTATAGAAGAAAGGGTAGAGAAAAGTGTGTAAGAATTAGAGTTCTGGTGCTTACCACGTTCTCAAAGACACTCAGATCTGTTTTTATAACCAAAGCTTAATGGCAAGGCATGCTGTTTTGTCATATATGTTCCCCATAGCTCTGATATGAACCAAATCATCAGCTAAATAATTTAACAGCATAGTAGGAGTCTGATATATAATTTTACAAAAATGTAATATGGAAAGGGGGTAAAATAGACCAGTTTGGGCTTATAAAGAGAAATTTACAAGGCAAATTCAGTGAAGTTTATGGTAGCTGGTAATAGAAATTAAAGAAATTAAATTTGGAAAAATAATGAAAAGATTCTGTTTTGCTATATCTCTTTTGGACATAGCTGTGGAGATGTCTAAAGGTTTTTACAATTTGTATCCTCCCTGAAAGAGTCATTAGTAAGAGCATAAGCCAGAAATGTAGAAATGGCTAAATGAGTGCTATGGATTTGTTGATATAATGATAACACTGAAAATTTTGCAATGATAGAAAGTGTCAGCTTGAGGACCAGAAAATGGTAAAACATTAGAACTATATGTTCCCCAAAATGGGGTGACATCACCCTGTTCAAATACCTCTCTAGTATTTCCCTGTTGCATTCTCTTTGAGCAACATCACTCCTTTAGGAACACAGAAAAAGAGATATTTTTCCCTGTAATAAGGCAAAATTGATGTTTCTTAAATGAATCCCTTGAATTTGCACAGAGCAAGTCTGTCATCTATCTATTCCACATGTCAGTCTTTCAAGTATTTAAAAAGAACTATCACCTTCTTTTCTGTTTCCTTTCTCACAGCTGTATAAACATACAAAAATTTATATATACATCATAATTCTGACTATATAAAAATAATTTTATAAGGAAGAATGAAAAAGACACATTAAAACAGAAAGGAGAGGGTATGGATATTTTTTTTTCTTTTCTCTATTATCTATATGTTTTCTGTTTGAAAATGCTTAGGTAATAGGGAAAAAGATATGAAATTGAAAAAGATGATATCATCTTGTACCCTGAAAAAAAAGTAGTAGAAAGAGAAATGAATAGATTTGCTAAATTTGGCAAAAGAAGAGATCGTATGATTCAAACTTCTCTTTGTTTACTTGGTAAAACTAAGGCAAGGAGAGGTGAGGAGCTAACCATGGTTATTGCTGTAGATGGACAAGTCATGGACTCAAAAATACATCTTATGTCGCCCAAATGAGTTCATTTTGTCACACCAAGTCACCTGGATTGCTTGAAAGTAACCATATTGCAGCTGCTTCAATTTACCTAGTTTCACTAGTAAGTATTCTTTAGTTTGCCCCTCTGGATTCATTCTTTGATAATAAAAATTAAAGAAAGGGAATTTGGTAAGATTATGGAAAGGTCGCATTTGCTCTGTCTCTTTATTGTTTTGGGTATAGCCCTGGAGATGTCTAAAGGTTTTTACATTATGTCCTCTCTAGAAGAGTCATTATTAGTAAGGACACCAACGTAGAGGTGTCAAAACTGCTGCTATGTGTTTGTTAATGAAAGATAACACTAAAAACTTTATAAAGATAAAAGGTAAAGGTAGCAGTTAGTAAAGCGTCTTGTTTCTATGGTTTGAGTTATAGAGATGCCCCTTTTAATGCCCAGTGTCAAGAATGTAAAGTAATAAGCAAATCTTCTCACCCAGCCCCCATATGTTCTGACTCATCAACTAACCACAAATCTTCAAACTCACATGTCTATCCTGAGAAGACAGGGAAATAAAGGAGCAAAATGGCTTGAATAGAGTGATGTTACTAGCACCGTGGTGAGATAACTCTAAGTCACACACTCTCCACTGGCTCTATACTACTTAACTCTCAGCAATGGTGTGCTCCAGTGACTCATAGTGATAACCTGCTCAATGATGCTCTTTTTCCTTCCCTTATCACTTGCTCACTTGCCTTTTATTGCTTCCTGGAATCACATTCTAAAAAAATTCTGGCACTCACAACTTTATTTTAGGGTCTGCTTTTGCGAAATCCAATATGACAACCCTCTCACATAGATACTCACACCTGAACACACACGCCTAGGGCCAGAAGGTGTGTTATTATGTACATTGATTAGAAGTAATCCAGAAGCCAATTGGGGAATAAATGTCTCATGTATTCTTAAGTATGACTGAACAGAACACTGTCTTAAGTCACATTCCACTGGAATTTGACTAGAAGCAAATGATTTGTGGAAAGAATTAAGCCCATCCATCTTAACACCACATTCTTGGTTATTTCCTCACCTATCACACATGTATCCTCCTTCCTGCTTTACTATGAAATAACTTTACTTACCAACTTGGGTGGAAGACAGATTTAGCCTGTCAAAATAGTCATTAAAAGAGCCTCAATGGAAATTACAGGAGTAAACACAGCAACAAGCCTTGCTGTACTAAACAGGGACACATGACCCTCCTCCCTCTTCTCGGGATATGTCACTTTACTGTGATTCATAGGCTATTTTCTCCAATGTTTCCCATTAAACACCTACGTTTAGAAAGGATGTGATCTGACTTGCCATTAAAAACTACTTTACTAAGTTAGTCCAAGAATATTATTAAAAGTGTCTAGGCCTTCCTAGATAAGTAAGAGAAATTAACCTATGAAAATCTCACAATGTTCTCCCACAATGCTTTGGAATTTATCCCCTTGAGGGGAGAGTTAAAGAAACTGTATACAATTTTATTAAAGGATTGTCAAAAAAAAGAACTTATGAAATTCTATGCTGATGATGTGGAAAATCCCTGTCCATGGGTAATGTTCCAAATCTTCAGTATCTATGGAAAAACATAAAATAATCAGATAAGCAGCCAGAATTTTGTTTGGAGATTTAAAGAGTTCTAAGAGTGAACTTGGGGAAACCAGAGAGGTCATTGGGCACTCAGGGGCCTTGGATAAATGGTTCTTTACCAACCTTATACTGTACAGAAGAATTTAAATATTTAACAACTAGTTTGACTGTTCTCATGGGTACCAACTGCAAATCATGCTATGAGTAAGGCCATATATATCTCTGGCCAAGGTGATTGTCTCCAGCAGTTGCTCTCCACTCTGCCACTGGCAGACTGACATGAGCAGAGTAGTAAAGCCAGGTCCTTTTCCTCAAGTGAAGCAGCTCTAGAGCTTCCATGAAATCAGGCTGAGGCTGGAATTTCTAATACTGTGTTCTTGTTTGACTTCTTTCCTTCCCTTTCTCTGTCTTGCTTGCTCCTCATCCTTAGCAGTTTCTCCTGAGAGTCCATGAGTCCTGACCCCAGGGTTCGACTCCTGGGAAAGTGACCTAAGGGACTCTCTAAGTTGCAGTAACAGTTGGCCTTTGGACAATGCCAAGATTAGGAGCACCAATCTATCACACAAACATCCACATATAACTTCTGACTATCCCCAAACTTACTGTTGTTTGATATCCACAAGTAATTGGTCCCAGGACTTCCCTTCCCAGATATTAAAATCTATGGATGCTCAAGTCTCCTATATAAAATGATTTAGATCAATACAGTTAAATCTCTGCATCTTTGGGCTCCCAACCATGGATCAGAAACAGTACAGGTATTTATTGGAAAAATCTGAGTGTAAGTGGAGATGCTCAGTTCACACCTAGGTTCTTAAAGGGTCGACTGTATTTTTTAGCTTTTAATAACATGAAATTTATTTTTTTCCTCTCCTGCCCTCCTATGAGGCTCCATTGGTCCCTGGTCCATGTTACTCCTTCCTAATAAGAGTTTACTAATGTTTACTTTTGATCCAGAGGCTGTGTTCTGATTCCAGAGGGCATTACCTCTTCGAATCTCAAAGTTCAGTTTTGAGAAATCACAAGTTTTTTTTTCTATTGCTCCAGCTATTTCTTCTCTGAATTGTTACTGCCAAGTTCTATGCAAATGTGGAACTGCCACAAGCACAGTATTCCTTCAAAGGAAACAGTTCTGTACTGTTCTTAGCCAATGTTTGAACATCTTTCATAGTTGTCATAATACTATCATTAATAACAATGATAGCTATCTTTTATTGAGCATTTACTAAATTTCTATCTCTTGCAGGAATGTTTTATGCATTATATCACTTAAGTCCCAGAGAAACACTTAAAGGTATTAAGTGTTAGGCATTAGCCTCAATGCACTTTGGGGGAAATTGAGACAGGAAGTCAAGGAAACTGCCAAATGTTATACTGCTACCAGGTTGAAGAGCTAATCTATGAGTTCTCATCTGGTACTGCTAAAATTTTGACAGAGATCTTAACTAAGTCAGGAATCAGAGGGCCCATGGGAATAGTTCTCAAACATTATATTGGTCACAAAAGCCCTACAAGAAAAGCTCTATGTTTACAACAGAGCTGTATGTTTATAACAGTCCCTCCCCTTAACTTCCTTTTCTCCTCTGAATGGAACTTGCTGATTCTTTTTGCTTTCTCTTCATGCATGTAACTCACTCTGTCTGCATGTACGGGATTGCAATGCTTTTTATTTTTCTGAATAAATCCTTTTTTGGTGACAAAATGCCTAGTAAACTTTTGCTTGTGATCGACAGTATCAAAACCAGTTCTATCCCCACAGCTGATTGTGTGTCTCCTTAGAGAAAATAGGACCAAGCTTCCTGGTGTTGATGGAACAAAGATAAATCTCAAGTGACTTTATACAGTAGTTGAAAGCCTCTTTGACTCAGCTGAGTCCTGCTTCATGCTTCCTGTTATCAAGCCCCTGGCCTAACTAGAACAGCCTAGTACCTGGCTGTCCATTTTCTGCCCCACTGGGACCCTGTTCAGTTACTCACTCTTGCTCAATTATATTTTTTCCTTCATGATATCTAAATAGGCTATCATTTCCTTATTTTTTTCTGAGAGTCTCAAAATAAATAAACAGAAACAAACAAACAAAAAACTCCACCACACAAAAGATTTTCTGGATAATGTGGACTTTATTGAGGTGAGTATCTTGATGACAATTTATATAGGAAACAATTTAAGAAGTGTGAGATCTCCTTCCTTGAACTCCCCCCACCCTCACTGCTCAGCTGGCTTCTCCTCCTTATACCCACAAAATTATTAAAGTTCTTTTCTTTCTGTTATACGAATGTAGAAGCCAGTCCAAAAGCTGACTTTATACTATAGCCCATACCAAAGGCTTTTTTCAGGAGAGCCAGTCTTTTCCTACAAACAAATTTCTTGCATCTCCCTTCTTGGCCAATCTGATTTTTCTAGAAAAACACGTGAAAGTTTGCCTGTCCTACTCCAATCAAAGGGCAGACTCTGTCCCCCCTCCTTGCAGAGTGCCTCAGCCTACCAAGTGTTTAAGAAGATAAACTATTTTTTCTATGTTACTTATGTGAAGTTATGGAAAGCTACCTAAATTGAGTAAACAGAGAGCCATTTACATCCCTCTCCTGACCCCAGAAAATGCAGATGAGGGAGATGCATGGTTTCTTGAAGTCAAGAGAAGGCCCTCCCATTCTTGAAGTGCCACGTATATTATCCACCCTGCCAAAAAAATTCAAAACTGCAAAAATTGTGGTTGATGAGTTTATATTACACAAATAACTCAACAATTTTAATGTATACACACACACACACACACACACACACACACACACACACACACACACATATATATATATATATATATATATATATATATATATATATATAAATGCATTACAGTGTAATGATGCTTTTCACAAGACAGTCATAGAATTCAGTTTTATTTTAAAAAAAAATTGTCATGTGCTACAAGTTTCTGTAGTGGCCAGTCCATGAATCAAGGTCTAAAAGCTGTGTGATGAATGTCTTTTTCCCTCTAAGTATGACCTCTTTTGAGAAAATTTCTAATTCTTAACTCAAGACCCTCCATGAATGTAAAGCCCTGACTGAATGGGCAGCCTTCTTTTCTACCTAACTCATTATAATATGCCTTTGGTAAGAACCAGCCCAAATGGGGAGACCTATTTTTATTTGAGTAAAAGCATTATTTGTTGTATATATATACACACACATGTATATATCATATAACATATACATTACATATACATTATATATACATTATATATACATATATTTAGAAATTAATATATGAGAAGGCATATATAAAAGACAGGGCATTATGGGAAAAATATACAACCTGGTTAAATTAATGGAGAAAGATATTTAAACAGAACAGTTGCTTTCAGAACTATCTCTAAGCAATGAGTCAGTCTGTCCAATTATTACTTTTATTGAATTATGTCAACAAAGAAACCTTAAAATCTCCCCAATAAGTATCCCATCTTGCTGTGTGTACTGCATGCATTTGTAGAATTACATCAATTTTGAATTAAGAAACACTATATCATATCATCCAGGCTAATGTCCCATGGTTGATATAATTAAATAAAACATTGAGTTACTTGACAAGAAAGTGCCACAGAAAAATAAAACAAAAGCAACCTTGGGCTACCCTAAATATAGCTACTCCTAAAAAGATATCAGAATACATCCAATTTTTTAGTTTTTACTTTTCCACTGGAAACAATGAATAGCATTAATGCCTTGTCAATGAAAAATTAAAAAGAGAAATTGACATCGCTTTATTTGCCATAGACTTAGGATGGCTGAGTTTTTCGATGAATAGGCATTATCTAGCCATGGAGTGTGGAAGATAGACTCTAAAGATAACAGGTACCAATTTTTTTCTGTTCATGTTGAACCTCACATCAAGAAGTGGAACCTAATTTCCCTTACTTTGAAGCAGAGCTGGTTTTAGTGACTTGCTTGACCTAATAGAATGCTGTCTAAGTAATGGTATGAGCTTCTGAGGATAGATGTTTTGAAGATTTCACATGGGCCTCTTGGGTGCTCCCTTTTTGAGCTAAACTTCCATGTTGAGAAGCCCAAACCACCCGGAAAGACCATTAGTAAGTGTTTCAGCTGACAGTCCCAGGAGAGCTTCCAATCAGTATGCAGCATCAATTGCCAGCCATGTGAGTGAAGCATCTTCAGATGACTACATCCTAATATGCTGTCCTACCACAACTAGATGAATAATGCAAAGTGATAACTACCCAACTGAGCCCAGTTAACCCACAGAACCAGAGGAGATACTAATGCATGATCATATTATATTTTAGTTTAAGCCAGTAAGTTTTGGGGTGGTTTGTTATACAACATCAAGGAAAAAAGAGGAGGGGAGAAAGAAAAAAAGAAGTTTCTGGAAAAATCTATCAAATTACATATAGAGGACTTATCTCACAACTAAAAATTTGAATCTCAATAAGGAGTAGGAAGTTCCAAACAAGGGATATGTGTTCTGAAAAAGTTTACCAGATTCAGTGACTTTCTGACATGACCCAGTTGAGGTGAAATAGTTGTAGCTTATAAATCTTAAGTATTTAAATAACCAAATAATTTTGAAACTCTCAACTTAAATAAGGAAACAGCAAGTTTATTCTAATAATATAAATAAGAGACTATACAAGATGCTAAGTGATCTTATGGGACTAGAAATTATTCAATTGTTATGACATCAAAGTTATTGTTGAGTAAATTAAAGCTGACTTTTTTTTATCCCAAGAAATGTTGCCTTTTGATATAGAATGTAAGTTTGAGAGTTTAAATCTTTTAAACCTGAAGCCTCTAATCTTTTCATTATCATTCTTTGCATTTGAAAGATTTAATTTGAATTTTTAGAGGCATAATCTTTAAAATAAAAAATTAATTATTACCACATTATTTTATGTAATTTATAAGTGACATGTCTTTATTTACTTAAATTGTGTAACTATTTTTGGTTGAGATTAATAGGGTTTGGCAAACTTTTTCTGGGAAAGCCAGAGAGAAAATATTTAGCATTTGAGGGTCATGTAAACCCCTGTTATAAATTGTCCTTTTATATTATAACCTTTATAGAAATACAAAAAAAATTCTTAGCTCTGGAGTGTGCAAAACAAGGTTGTGGGTATACTTGGTTTATGTGCTTTAGTTTGCTATCTCCTGATTAAAAAAATAATAAAGCATAGACATAGAATATACAATGTGAAAACTTTATAGTGTACATGAATAAAAAAGACTGTTGGTTAAGAAGTATTTTGAAAATGCTGGATTAAACAAAGCTAATCAGTTTCTTTATTGTAGGAATTCTTGGAGACTTAATATGTAAATGTATATTGCAAATTACCAAGAGATGGATGTAGTGTCCAACATTTCTTAAACACAGTTTTAATTTTAAAGATGTTATTTGCAAGTTTGTCTTAAGGGAATCATGTTTTCTATAAAACTCTTTTGAAAACACACATTTGGGCTAATGGAATAAAATCTGAGTTCTAAGAAAATTACTGAGGGTTATATACAAGCTAATGAGAAGGCTAAAATATCAACTTTCTTTTAGTCCAGTAAACAGTGGGCTCTGGTTAGTGTGGTACTAGTAGGAATTGTTTCTGTGTTGAAATTTAGTTCCTGAAACCATCCTGGTTTAAGTGCCTGTTTTACACCACTATAATGTCTATCTTTTCACAGGGAAGTCTTCTGGAAGGTGTATTATTTCTTATGGATGAAGGTCAGGTGTTTAGGTCAGACAAAAATAGCAGCATTTATACTCAGGAACTGCCTATTTAGAAAATTACCTTTCTGACCAGAAAGTTGTTAAAAATTATCATTTTTTTCTTCTTTTTTAATGTGTCTGACAGCTTCAAAATAAAAATTAATGTGTGTTATTTTTACATAATGTGATAAAATTTTGATTTAAAAAAAAGAAATTGAAGTGATTGGCTAAGATGTAAAATCTTAGTGATCTCAGCTTTCACTGTCCATGAAATTTCTTAACCCCTTTGCTCAGGGTCACTAATCTTTTGCTCTACCAATAGCATTTTTATTTCTTTGCAGCTCTTCATTTTGTCATTTGAGTTTCAGGATAGTGAAGTAGAAAGAACATAAGTTCATATTATAACTCAGTTATGCATTAATTATGTGATTTTTAAGAAAGTAATTTAGCTTCACTGAACCACATTTAGTTCTTTGTGATAATGAAGTGATAAAAATTAAATGACATGGCATATGTGAAATTTTTTTTTATCAGGTTACATATGTAGTAGGTGATTAAAAATGATTGTTTTTTTTGCTTTCTTCCTTTCTTTCCCATGGCCTAATTAATTCTCAGTTTTAGGTTGTGAAAAACAACACACTGAATTGACACTGGTTAGGAACCCATGATCTGAGATGATAAGCAGAGACAGCTGTGGTTATAGGTGGTCAGTTTTCCCATAAGGATGCACAAGGATGCACCAAATTTTTGTGAAAAAGATACAGAAATCAGTTATCTCCGAGGGTGAAAGGCTGACTTCTGGAATAATAAATGGTAGGGAGATAGGTTTCTGCTAAGCAACTTTCTCATAAACATGTCTCTATTTTTGTTACTCCATTTTTGAAAGCTATGCAGCATTTTAAAGGCTTTCTCCAGTATCTAAAAAACTTTCCTGCCTTTCCTTGTCACTAAAGTATTCCTGCCAATTTTCATGACTGGAAGGTAGCAGAATACATACAGTTGGGATACTCTCCAATACTTGTTTTAGTGCATTCTTTTGATTTTACACTTTTTATATCTCTAACTCTATAAATGCTCACCAGAGAAATGTAGAGTGACCAAAAGAGAAATATGATCTCTCTACAGTGAACTGATTCTCAGTGGTCATTGCTGAGCAAAACTTGACCATGATCAATTTCAAAAAAGATAGAGACTCTAAACAATCCAATTGCCATAGGGGGAAAAATACTTTAAAAAACTGCCTCCCCAAAATGTATCAAGCACAAATGGTTTCCCGGGGGATTTCAGTTAGGATGGATAATTCTGATGTTTATTGTTTTAAATTTATCTAAAATAGAAAATAAATCAAACACTTTTTTTCTTCGAAAATACTGTAACATTGCTACCAAAACCTGACAAAGTTCATAAAATAAAAAATCTCCAGATTAATTGGGTAATTGGAAGTTATAAAAAAATCCCCCAAAATACTCAAGGTAAAAGGTAGTAGTACATTAAAAATAAGACAGAATAGCCAGATGGGATTCAATATAAAAATGAAAGAAGTTATCAATATTAGAAAATTTATAAATATTATTCACTATTTAAACAGACCAAAAGTGAATATCCATCATCATAAATGGCAGACTTCTAGAAAAAACTTTTAACAGAAATCAAAATGCACTTTTAATTAAAAAAATAAAGTTGAAATAAAATAATGTTCTGAAATATAAATGATCACAACCCAAATTCTGCATTAAGCTTATTAATGAAACACTAAAAAGCATTTTCATTAATTTTAGAAATAAAATAAGGATGCTAATAACACTATTATCAGTTAATTTTGTTCCAGAAATACCATCCAATACAATTTAACAAAATAAAGACTATAATGAGAAACCAAGAAATAAAATTATTCTGTACAGATATTTATATGGAAAATTAGAAAGACTCAAATTAAAAACTTCCACAAACACTTTGATAATTCAAAGAGTATCTGGGCCCAAAGTAATACACAGAAATCAGTAGCCTTTTTGTGTTCAAATAATCAGAAGATAAAATAGAATAAGAGATATCACGTAGAGTAACAACCAAAAAAAAAAAAAAAAAAAAAAATATATATATATATATATATATATATATATATATATATATATAAATAAATTTAACATGTTTGTTAACAGGAACCAGTTAAATAAATTAAGGGCCAACATACTATAAAATCCTACATGACAATTAAAAAAACTAGCAGATCTATTTGAACTGATATGGAAAGATAATTTTTAAAAATATTGAAGTGCAGAATTGCATGTCTAATATGTACTATTTGTGTGATTACAGAAAAATATCATCAATTATCTCTTTAAGGACACACAATTGACTGGTAATTGGTATCTCCTCTGGGGAGGGCATCCTTCTAGGTCCAGAATCCAGAAGGAAGCTTACTCACACTGTGTCCTCTCTACTGCTTTGATATCCTTTCCATCCACTCTTATTCAATATTTCAATTACTTATAACTATGTCTCATAAGTATTTGGTTTTTAGTTTTTCTCTCTTGTTTTCCCTTCTTATTTGTAGGTGATTCATGAAGAGTGAGGGTATATGAAATTTCATGCTGTCATCTTTAAACCAGAAATTTATATTCTCTTTTACATCTTTTGAATTTTAATCATATATATCTATTACCTATGAAAAATAAGAAACAATATTTTTTAAAAAACAAGATAAGAAGAAGTCAAATTTTAAATTAAAGTTTAAATTTGGTTAATAATCATGATTAATTTGTGGTCAGAATTATGATCTCGCAAAATCTTAAAGTCTCAGAACCCACAAAAAAGACAGAGAAGAGAAAAAAAGCAATGGCCTTCATTCTTGTTCTCACTATAACTAAAGTGCTTTTTTTCCAGGTTTAACTATTGGTGTCTGAGTGGAAATTTTCAGTAAAAATGGGTTCTGCTGCTACAAAGTGTTTAAGACTTGTTGCAGCTCTGTTCCTGCAGTTTATGGCTTCATGGAGTTACTGTTAGATAATTATTTACTCTAAATTTATGGCTACTGAGCCTAAAGTATAAATTTACTATTTTAAATTATTTCTATGGTTTTGAGTTGTTATATGTTTGCTAGTAACACCTATTCTAGATGGTTTTTAAAGTCACTGGATCTGAGCCCTTGATAGGTAAGGCAAACACTAGTTTTACCACTAATACTTTAGAAATTTCTTCTATTTGCTATCAATTCATTTACTATCAGGGAAGTCCTGAAAACCTTGTGATAAAATTGGAAAGTTGCCTTTATGATGCTTAAATTTTGGAAGAAATTCCCTGGTCCAACGAGATATTTAATATAGTCATAATTTGCAGGTTTTAATCACTCTACTTTCCAAAAATTTGGTTTAGTTGCCTCAGCAAGTAATTATACATTTTGTTTATATATATCAAGACAACCAGGATTTTAAGGATCACTGTGTTCTGAGGAAACATGCCAATCAGACTTCTTAAGTCAAAGTGAAAATATACTTTGTAGGAGATAATTATGCTAAGCGAGATAGAAAAGTTGAGAACTGTATCATTTCACTCATGTGGGATATAAAATTGAAAACAACAAATGAATAAGACAAAAAATAACTTAAAGACACAGTTAAAAGTTTATTGGTTACTAGAGGGAAAGGGGGAAGGATAAAGGAGGACAAATATGCAGTGATGGAAGGAGATTAAACTTTGGGTGGTAAACACACAATGCAAGATACAGATGATGCATTATTAAATTGTACAATTGAAACCTACATAATTGTATTAACAAATAATATAACTCTAATAAATTTAATTAAAATTGTATCCCAGTACTTAACACAATGCCCAGAACCAGTAGCACTCAATAAATATTAGCTGAATAACAGGAAAAAAAAAAAAAAAACTCAGCACGTTCAACCAAAGAGTGAGAATTGTGATAGAGATTGCTAATCAGAAAATGAGGTGAATAAAATTCACTCTAAATTTGTATGTTTTCCAGTTGCTCCTCATAATATTCCAAGAGTCATGAAGTCCAGAGTTATACAAGGAAGCTGAGAGCAAAATGGGTTTTGTAGATACAGCTGTTCTGATTCCTCATCGAACACTAAGGGCCTCGGGTTTGGTGTTGCAGGTAAAAACTAAAGACTAGGTAAATGAGATTTCATTTCTTCTCTCCATCCTATGTTGCTATTCATTCCAGCATTCACAACTTATGCATTGTATAAGAAAAGCATGTCAGAGGTAGCTATATTCCCCATTAACTAGAAAAGCAAACAATGAAACACCTCCAGAGCTGATAAGTCTTGAATTTACCTCAAGATATTTGGTGCCAGTGTTTCAAATAATGGTTTCCTTTACCCCATTCCTTCATTAAACATCTTTTGAGCATCTACCATGTGGAGTTATGCCTGCTAAGAGAAAGGGACTAGATGATGAAAAGTATCATGATCTCCTAGCATCCCATAGTCTAGTGATGGAGAGAGTTGTGAAAACAGCATTAGAAAAGTTCTACTGGCTTTTTCTGGGCATGGTGGTAGTATGAGGGGTGTTGTGATGGAATCTTTCTGGGAGTGGTGAGGAAAAGCTTCCCCCAAAATAAAATAGATAGGCTGACCTTAGGAAATTAGCAGACACATGATATATAGAGAAGCATCTATATTAGGAAGCCAAGGCTAAATGACTACAGAGAGAATTCTGTCATATTGAATGAAATATATGTAACTATCTGAATCCAGAATTAGCCATCCAGGGTAGATGATAGATAAAATCAACTTAATACCTACTATGAGGAGTGGGACACTCAGGAGACTGTCCAAATCAATTTTAAAATCTCTAAATAGAACTAAAAACAGAAATGTATTTTCACAGAATGGAAAATATTATTTTGAAAACTGTAATTGTGAGCTGTATTTTCACAACATATAATAGTAGACATGTACAAACAGCTGCTCATGGCTTCATTGAAATAAGGACATCACAGAAGAAAAGACAAACTAACCATTGTGTAGTTTTCTCCAAGTATTCTAGCCACCACCTCCAGTAAATCTGGAAACCAGCTGACTTGTAAAAGCCTGGCTAAGTGATCACTTGAGAAGTGATTAGGGATGGCCGGTAACTGTCTCTCAGGAGTTCTGCTGTGCTTAGCTAATAAGATTTTGCTTGAAATTAAAATCAAATTTCAGTCTATCCATTAGGATATATTAAGAAAAAAAAAAGCTAATGTATTTTAAATTCATCATGTGTCCCTTGTTGCATCATTCTCCTTGATATCCTGGCCAAGATTCTCTTAAGGTAATGGGGTAAGTCAGCATTTATTGATTCGGGTGCTGAGTTCAGACAAACTTCTTTTCCTTTGTCCATCAGGGCGCTTTCCTATTTGGAAAGAACTCTACCTTAAAAGCCAAAACTAGCCTATCTATTTGGTTTCACTTTCCTTTCTGTTTTCTTATTTTATGTCTCTCATAGACTCTGGTCCAAAACTTAAACTCATACATGATATAATAGAATCATTGCCATCTCTTAAATCCTTCCTCATGTACTACCTACCTTGTTTAGTAAAATGATATTGAAACTATAGGGGAAAAAAACCTAAAAAACATAATATGACCTTCTTTATTATTTTATAGTGTAATTGCTATGGTATATTATAGGGTATATCATATGGTATATTATAGGGTTACCATAGCTCATTACAAATTTCCAAAGTGTGTCTAAATTAAAAAGAAAATGTTACTGCTTTTCTTACCAATTACAATAAGAAATGCTTGTGAAGAATGTAAATTAAAACAAGTTAAAAACTAGTATAAAAACTTAAAAGCTTTATTAATGTTTTCATACAAATGTAAATTCTCTACAGTAGAGTCCATCTGAAGACTAACTCTATTCATTAAAATAATGTGAAAATTTGAAAAGTTTTCTAGAATAAATAACATCTCTGCCCCTGGTGCCTAAAATTATGTTTAGCTATTTGAATACTTTATTTAAAAAATATTTTTTTTACCTGTTATAATGCATATAGACCAAGTAATTTAACTAAAAAGTATTATTTCAGAAAGAAATAATTTGGGACATTTATAGCTGAATTAGCAAATCTCCTTTAACACACAGTAGGAATATAGTTAACTGTAAAAGGTAGCATTTATTGTTATTTAGTGTGTGGCAGAATGTGTCCTAGGCATTGTACATGTATTATTTTGTTTATTTGAACATCAACATTATGAGGCAATTGCTATTATTATTTTGTCCATTTTGTCCATTCTATGTATGAGTATATTGAAACATAAAAGTTTGAATAACCCATACAAGTTCTCATGGACAGCAAATGGCCATGCTTACACACCCAATCTCTGACTCTAGCCTATGTTCCAATCCACTCTGATATATTGTATTTATTTAAAAATGTGGCTTTGCTAAAGAGTGATCTATTTTCATTATCATTGGTTGACTCCCAGAATGATGTAAGAAATGCCTCAGTGGATGAGGCAAATAGTTCCAGGACCCTGGATTTTTCTACCAGAAAAATATATGCACTTTTTCTAAAAAATGGAGATCATGAGCTTTCTAATTCTTTATTTTGCTTTGATGGACTATTTATTATTTTATAAATATACATTCATTATCACTATTGTTGCATCAAAGAGAAAACATTTTCAATACCAAAATGTTGAAAAGATGTAATGTCAGAGTAGATTTAGCTTTATAGAAAATTCACTACACTGTTCTTTTACTTTTCTTTCTTCCATGGACTAGGAAACAAGTTATCACAGTTTAGCATTGATCGTAGACCAATTTACAAAAACTTTGATCTAGGTTATATAGTCTACATTGTCTTTTTGCTCTCCTTCTCCTTCTTAATATTATTTCTCTTCTTTCTACTTCCACTTCTCCTCCTTCCCTCTTCTCTTCCCTTTCTTTCTCTTTTGCTTGTCCACCAATGATGACCATCAAGGATATGGTCACATAGAAGCCAACAGGAAGAAACTGCTTTCCTGAGGGAACTGAACAAAGTCTACAAAACAGGCTGGGATTTCATCCTGGCCTTCCAAAAGCTATCTACAAATCACTGCTCTTTGTCAAAGTTAATTTACCATTGCTTCTCAATGTTGTTTTATTTCAGGCATTAGATAAAGAATCAGTTTAAAAACATTGAGCTTAGACCCTGTGTTGTCTGGTGTGAAACTTTGGCTGTATTAAGATGGTCCCATATAGTGAACAACCATGTCAGAAAGTCTGATGGCTGTGACTATGAATAAATCTTTAAAATTTTTCTAATTCTGTGCAGTGATTCATTAAAGACCTCTCATGAGCCTTGATTCACTGTTCTTCAAGGATGAATTTTCATGATGGATAGAAGCCATTTTCATCTACAATACCATTTTTTTTTTGCTATAAATGAGCAAAATGGGTATCCCACCTCTGGACATAGTTGGTTATGTAAGAACTCAAATTGTGATGCTCCTCCCTCCGTTAACAATTCACTTTTGCTTTGTGAACTGCACAGTTTGCCTACATGAAAACTGGATACATCCATCAAAATTTTAGCTGTGTTGCCAAGTTTGAAAAGCCCATATGATACTTTATCCTCTTTGGTGCTCTGCTTCTTTTGGTATTAAAAAATCTGAGATACTTTAATTAGAAGAACAGAATTCCCTAAAGAGAAAAAAGGGCAAATCTTGCTTTTTGTCTTGGCCAGCATCATTCAGTTTGAATTTTCACTTGTAGTTTCCAATATATAACCCATTTAAACTAGTAGTAAATACTATTAAAAACAAATTCTTTTCTTTTTCTTTTTTTTTCACTTTATTTGCCACTGAGCAATTCATTAACTCCTGACCTGATTCTCTATTAACATGAAAGATTGTCACATCAATGGGGAGTCTCTGTTGATAAGGAGCAGAGGAAAATAAGTGATGCAACATTTTAAACCTATAATGAGACTAGAGGGATGCAGCCAAAAAAAAAAAATAAATAGGGTACTAGCACTAACACATCTCTGACTAAAAACCCAACTTCTGAGGTTCAAGACAAAAAGACTGAACTGGAGTCTAACACAGACGTGCTTTTACTCCTGAAAAGTTGATTTGACATCTAATCCTGATTTAGTCATTGTACTTCCTCTTTTGCATACTGTTCTTGATGAAAGGGTACAGGTTATGATGGTAAGAAGCTACTAAAAAACAATTTAAGAATAGATCTCTAAAAATGGGGTGGGAAAAAGAACTGTTATATTATTGCTTCAAATCTTAATAAACCATTGCCCACAATTGTAAATTCAAATTGGTCACTTATAACAAATAAGCAATACTTTGGACCAAGTTTTGTTCTCTTTTCAAAAACTCTAACATTTGTGATTAAAATTAGCTAAATAGAGTCTGACTCAAGACAAAACTACCTTCTGTTAGCCTTGACATTAGAGCAGGTGGAGGAAGGAGACTTCATGTTCTACAGTTGTCAGAAGAGCACAAATCTCTTAAACCTGTGACTAGTTACCAACTAGCACCTGTTAAAACAATCAGTCTTTCATGAAGATATTTTGTACAAAGTATTTTGATGCACTGTCTCTAATTCTCTGCAACCAGACAAGAAGGTATTATTATCACTCCATCTTAGAAACGGGCAGGTTACATGTGCCCCAAATCCAAAAGCTAATAAATAACTATTAGAGTTAATTTATGAAGTCAAGTCTTTTTCTTTTCTTACTTTTTTATCTTTTTTAGATGAGGCAACCCTTGGTTGACCTCACAGATTGCAAGGACCTTGTCAGTTTACAATCCTTTTATTTAGTTTTTTAATGCCTACAGCACCTAGTCTTCCTAGGTGGTCTCCCATCCAAGTACTAACCAAGCCCAACCCTGCTTAGCTTCCAAGATCAGGTGGGATCAGGCTTGTTCAGGGTACAATGGCCATAGAAATAAGTCAAGTCTTATTGGTTCTAAAACCCATACTCAATCTACTACTACTAACTTACAGTTTTCTAGCTTTAATTTATAGCATTATTTAAATGAAATGAAACTTACCTGGAGCCCCAATATATAAAGCAGGTAAAAAGGAATGGCTCTGAACTGGGAGGAGAAAGCCTGGAACCCTATTACTGAGATCCCTTCACCATCTCCCAATCCTCTTGTAGCAGCCCCAAGTGCCTTGATGAAAATTCGGGGCTCTGTGAAAGTCCTATGTTAGGACTTCTATTGTAGCAGCATCCTCCATCATAATGTGAGTATTCCTATACATATCAGATATCACAAACTTGGATGCCTACAGGTGCTCCCAGCACAACCCCACTGTGCCTTTAAATTAAATGGTAGTTTCTTTATCATCTCCTGCCATCAGCTTTAAAGTTATAGGCCTCTGTGGACTGATGTGGTTGATTGTTATTAAATTTTAATTTCTGAATCTAATTCCAAATTAGAATATTAAAGAAGAATATTAATGAAAGGCAGTGTAAATACAACAGGCAAGAAAAAGAAAAAAAAGAAAGATCTCATCTAACAAACATGGTATAGTGCCTAGAAAGGTAACACTTACACATTTTTATAGCCATACATGGTATATAAGCTACATGTATTTCAAAATATAGTATGTATGCACACAAATATATAAAGTGAAATTAAACTCCCCTATGTTTCTCTAATGCATTAAATATAAAAATAGAAAAACTATCCTCTAAGGAATTCTCCCTTGGCAATAGTGCTCAGGGCAGAATGATGTTATTTTAAATTCCTCTCTCATTAGAAGAGAAAAGAGTTTGCTTTTTCAGAGTTTGTGTGTATTTATACCAGAGCTTAACTGGCATTTTCATCATGGTGTTTATGAATCGTAATATAGTTCCACTGCAGATTCTGACACACTCATTAATTTGTTCCCAGCGGCAGTTCATTACCAACATCACAAGCAAAACACATGCTCTCCCTGGGCACTGAAGGTCCACCGGAAATTAAGCAGACGGGGCTGCAGAGCATCTGAGAGCAGAGCCAGCTAGCTTCATCTCCCGCAGCAGGCTGGAGGCAGCACAAGGAGGAAGCAGGAATGAAAGGCATCCAAGCCTTTCCTGTGCCTCTGTGCCTTTGGAGTTTTGAGCTGATGCAGAGCAATGATTCTTTTAAAAAGACGGTATCTTGTTGTCTCAATGACGTACCTTCTCTGATTGCCTGTTTCGGATGGGTTAGAGCAACAGTTTCAGATTTTTAGCTCAGAGAAGACTTAAGACCTTTCCTTCTCTTGACTGTGGTTCTGCTCCCTGTGCTGACCATTCCTGTCAATGGGAATTTTTGAGCTCTGAATTGGACTCTGACAAAATCTCGTTTGAGAAGTGTTAAGTAAGCCAACAGAACAGAGTTGCTTGAATTTGCTTCCCGGGAAAGCCCTATTTTTAAAGGAATTGAGTGTTAAACAACCTACATTGAAAAACAAAAACAAGGAATAATTGTTGTCAGCAGTCTCCCAAGTCACCCAGCATGACATTCAGTACTGGGCTAAGTGTCAGAAGCAGGGTTTCACCATGAGCAGAGCAGTGCGGACTCTGGTCCTCTTGGTAAATGCTTTGGAACTTCACTTCCATTGTTCATACTCTATAGCTGTTTCTATCTCCTCCACATATTGGCAAGGTCATAAAAAGTGTGGATGAGGCAGGAAATGGGAAATGACTTGTACACATAGGACACTGTATATTGAGTCATGAAGATCAGAAAGTTTGGGTTTAAATCAGAGCCATGCCACACTGGAGAAACCATGACAGCCCTGACCTAACAAAATCAGGAGTATAAGAAGATTCATGGTCAGAAGACCACAGAGGGTCCTTCTGAGGAGTAAATGAATTATTAAATTAAGGTTAAATTTTGTTCAATTCTAAATAAAGTACAAATAAGTTTCGTGATTATCTTAGAGCAGCTGGAGGAAAGATTGTCAGATGTATACACTACATAGCAGATGCATACATTACATAGCAGGCCTTCTCCAGAGCTCACCCAGAAGTCTGACATGCAAAATATCCAACTCTTTCTCATTAAGAAACTGGAAATGTCTATAAAAGGTGCTCTTCCAAGGGCTCAGGCAAATCCAGATGTGTCACTTTTGACTCTGATCTCTCACCTCACATCTGAACCATCAGCAAATTTGGTCAACTCCATCTTCAGAAGGTTCTAAAGTGGACCACTGCTTGCTGCCTCCACAGCTTCCACCTGGTTTAAGCCACCATAATCTCCCTCTGAATTTCTGAAAGAGCCTTTTAAAAAGCTTTCTGTTTCTACTTTGCTTCCTCCTATCCTCTTCACAGCAGCCAGAGGATTCTTGTTGAAACATTGCAATCACATCAGCCTCCTGCTCTAAAACCTGGGGTGACTTCAAGCAACATGTATATGTACTCTCCATTGCTTTGCTGTCTTTATTATTCTTTACATACTTATCATCATCTTCTATATAGTCATTTATTTATTTTTCTATTGTCTTTACTCCACCTCAGGCCCTGATTAAAGTATAAACTTCATAAGACCATAGAATTTGTCTGTTTGATTCACTGCTCTATCCCCAGTGTCCAGAATACATACCAAGTGTTTAATAAATACTTATAGGAATGACAGCATGAGTGAATTCGTTCATATATTGGAAGTCACCAAAGGCCACTTGGATGAAACTATTAGAAAAGTAATTAATTGACTTTGATGATGCAGAAGGCAGTCATTACCTCAGCTGTCAGGTCTCATGGGACAGACAGCCACATTAACTTCGGTGTCATAATACAGGCCATATAGCCTTATGTTTGTGTGGCTAAATCTTCCAAGGTCTTGTAAAAAGGCACCTCCTCCAGCAGGAGCCACCTCTTAAAATTCATTATGAAGCAACCAGGCTAAGTGAATAATTTATATTCCATGTTCTTCTCCATGCTGGTGCTAATGTGCTTTCTATATTCCATCTCTCATACTTCCTCAGCTATGTCTCAGACAGCAATTTTAAGCCACACAGAATATGAATCTAACAGGTGAATTTCCATCCAAGGTATAATTCTCTTATTATTGATATAAAGAAAAACATAAACAAAGTTACAATAAAGCCTTCTTTTTGAGGGTGAGAACAGATGACAAAATAGCAAGAAAAGGTTAAAAAAAGTTATTTAGAAGATCTAAAATAAACATTTCTAACACATTTTCTTTTAAAAGTTGCAAAATGTTCAATAGAATGTAGGTACCTTAATTTATTCAATCCTTACATTATTGATGCATTTTTCAGCTTACTTTCCATTTTCTTTTTTCCGCATAGCTGCAATAAACACTCTGCGCTACACACACACACACACACACACACACACACACACACACACACATAATCATTAAATTCTTGGTCTTTTATTTCTGTAGTGAAAATTCCTTAAAGTGATATTACTTAGACAATGGATATCAACGTTTAAAAATATTAAATAATATTTATGAATAATTTTTCTGAATGTGGTAGCGACTTACTCTCCCACCAGAGATGTGTGAGTGTCCCCTTACCTTCCTCTTATCTCCTACACCCTTAAAAAAAAAACACCTCACTACATTGGATTGCAAATTAGATGACTGCAATAGTGGTAAGTCGTTGTTTAATGATCATTTTCCTGCGTGTGGCTGAGTATATATTTCTAAATTTATTGAGTCTTTCCAGTCCTTCTATGGCTTGTCTATTCATACATTATAATTGGGATTATTTATCTTTGGTTTTAATTTTATCAATTGAGTGAGTTCTTTGAACAGTAGGACCAGTAACTTTTTCATGTAATTTCTATTGTAATTATGTTAACAACCTATATAGTTTGAAATTATATAACAGTCTATACATCTTTACTAATGGTATATTTGAAATACTATTTTTAAATATTTACATATAGTCATGCACTACACAATGAGTTTTCTGTTAGCAAACAGACCACATATAGGTCTATGATTCCATAGGATTATAATGGACCTGAAAAATTCCTATCACTAAGTGACAAAGTAGCCATTGTAATTTCTTAACACAGTGGATTTCTCACATGTTTGTGGTGATGCTGAAGTAAATAAACCTACTGTGCTGTATACCCATATACAGTGTACAAAGTATAACACATGCAATTATGTACAGTATATAATACTTATGATGATAATAAATGACTATGCTACTGATTTATGTATTTGCTATACTATGCTTTTAATTGTTATTTTAGAGTGTACTCCTGCTCATGAAGAGAAGTTTGCCATAAAACCAGATGCAGTGTTACTCTGACAGAAGCTTCATATATCATGTGTATACCAACTCTTTTGGTTGCATCATTTTATCTTGTGCTTAATTTAATCTCGTTTTTTTAATAAATTTAATGTTGCCTAAGTGTACAGTGTTCATAAAGTCTACAGTAGTGTATAGTAGTGTTCAAGGCCTTTATATCCACTCACCACTTACTAATTCACCCAAAGCAACTTATTGACCAGCAAACTCAATTCATGGTAAGTACCCTATATAGGTGTATTATATTTTATCTTGTATGTCATGTTTTTACTGTAGCTTTTCTATCTTTATATATGTTTATATACCTTTTATTTACCATTGTGTTACAATTTCCTACAGTGTTCAGTATGATAACATGCTGCACAGGTTTATAGCCTAGGCAATAAGCTGTACAATACAGCTTAGGTGCATAGTAGGCTATACCACTGAAGTTTGTGTAAGTGCACTCCACTTACCACAACACAGAAGGTATACAGTGAATATCTGTTCAACTGTTTCAAACAGAATTCTTCTTCCATTACCCATTAAAATACATTTGTCTTCATATCACTGATGGAGACTCACAGAGCCTCTGTCTTCCTTCATGTGCCTGCAAAACTGCCATCCTAAAATAAACTAAAATTTAAATATAAGTTGAATTTAGATAACAGAATAAGTTCCAAAACCCTCATGATTGGATTACATCTTTAACTTAAAAAAATAAATAAAATAAATTTTTTTTCATACTATATTCTATAACATCCAGAATAATGACTTGAAATGAGTTTGCTTCTTGAAAACCCTGAGTAATTTCAAAACAGGGTAATTTTAGTAGCTGCAAAGGAACAGCTCTAATGAGTTCTGCTGGAAAAATCTTCTTCTCACCAGGAAATGATTGAAGACAAGGAGATAACCTCTCATTAATTCCTTATTAACTATTTTAATCAGGATTACATCACTGTCTCGCTCATAGTGCAGATAATTGCCAGCAGGCTTTGGTGCTCAAATTCATTAAGCTGACAAGGTGGAAAGGTCTGGACAATCAGACAGGTCATTCCTGTGCCCCCAGTCTAGCACAGGAGTGGTATTTGGTGAAAATGTGATACCCTCATTTCTCAGAGTGGCTATTTCTATTTCTAGTTTATTGCCATGCATCACTCAAAAGCCCAGCACAAATGGCTTCTTTTGAGAACTACCTATGCTGTGGCTGGGAGCATGAAAACCTTGTAAGGAGGAATGGCAGACAGACACTATCAGCTCCTGCACTGGGATGGAACCCCCATTAAGCATGTCCATGGAGTGGCCTGACTCCAGGGTCATGGAGGTCATTTTCAGGTCCATCACTCTGCACAGGGACTGGTCCACCTCCCCTGTCCAGAATTTCAGAACTGTATCTTTCAGCAGAGAGGAGTCCATTCTGCCACAGTGAGAATGACCAAGAGAGAACAGAATTCAGGGTGACTTAAGATTCCTCTGTAGTAAACACTGCAGCTTTCCCTCTGTCCACTCATGCCCCATTTTTAGTCCATGCTCTGTGGACAGGGCATGAACCTTCAATTCTCAGGATGCTACATGCAACTCAGGATTGATTGACCTAAGGCTGTGAGGATTGGTTTGGGGTTTGGTTCAGGTTTTGGTGCAGAATGAATGAGACACATGTGTCCTAGGAGGTCACAGTGGTATAATAAAGTGGCCACACCCTGAGGAGCAGCTGTCAAATTTTGAATCCCCACTCATCCATTTACTATATATGTGGCCTAAGAACATTATTTAACCGATTTCTCCCCAGTTTCTTTATTTCTAAAATAGGCATAATCTAAGTGTATCTCATATGGAAGATATAAAAATTATAGGAGTTACTACATGTAAAGCAAATTAAAAGCCATTTCAAGTATTTATTATCATCATTTTTTCCCCTGACACTTCTAGGAGAGAAATTCTCACCCTGTTCCATGATACTTGAAACCCCCAAAATGTAAGGTCCAGAAGTGTTATAGTCAGCTTAAGTCGGTGAGGGAAGAAATTATCTGAAAATAAAGCCAACAAGGAACTTCATTATTTAAGAGAAGAGACATAGAATGAAAACTGATCTTGGTGGTATCATCTGAGACAGGATCAAGCTGTGCTTAAAGAAAGCACTTTTTCATGACACTCTTTTTCTTAAAAAAAAAAAAAAAACAGTTTGATTTGGGTTTTCCAGAAATTTTGCCCCAATGAGTCTTTGCTGATTTTCTTTCTGTGGTGGGACTCTGAATAGTTCTGGTCTGGCTATGCTATCTATGTGATTCAAGAACAAAAACCTAGAGGAAAAGAGGCTAGAGTTTTTCTTTCACACTCATTCCTTGAACTGAAGTGCCTGAAAGATGATGCAGAGGGGATTTGGACATTTCAACATAACACAGAGTTACCTGAATCTTTATTCCTTCAAGTCTAGAAGAAAAATGTTTCACAGCATCTGAAACTTCTTCATGAATTGGCAGATGGGCAGAGTATGCACTGATGAACTAAAAAGAAGCAACCTGCAAGGAATTGCAAAGCTCTGGGTCTGAGTGCTTACTCACACTATGGTGTAGTGTATGTCATAATGACCTGCAGGTGGCACATAGTCACTCAGGTCATCTCAGAAGATGGGGAGAAGAAGAAGCAACCAGGTCATCTCTGGGCTAATTCAAGAAATATGGTGCCAATAGGACAGGTGTAAGTCCATATGCGTTAATCTGCTCAGAAACCAAGAAGTCTGCTAAAATCCCAACATTAGCCTGCAGAAGTAAACTTTATTCCTCTCTTTCTGAAATATGAATCGTTCTATTCACAGCTCCTAAATTCATTTCAAAGTCTTATTTTTCATTCCTTTGCTCACGTAGTTGCTTTGAACAAAAGTGTATGTGTGTGCATGGGTGCGCACGCATGAGCGCGCGCACACACACACACACACACACACACACACACACACACACACACACCACTTCTCTCTGGTTTCTGAATCTTCCAATCTGGTAGATATAGTTCTCCTTCAAATACTCTTAAATGACTACAACTTACAGGGTTTTACTCTTTTTATAAAATCCTATCCATTAAAATAACATTTTTTTCAGCAACACTTAAGTTTTAAATCCTGTTTCTGCAGATACTGGGAAATAGCAGTGAAAATATAAGGTCCTACCCAATGTTGTGCTGGTGGTATATGAAGGACTTTCTCTAACCATCCTGAAAGAAAGCTTCAGTTTGTAGCATTTGCTTTTTTCGTTGTTATAGTATCCACTATGGCCAATTTCAATCTACCAACATAATGCTTGTAAAACATAGACAGTAATACATCATTATGTAGTCTTTCTCATCTATGTTTTCTTCTAGGAGTTTTATGGTTTCAGGTCTTACATTTAAATCTTTAACCAATTTTGAATTTATTTTTGTATATGATGTAAGAAGGTGGTCTAGTTTCAGTTTTTTGCATATATCTGTCCATTTTTCCTAAAACTGTTTATTAAAGAAACTGTCTTTACCCTATTGTATATTTTTGCCATCTTTGTTGCAAATTAATAACCACATAGATGTGGGTTTATTTTGAGGCTATCCTGTTTCATTGATCTATATGTATGTTTTTATGTCAGTGCCATGCTATTTCGATTACTATAACCTTTTAGTATGTTGTTTGAGATCAGGTAGTGTAATATTTCCAACTCTATTCTTCCTCAAGACTGCTGTGACTATTTGGTGTTTTCTATGGTTCCATATAAATTTAAAGATTATTTGTTTTAGTAAGAAATAGGTGAAATTAATTTTAATTATATTTAACCCAACATTTCCAAAACATTATTATTTCAACATTATCATGATGTTTGGCCTTGACCATTTTTATCTATTATTTGAAAGAGAAATAAATCTTTAGCTATTTTATAAATGATACCCTTTTTCCTTCATGTTTTAGTTAGAAAATGTTAATTTTACCAATTAAACCTATTCTGTATTTTACCTTCGTATTCTATGAGATTAGAGACATAATCTTCTACCCGTATTGTACCAAAATATCATAGTTTGTGGCAATACAACACTGTTGGATGGAACACAAAGTCATTAGGCACTTTAAGTCCCCATGGTGAAGTGAGGAATAATGGGCACTTAAGTGTCCCTCTCTTTTTGATCTTGGTATAATGTCCCTCTCTCTGGGGTATCATTGAAACATGGGTCATACACAGGAGCCTGAATCCTGCTTTTACAGTATATGACAATAAATGCTTAACTTAAACAGCCTCTTCATTCTCTTCTTTATAAAAATACTGTGTCATGGCATGCATCTTTCTATTGGATTGTTGTCAGGTAAGGTTTTGTCCAAGGTCAACATAACAGTCCTCTCTGCCAGGTACCACAATGGCTTTAACACATTCGGAAGATTTATGCCAGATTCCAACAGCTAAAGATAGAACTGATAATCATAGTATTTTGCAGAGGCATTAACATTTCTGTCTGCAGATTTCAATGCCCTATTAACTATTCTGAGGAATCATTTACCCAGTGGGAAAAAGTACCAAGTTGAGTACTTTTTTAGAGATTCCTCACGCCCAGGCAATGTCATAGAAATCTTTATTGCTTTCTGCATGGAGAAATAATTAATTGCAGTGGTACATTGGTTTGACTCCTAATAAATGCACATAGTAGCACAAAAAGAAAAAATATGCTTCCATGTGAGAACCCTATGTGAAGGTCCCTGTGATTAACTTTCTTGGAACACTGTGAATTATTTTCTGTACTACCAAAGAACATAAAATCTGGAGTGTCCTCCAAGATATGTCTCAATAGTACCTCGAGTGTAGGCCTCCTTCAAGAACATTCTCTTTAAGTGAAAACTGCTACGAAAAGGAAACTGTGATGTCAATAAAGAACCACTCAGTAGAGGTCAAGCAACAAAGTGAAAAGGAGATTAGAAGGGTAATTTTTTAGAAAGATATCAAATTTAACAACTTAAATTAAAATACCATAGTAGTATGGTTCTCTTTTAAGGACCAGCATCAGAAATGAAAATTGATCTAAATTTGTTTACTGGCTCCAAATGTGTTTATGATTATCAAATGATGAGGCTAATGTTTAGTTTTAGCCACTAAATTCCATAAGGGAAATAGAGGCAGCTACTGCAGTAGTAATTTTATGGCTAATAAATATTTGATTTTATTTATAGAAAAATGTTAATTTTTTTCTCAGTAAAGTCAAGTTTTTATCAATTACACTACAAAATAACTAACATATTCTGAATTGACACTTTTGGAAGATAAATCAGTTATTGTAGGTCAACAGGCTGACCACACAGTGTTACTATGTGTTCTTCAATTACCTTTTCACCCATGAGAGCTTAAGTTTCCAGAAGACAAAATGAGAACCATTTACTATGCTTATATATATTTCAAACTTCCTAGCACATTGTTATGCACAAAGCCAATCCTCACAAATAAGTCTAACACAGAATTGTTCATATTATGGAAATTTCCCATAGGAATTGTAAGAAATAGATGTGAGTTTCAATAGTTGAGCCTCTATTTTTTTAAGGTCTCTTTTTTTCCAGTCACACATAGTTTAAAGTCAAAATTGTGATTTAAGAAACTGATCCTGACCATGAACATTCTGAATTCATGTTGTTATTGGGGTGCTAACAGTTGTAAGGAATTGCCTCTCTCTGCCACAAAACACAGCCACTCTGAGGACGTATTTAGGAACCCAGTCAGCTTTCTCCTCTGTAAAAGGAGAAAAGGCAACTATGAAAAGCAGATATTCCAGTAAAAAAAGAAAAGAAAAACAGATTTTTGTTACATTATTCTCACCAAATGTAGAAACTTAGAAATATTTTCTCTTTCTTTAACTCCCATCCAACACAGCACAGTATGAAAAGTGTATTTTCTTCTAATATTTCAGATTTTCTTAGGAACTCTGCCTCCCACTTCAGCCAATGCATTTTGAATTCCTGTATTGTGTAAGACAGGGTGCTTGACATTGCAGTCCATTCAGAGATGATCACATCAGAGATGCAGTCTCATAAAGTTAGCCATTCAGTAGAAATGACATAAATGCAAGCTATTCCTATACAAGACCATTTGACAAAGGGTTGTTCTGAGCAAAAGAAGACTAACTCAAAAGTATACATGTTATATAATTCATTAATATGATGTTCTATAACAGAAAAATTAATATATGATAAGAATATGAGAGCAATTATGTCCTCTGGGGTATGAATGTGACTAGTTAAGGGCATAAAGGCACTTTTTGTTTTATATCTTGGCAGGAGTTTGGTATACATAGATACCTGTATTTGTCAAACTTATCACTTTAGATATATGCATTTCATTGCATGCAAAGTTTACCTTGAAATGAAACTATAAGTAAATATTAACTCTGGTTAATGATATACTAGTGCAGTAAAGGGAGAAATGTACTAAAGACTGTAATTCACTTTGAAATGCATAAAAATAAGATAGATTGATGGATGGATAGAGGATTGATGGATGGATGGATGAATGGATGAATGAATGAAGGTCAATAAAGGGTGATTAATTAATAGGTTACCATTTGGGGATACTGATACTCTAGCTCACAACACTCTGAGAGGGTGGGATCCACTTGAGAAGAGTCTCACTAAGAGATGGGGAGGTTCAGGCATTTATCCACCAGTTCCTAGTTCTTTTTGGATGAGGTTCTTCCTGTCAATTCCCCAGCAATTGTGGCCTGTGTCTTGCAGCCAAACAAGTTTTTCCAGCCATGGAAAACCATCAGGCAGAGAGACTTGGGGGTTTGAAGTAGTGAGTATTCCATCCACATTGTACTGAGGATTATTGGGGCACTGCGAGACCATCACTGGGTTTAGGAGCATAACAGAAATTAAGTTTCCCTAGCCCTCACAAGATGAGAATCACAATAAGAGAAATATTACCATTTTATCAGCTGTGGCCTCCAGTTGTACAGGCAGAACATCCTGATTTCTCAAACTCATTCCCAGGCATGCGTAGAATGCCACCTCATCCACCATGCACAGATCCATCTGTTGGCTGCTGCACCAGTTATGTACCAGAGGCCTACACCTCCTCTTGGATAATTATAAAGTAATGAGTCCTGCTTCTGTCCAATTTTAAAGACATATGAGTTTTTGACTAAATCACTCCTTTTCCTCATAGAACTTATTCCAATGGCTCCTGGGCCAGAAGACAAATTGGAGAATCAGACACTATGCACACCCAGTTAGTCAAAATCACTGAGTCATGGTCACCCACAAGACCTTTTTCAACATAGATGAGGCGTTACATCAGCCTCTCTATACTTAGATGTCTAGAAGGCCTGTCTTGTCAATTTATCAGGCTCATCTGGATTCTGGCAACAAACCATATTTTTGCTTTATTTTCAATTTAAAGATGTGATTATTAATTATCTTTATTATGATTTTTTATCCTGCTTTAAAAAAAAGTGTGTGTGTGCATGTGTGTGTGTGTGCGTGTGTGTGTGTGTGTGTGTTTAACTTCAATGATCGAACCTGGTAAAATGAAGTAGAACTGAACACCACTTACATTCTTCTTGACAGACTCAATCAACACTGGGCTAATATGCTAGCATTCCCAGAAAAGGATTTCAGTCATGATCCACACAAAACACAGAGTATGGTTGAAGGACCATGACTACAGCTTAGAAAACTGAGCTGGTCCTGCCTTTGTCTCTAATTACCCAAGTGACATTTGACCAGTCCTTCCATTTTACCTCTGTGATACATTGATTGAAAAACTATTCCTAAGCCCAAGCTTTCCTTGTATTCATATTCTGTACAATGTGGCCTTTTTGCACCTTTATTCAAGAGATGACATCTATTTCACCTCCCCCTAAATCTGGTCTGGCCTTGTAACTTCCTTTTTTCAACAGGATTCAGTAGAAACCATGGTCTCAAGCGGACTTGCATACTCCACTCATTCATTAGATTTCTACTACTACTATGTCATTAAGCTTAGGCTAGCCTACAGGAAGATCACCCCAGTTAAAAGCCAGTCATGTGAATGAGGCCATCCTACACCAGCCTACCTCTGCTGACGAAACATGTAGAATCCAGTTCTAATGAGATGAGAGAATCTCCTAACTGACTTGTAGACTCAAGAAGATAAAAAAAAAATTACTTAATATTTTAAGCTATTAAATTTGGGAGTCATTTTTTAGGCAGCAAAAGTTAATGGATACATCTGTAATCCCCAAATTTATCTTCTGTGGGGAAGGGGACCAAATGAATGAAATTCTAAGGCCTTTACTGTTTTGTGTATTTTCCCCTTGCTTTATCATTCTATGGTTTTTAGCTGAAACAAAATACTTCAATGTGGATATATTGGCCTGCTGGACACTAGCTGTACCATATGTATGCATACAACCAGGCACTTGGAAACATACATACAGCACATAGGTGAGGGGATGGGGAAGGTAGCAGAGGAAATGCTTAGTAGTACGGGATCCAGAGAACCTGGTTTCCTCCCATATCAGGACCAGTTATTACTCTGGCTTTACACTTCTACCCTCTCTTCACTGCAGGTCCTGCTAGATTTTATATGAGAAATGCATTTTGATTGCTTATATTGATTTTATACCTATGTCTCTCCTTTTCAGGTGTGAACAAAACTATTTTAAGCCTTAACAATTGGCTGGGATTTATATGGTCAAATGGATTCAGCCTGTAGAAAAATCATTTGGCTTTCTTTAAAACAAAACTAAATATCCTGCTGTTTGCTTAATGGAAGAAAATAGTCTACACCCAAAAGATCTCTAAAGGCCCAAATAATACATCTAATAATAGTACAGGAGTTCTATTGATCCAGCCGAACACACTTATGTATGTTAAGCTATATCCTTTTTTTCTGAGATATGCCTTTTAAAAGCACTGAACATTAAAAGTTTCAAATTTCAATCATTCACTAACTGTATGAGTTGGAGCAAGTTCCTTAGGGTCTCTGAATATTAAAGATGAATAAATCAACTTGGAATCATACAGCCAGTATCATAGGTTATTGTGATAATTAAATGAGATCACATGGGAACAGTTTGAGATATTCTCTGTTGCTGGGTTAATATTCATTTTCCCTATACTGTATATTGATTCATTTAATAAACATCATTCAATATCTAGCTTAGATGAGGCCCTTTTATAAAGTCTTTATTCACAATGTCAGTTCATGTTAAACTCTTTCTTTCCTTCTGATTTATTCAAGATTTTCTGAGTCTAAGCTAGGCTCAGGAAAATGGGTATTAACAGAACTGTTCCTAGCACATGGAGAGATTTAAAATAAGTGATATAGCTCATGATTAATGAACTCATCAAGATGCAGGCTACCCAGCATCATCTAGGCCATTATGGCAGTATAAAACAAAGATGAGTCTACCATGTGATTCAGTTATATGCAGAATTTAAGGAACAACAAAAACCAAACTAATCAAAAACAGACTCACAAATATAGAGGACAATCTGGTGACAGCCAAAGGGGAGGGGGACAGAGGGCTGGGAAAATGGGGTGAAGGGTTAAAGAAGTACAAATTAGTAGTTCATACGTGGTCACTGGGATAGGGAGCACAGCATAGAGAATACAGTTAGCATTAATGTAAATGGCTAGGTGTAGAGCCAGAGGAGAGAACAGTTAGAGGGATCATTTTATAAACTATATAAATGTTTAACAAATGTACTATATACTTGAAACTAATCATAAAATTAAATTTAAAAAACTCTTTGAAGTTTTTTTTGGGGAAAAAAACAGATGAGTCAGGGAAGTCTTCTCAAAGTGCCTTTGAAACTGGATGGAAGTGGGATCAGGTGTTAATCATCAGCTGGAGATAACTTATCTGAACTTTGACCCAATTTTTTTTCTCAAACATATTTATTGGTCCTTCAGCTTTATATTGACTTAAGAAATTTTCTAATAAGTTCATCTGGCTTGTCTCCTCAGTTAGTTTTATATTCACCTGAGAAAGAGCCCGTGTGTTTTACTTTCAAAAAATATTTCTCTCTAAAACTTAAACAGGTGAATATTGGTGCTCAATAAATAGTTGATTGGTTAATGACAAAAGATACTTAAGTTAATTAGAGTGACTGCTCTTTATAACACATTTCACAGTGACCTACAAACTAATTACCACTGTTTATAATAATTTTTGAAGTATAGCATGCATACAGAAAAGGGCAGAAATCGTAAGTGTATGACTCAATGAATTTTCCTGAAATGAACATACATGTAAGCAACACCCATTTCAAGGACACTGGAGTCCTCAGGAAGCCCCTTGTAAACCCTTCCAGTTCCTACTGCCCCAAAGGTAACCATTACTCTGACATCTCTCAATCGTTTTATTTTTTTGGGGGGGTCTGTTTTTATTTATTTATTTATTTGTTTGTTTGTTTGTTGTTTATTCTCTATCTGGTTTTTTTTTTTTGAAGTTATTTATAGTATAGTGTATACTCATTTGTGTCTGGTTTTCTTTACCCAACATTTTGTTTTTGAGATTCATCCATGTCGTTACACATGTAGTCATGGTTATTTCATTCTTGTTAGCATAGAATATTCCACTGTGAGAACACATACTATTTATCCGTTTACTCTCAATGGCAATTGGGTATGGTGAACATTCTTGTCTTTTTTTAAAGATATGCATTCATTACTGTTGGATATATATCCAGGAGGAGAGTTGCTGGGTCATAGGGGATATATATTTGTCCTGTCTTTCGTATAGATTCTCCCGAAAACCTGTCCAAACTAATTGTATTAACATATGCTTTCATCAGCAGTATGCCTACTCATTTTTAAAATATAGCTATTTTGAAAGTTAAAAATATTTCTTGAAGCCACTCACATTATAGAATACAGTTGAGCTTTTGGTGCCAAGTACTTGAAAGGATACTTGTGCATATACAGATCTGTGTACTTTTCATAAGCAACTCCTTACCTCCATCAGTCCCACCGACATCTTGGTAACCTTTGGTGGAGAAATGGATGGAGCAGAATTTCACAATAGTGATATTTCTCAAGATGGAATGAATGAATTTTGTTCTTTAATGTGACTTGTAAAGACAAGCTCTTTCTTCATTACTTCCCCCATTCACTCTGTAAAAAGGAAAAATGCTTGTTTCTAGAAGATGGAAAGATAAAAATGTAAACAGGCTAGGAAGCCAGTGTCAAATGCATATGTGATATTTCCCCCAACTGTGGAGTTCTCTTCATTCTGCCTCTCCTTTCATACCTTCCAGCCAGATGCTTCAAATCAACCCTTCTCATCTGGAGTCAGGGACAGCCTATGCTCCAGCATGGTCTTCTTCTCCCTTAGCAGGCTGGGAATACACGGACTCCTGGCTCAGAGTGACATTTCGGCAACTTCCTATTGCTGGTGGCCCAAGTCAGCTAAATTAAGAGTATCCCCATTTATTAAGTAAGATGCTGGTATTTGGTTGAGAGCCGAACGGATGGTGAATGCCAGCTTTTTGACCCTTGAATTTTATAACCATATACTTGAAATGCATATGTTTTTATGGTGCTTTGCACACAGTAGGAGCTAAGGAAGGATTACTCAAATTGTTGCACATTCCCTCACTGGGTTGTCAGCCCTCTGAGGGTAATGTACCCATGAGAGTCTTGACATGAAGCAAAATGCCTGGCATACATAAAGACTCCTTAGGTATGTGTCAAATTTTCAATAATAGATACAATTAACGTCAATGAGCAGAGTAAAACAAAATTGTTCAGATAACCAATAGTTAAGAAGAAATCCAATAGATAAACTTTTAAATGTTCTTTCTTCATCTGTAAGATGATAGCTGGCATTCAGCCTTCGGTTCTAACAGGAACACAAGCTTTATCTCTATGTATATATTTTGAAATAGAAGAGCATGGAGCAAACAGTAAACTTATAAAAGCTGCTTCTCACAATAATATTTTGTCAAGCATGTACTTTTTGAACAACATATATGTCAGTTAGACAGGGTTATATAAGTCTTTGAAAGAAAACCAAAATTGCTTTTTTCCACTATTTAATAAAATCAGTTCACTGATATTCCAAAATGATCACAAACCAAATCACAAGCATTCCTTAACATATTTAAAAGTGATAATATAGTCATATAGAATTTAATTAGTTCAAGTTTATCACTAAGGGATATAAAGACTGGCCAAGTCCCCCAGGCAGATTCTAAAGACAGCATGGTTTTGGCTTGTGGAAAAGGAAAGCAAAATGCAAACCTGTCTGGGATGTCATTACTTAAAAAATAAAATAAAGATGTGCCTGGTTTCAACATTCTATTCAAAATCAGTCTTTCACATCATCCAGACGCTCTGAAAGTAAATGGCCTCAATAATTGTTTGAATGAGGCCCAGAAATATTTTCTCTTTCCAGCACTTAACGCTGTGTTTCCCCTTTAAGAATATTGTAGATTGTGACACATAAACTATTAAATCTACAGTACTTCAGAATAAAGACAATTGTAATAATACTGCTCTATGAGATAAGGGATTTCAATACCCATGCCTCTTTATCAGTTTGCCATGAGTCGTCAACCACCTATCATGTCTTTTCTAACTTTGTCTTGCAAAGTGATTAGTCCACACTTATTTATTAAAAATATTACATTATTTATAGCATGCTAATTGACAGCCTGCCTCAAAAAGTGACAGGAAAACAATATAATTTGTTGTCTTTCCTAAGTATTTAAGGGGGGAAAAAGAGAAGATATTATGCAAAGCTTCTTGAAATTCACAAATGAGGTGGGATAAAAATCTCTGCAGAATTTACAAAGTCTGCACGATGCCTTTGATGTATTACAATTCCACCCCCACTCTCCCATCCACAGTGATGCCTTCAATATTTTACTGCGCTGGCCTAACACACAGCTCATAATTTTGAACTGACAAATTCAAGAGCATAAATTTTAGGTGTTTTTGCAAAACAGCAAGGCTGAGGACAGACTGTACATTCAAAATATCATAGCCTGTTCTAACGCATGCCATTTCCACATACTTTTTCCCCCTTTGGAGTTTTTTGGGGAATATTTCAAACAAATACCAGTGCTTTGAGTTTATGTATGTAATAAAGAATATCTGGGTCTGTCTGTAGGAGAATATCTGTTTTCTCAATCATCTCAGTGATGGAGAAAAATAGATTTCATTTTGAGTCAGAATATAAGAGCAGCTTTAAAAATAAACATTTCAAATCTGTTCATATGGGATTTGCTAGGGGACTTTCATATTTATTACTAAAGTAGGCTACATCCACAGGTGAATGAGGTACGATGGGGAAATACAGGGAAAGGTTAGCTGCCTCCAAATATTTGCTTCACTCTCCAACACCTCCCTATCCCCCTTCACAGGCCTATGGGAGCACATGACATTTAACTATTACAGCAGGTAGATTAAAGAAGACCATCTCTGCATTTAATTCCTTACTATAATATCAGTGTTCCTGGCAATTGTGACCCATTCTTTATGGCAATGGCTTAAATAAGCCTTCTTCTAAAGAAGATAGGAAAAGCCAGAGCCTGGAGGACTGTGTATGTATGGATGACAGACTCCGTGGTTGGCCACCTCTGAGTAATGGGAGTATAATGAGTGTCAAAAGCAAAAATGACAAGTATATGGCCATGTTGTCACCATTCTTCCCTCCCATGGCCATTGGAATGGAAGACATAAGTACCACCTCCAGGCATCAAAAAGAACTAAAGGGATATTGAAAGTAGACTTGAAAGTGGAAGAGACAGAAAAAAAGAGAGATTTGAAACTAGGCTTTAAAGTCAACTTTGCTTCTTACTTATTGGGCAATGCTAATAAAAACAGTGACCATGATAATAGCACTAAAAGCTATCATTTATTAAATCCTTACTGTGACATTCTGCTGGGTGCTTTACTTTGTCAGTGAAGTATGGTTATTAAATTGGTAAGCTCTAAAGTCAGAATGCCAAGAGTTTGTATTTTAGCAGAAACCTTAGACTCTCACCAGGAAAATGGGGATAATAACAGTTACTGCCTCATTGAGTGGTTGCAAGGGGAAATGAGATAATGTATCAAATACCCCTGGCATGTTGCCTGGCTTTCAATCAGTGTTAGTTTAGTGATCAGATTGCTATGTAGCAACATTATTTCTTAAATTATAAATCAGATCATTTTCAGTTTTTCTCCTTCCCCTTTTCTCTCATGGGTATTTTGAGAGCAGAGATTCCTTCCTCAGGCATATGAAACAGGCAGGCATTTAAAGAGACATACATTTAAAGACCTCAGTGCCTAGTGAATATCCTACTTGACCAGTTTTTCCTCTCCCAGAGACAAAATAACCCTGGGGCTGCTGGAAAGGTAGAGGAGCCTCTGAAGGGCCACTTTAAGAAAGAAAATGGACAGAGTGATTAGGTGCACTCAAAATGAGAAACAGGTAAATAACCTCCCATGAGGGGCCCAGGACAGATGCAGAGGGATAATGAGAATGGATTTCTCTTTATTCACACAGTATCTCTGTGGAGAGGGTGGAAAACTTGGAACCTGTTGGTGTTAGCAGGGGGAATAAAGCATGAGCTGCGCCTTCATTCCTTTCCTCCTCTTTTTGTGCTCTAACAGAGTGGGACAGACAGAACCTGCATCTAGGTAAACTCTCAGCCATGGATACAGCCACTATAAGTAATAACCTATAAGAATGCTGTCCAGTAGGAAAGAGTCACATAGATAATTAAAAATATTTCTAATAGCCACATCTAAAAAAGAAAAAAGTGAAATTAAATCTAATAACATATTTAATCCAATATATCCCAAGTAATATTTCAACAAACAATCAATATCAAATCAATTTTACCAAATCTTTGAAATCCTGTTTGTATGCTAAATTTACAGTACATCTCTTTTTTGACAAGCCACATTCTAATTTTTCAATAACCATATGTGACTAGTGGCTGCTCTCTTAGATAGTGCCAGCCAATAACCTTCAAATTCACCCCAAAATATTGAAGGCATCATATCTATATTACAAATGACAAAAATGTGCCATGGAAAAGTAACATAACTTGATCAGGAATTAATATTTAAAACCAGCCCTGTTTCCCACAAGCATCTGTATGATTTTATCAGCCTTCTCTGTTTCCTTTGGCTTCTCATGAGAAAACAGAAATGATACATACCTCTCTCAGAGAGTCAATGTGAGGCCAACAAAATTAAGGAAGCAAAATTCCACACAAATGTTCTACTGTTATCATCACCAAATTTTATTTTTTGCTCAGGATCTTCTTCACCCTTTTAAAAATAATCTATTAAGTGTTTATACTACTGTAAATGCTTATTTTGGTGACAATATGGCAGTAGCTTTTTCTTCAAGCCAAGCAGAAATGGTTATTGTCATCCTGCATGGGAAGTAAATTTTATTTAATAGAAATTTCTTCAGTAGTATAGCACATCCTCGACTTGTGTTGGTTAGACTTCTGAGTTATAGGCTTCCTGATGATGCATATGAAGCAATATGCATCCAGTAGAAACCATACATCAATTTTTTAATTTTAGTCTTTTCCCAGGGTCTGATACTCTCACAACTGTATAAGGTAAGTTAAGATAAGCTATGATGTTCAGTGGGTTAGGTATTTAAGTGCATCTTCAACTTATGATATTTTCAACTTACAATGGGGTTATCAGGATAAAAACCCATCATAAGTTAAGGAGCATCTATAAAGAACTCTCAAAGCTATTTCCTAAATGGCTAGAGATTAAGAGGAGGAGGAGGTACAATCCATGAGTTGTCCCTGCAGTGCTGCCACCTGTCTCCACTGTACATTGAATGCAACTCTGTTTGCTCTCTCTTTTTCCACTTTAAGCCAATAGAGGAGGACTGAACTTTTTTTATTTAGAATCTCATTCGACCTTTGAAAAAAGATGTATATAATATAACACAGGCTCAAGAAAAAAAATTAAAAATTAAGATATCAAAGTCTCATTTTATTGATGAAAAAAAACTTGATAAAGTAGGTAAATGCCCCAATATCACATAGCCTATAAGTTAGGAAAGGACTAGAAATATCTTGATTTTTTAAAAGATAATTGTCAACCCATAGAATGGGAGAAGTTATTTGTAATACATATCTGATAAAGGGATCATGTTCAAGATACATAACAACTTTTATTAATCAGATAACCCAATAAAAAGGACAAAAGACTTCAACAGACACTTTATGAAAGTGAATATACAAATTATCATTAAAAAATTTGGTGAGCTATGTTCACCAAAACCATGTATAGAAATTTTTATAAAACCTATCTTGATAATTGCTGAAACCTAGAAACAAGCCACATGTCCATTAATGATAGAATGACTTAAAAATAATTGTGATGTGTTCACACAATGAAAATGAGAAGCAACAAAAATGAATGAACTATGCAACATAATGAATCTCATGAATATAACATTAAGCAATAGAAGCCAGAACCAATAAATATAATGTACTATTCTACCTATATAATGTTCCCAAACAGGCAAAACTAATATATAGTATCAGAAATTATTATAGTGGTTAGTTACCCAGATGGTAGAGATAGGTAGTGACCAGAAGTGTGTGTGTGTGTGTGCGTGATTCTAGAGGGCTGAAAATGCTCAGTTCTATTATCTAGGTGCTGGTTACATGGGTGTATTTTTTCCCAAAAAGATGTATTAAGCTATACACTTATCAAAATTATACTTTTCTGTGTGTATATTATATTTTAATAAAAGCATTTACAAAAAATAAAATAATAAAATTGCCAGAATTATTTCCAAATTAAATATGTGTCTTACCTGGAGCATTTGAAGAATTTCAACACTTCCGTGCTTCCTACCCTTCACACCCATCTCTGTTGGTCATAGCAATAGTTTAGGAAAGTAAAATATCTTCTGAGTAATTAGAAGATCAACTTAATAAAACACCTCAGTGAATATTTAGGGCAGCAGTTATACTGAGCTCACCCAAGCCCAAAAGTACTGGTGGAATAGCATCAGGGTGATGTTCATGTTTACATTTCTTCTTTCCTCTCCTGTAACCCAGAGCTCTTGCCAGGTTTCCAAGCAAGATTTTGCACCAGATCTTTTGCACAAATGAGGCAATAAAGATTAGTTTTATTGCCCTATTTCCTGTATCTTTTATATAAAGGAACATCAAATGGCATTTAGAAAAGAGGCCAACTTCAACTTTGGGGTTTTATAATCTTAGCAACATACTCACAATGTTGAAAACAAAACTGTGCTGTTGATAATATGTAGGAGAGCTCCCATCCTAACAGAAGTCTCTGCAGTGCTAACTTAACCCTCTAGGGTCTAGTTCTGAAGGCCTCCAAAGTGGCAGGGCCTTGGTATGTTTACTAATGAAAGTCTAGGAGGTGGTCCTCAACCTTACAAGAAAAAAATCAACAGCAATGGAATAATATTGAAGAAAATAAACTGACTTGTCTCTGCTCCATCTCCTTTCCCAAAGTCCTTTCCCCAGCCTTGGTATTTAGGTTATTTCTTCCTCATTGTTATTATTGTAAAATAAAGACAAAAAGAACAAGTTAATGCTCAGACTTCACTTTCAAAACAGACATTGGAGGAGAAGGTAGAGTGGCTCTAGTGAGTGTTAGTTACCTACACATCAACCTAGAGCTGTTGGAATGTGTCTATTAAATGTCTTCCATCTCTTGGGAGTCCCCTACATGGCTACTCATAGAACTAATGCCAGCCAATGCATTTCACAAGCAGTTTCAACACCAGCTGTAGAAGGCTCTGCTGTGCTGAACTCCCTCAGTTTCTAAGTTGTGTTCTCCAAGACAATTAAGATGGGCAACTGGGAGACCCCTCATTCTCTTCATTGACAAAATGAATTGTGAACTGTTAGACAGTCTTTAAGGCTGGTCAGAAAGATGCAGGATGTAGTCCCTGCACCTACCTCTTCACCTACAGTGAGTCTAAGATTCTGTCAGCATGGGGACACTTTCTGACATACATACTAGAGCTGGGCTTGCCTCTGGTAAGTCCTGTCATTAGCAAGATGACTGTGAATGATGGCCTCATGGCTTCTGTGGACCAGCTGTAACAGGTGCTGGGGTTCACTGCACTGAGCCCTAGCCCAGCAGACCCTGTTTCTGCCTCCGCTGAGAAGCTGAGCATATGGTTGAGAATAAGCTCTGGTGTTTGATCGCAACCAGGACACTTACAAGGGCACAACTTCTGAGACCTAAAGGATGGCCTCCACAAAACAGAGAACTACACATGCTGTAAAGGTGACTGCCACAATCAAGTTCAGACAGTCTATTGATCTCTTCCCCTCTGCTCCCATGGTCCAGACCACTCAGTCTGTAAGCACTAAACCAACATAATATATCTCCCCATCTCATAGCCATTAAAGGTCTATGTAGAATTGTTTTAAAATGCTGCTTTTTCTCTTTATGGAGTCCATTACAGATAAACAAGAGAAATAAGATGTAGACATCAAATGGCATGTCTTCAGCTATTCCTGTGTTACTACTTATATAGCTGCTCCAAGATCCTGTCTTTAAAGTACTCAATTTTTAAGTTTTATTGAGTTATAATAGAAATACATATACTGAATATACTTAAATTATGCAATTTGACATTATGATATATGTAGACATTCATGAAACTATCAAGTAATAAATATACCTTTTACCCCCCAAAAGTTTCCTCTTGATCTTTCAAAATCTCTCCCTTTTGTCATATTTATATACAAACACTGATCTTTTTCCTGTTCTATGGATTCATTTGTGTTGTCTAGAATTTTATGCAAATGCAGTCAAATAATATGTTAGCATATTGTATTATTTGTGATTTATCCATGGTGTTACATTCATCAGTAGTTCTTTCCTTCTTATTTCTCGTTAGCATTGTATGTATAAGTATGTCACACACACACACACACACACACACACAGCCTTGAAGTCTGTGGAAGAGATTAAAAAACAAAACAAAACTCAGAGATAAGCTTTTTTTCCTTCCTCCACCAGGCTAGGCAAAGGTTTCACAGCCAATGGAGAGTAAAACCTTCAAGGAAAATCAAGAGAATAGACCTTTGGTTACTCTCCACCACCAGAGGTAAGACTGAGGTGGAACTAGAGCAAGTGGGAGAACCGTCAGATAGGTTTTGGGGATCTAGAATACAAGAGATCAGTGTCCAAAGTCCACCTAGAAACCCAGACATTTCAGTGATACTAATATGGAAGAGCAATGACAGCCAAGGACACCCATATTAATGACAGCATGGGGATAGAAAGGTACAGCAGAAAATCCCCACCATGAGAAGAAGCAGGAGAAATTTCTAAATTGCATGAGGATAGACTTACCTTAGAAAATGACACATGATTAAATTTACCCCAAGATTAAATTTAATGGGTTTAATGGTTCCCTAAGTAGAAATTAAATTTAATTATATAAAAAAACACTTATCTTATGAAAGTTATACCTGCTGGTATGAGCTGGTTTGTGTTCCTACATATACATACATGCATATTATATATATGAACACACACACACACATATACATATATATACATATATACATACATACGTACATACATACATACATATATATATATGTGTGTGTGTATATATATATGGATGTTGACTTCTAATGATAAAGCTCATTAGATACTGATATACAAAATAAAAAATAAAAACAATTTCAGTCTATTATTTTTCTGGCTCTCCCATGTATCATCATTGCTTCCTAATATCTTCCTCTCTGGTTTTCTTACCTATACTTCACCCTCCTGCCTTGTATTAACAGGTGAATCCTGAATCCTATTAAACCATATGCTTCCCCCATTCAAAATACTCAAATAATAGCTCATACCCTTGCATGAGTTCCAACTCTGTAGGATCTGTGTGCCTGTTTCCTAAATTCTCCTCTAGTCACTCAGCCTCAGCCACTGAGGGCTCCCACTAACCACCTGGGCTTCCACAATTGCATTTCTGCTTGTATTTACTCCACTTCCTATGGAATTTACTCAAGAATCCTCTTCTCATAAAAGTCTTCCCGGCCACTCTTTTTCAACCTCTAGCACTTTCTCCTTTCGAAAATAGTTAGATGATAGATTAGATAGATGATAGATAGATAGATAGATAGATAGATAGATAGATAGATAGATAGATAATAGATAGATAGATGATAATTGATAGATAGATAGATAGATAGATAATAGTCAGATGATAGATTAGATTAGATTAGATTAGATTAGATAGATAAATGATAGATGATTTTTTACCTCACTCCCTAAGTAGGATAAATGCCCTAGGAGACCATGACTTTGTGTTTGTTTTAATCAATATTTTATCCCCAGCAAGTAGAATAGTGTAGTTCACAGACTGGGGCCTCAGTAAATATCTGTTGAGAGGATATAGTGAAATGTGTCTTCAGGAAAGATGGACACCTCCACCCACTGCCTGATGCCTTTTCTTCCTCTAGACAGGATTCACTAGGTGAGTTGCAGACTGTAGGAAGAGTTCAAGTTCCAACAGCAGATCCAAAAGTGGATTAAAAATGAGGCTCTGAGAGGCTCTGTCCCCACCCACCATAGAATTTCACCTGCCTCTTCTGGTTGCACCCTTCTGTGGAGGCTTCCCTTCGAAGAGGTTCCTGAGCAGGTACCACCACACTGCCCTCTGAACTCCTCCCACCACCAACTAGAAGGGGAAAAGCATTGTGCTTCCAATACCCAGGACTGGATCATGTGTTCGGTGCGTTTTTTTTTTTTTTTTTTTTTTTTGAATACTCTTTTTCTGATGGTTCCAAGATAACTTAATCTGATGAATTAAGTTTTTCTTTGGATATATGACTGTATTTGATCAAGCTTCAGTAGCACCTTGGGGCTCTGCCTGCCTGCATCTCTCTACTCCAATTCATTATAGCACTTAGTTTAATTCTGAAAAGGCCTATAAATTTCAAGCTTGTGAGGAAATGTCATCATAGCTCTAGAGAACATTTCCTCTACCAAGATACATACTTGCAGATAATAATATAGGGAAACATGTGCAAGCATTAATGAAATAATAATAATCGAACTTAATTAGCTTCAACTATGTGCTGTGCCACAGCTCTTTACTTGTAGTAACTTATTTAATATAATAATCTTAACAGGTAAGTCCTATTAATCTTTCCCACTTTATAGACAGAACAACTGAGGCATAGACAGATTAGGTAAATCACTAAAATTACACAGTAATGGGTGGCAAATCTATTGTAGCATTAATAACAATAATAATAGTTTAGGGAAAAAAGCATAGTACCTAAAATATTTAACAACTAGCACAGTAATATAAATTGCTTTATTAGTCAATTTATAATCAAAATGAAAAGCTATAAATAAAATCATAAAAACACTTATTAAATGATATAAATTATAATATAAATTATTCATCAAATTAATCTAATACTTCCCTAATATGTATTGATTCTAGGAAATTTTGTGTGCTTTCTTGTTGGATATGGCCATCTCCAGATAAATGTATTTGACTCTGAGAAGACAGTGAGTTGCAAGTAGTTTCTTATTTGATCAATAGTGACTAGGTCCCTGGTGCACAACACTTTGCTGCAGCCACAGAACTACTGGGTATGTATCTTGATGTTGGTGTTACCCACTGGCCTAGACCTAAAGAATTGACACTTCAGCCTCCATCCCCAACTGCCACCACCAGTGTCACCTGCCCCTGTTCTGTTGCTACTCTGTAGCAGAAGCAAGACTGGAGTGGTACCCACTGTAGTATAGTTTCCAAGTAACACTCTATAGGGCTACTACACAAATAGAAAAAAGTCTAGAAATAGGCACATAAAACTCAGAAACAGTGATTACCACTGAAAATTAGGAAAAAGAAACAAAAAAGTCACATTTCTCTAAAAACATTTAAAAGCAGAAGTTTTTATGTATTACCTTTGTAAATAACATTTTATGAAGAAAAAATATTTCTTAAATTAAAAAATATTAAAACTACTTTTTTAAAGCTAGTTAGCTGGAGAAAATAATTCTTTAACATTTAATTATTTTCATGAACCCACATTATTATCAGAATAACAATTGAACATCAGCTCACAGTATTAGTGTTGATGGTCTTCTGTTGTACTCAGTTATTAATTTATTTAAAAATATTATTTTAATGAGCACCTACTATTGCCAGGCACATTGCTAGGTGATGTAGATAAGGAGTGAATAAAACACACATTGCCCCTGCTCACAGCACCATGAATAGAGATGGAAATTTTAGAAGTGGAGAAGAAAATATGTTTTTTCTTTACTGGGAATTCACAAGGAAAAAGAACTGTGAATGGTAAGGTTTAGGAGAAGAAGCAGATTTGAACTCACAGGATGCTGCTGGTAGACTGAGTAAGCTAAACTAACTTAAAAAGCAATGTGAAGTCACTGGTGACTTTCTAACAGCTAAGCCACCCAATCAGATTTATGTTGTTTTTAAAAACCACTGGCACAAGTGAATTGGAAGAGAGCAACCTATATCAACCACACTTGCTTTTTTCAATCATTATAGGATTAAAATGTAATAAAATATAGTCAGCACCAATGCTTGATTGGAAATGAGTTAAGCCCTAATAAGTAGAAAATGATGAACAAAAGCAGTTCTCATCCACAGAGAGCCAGGGTAGAGTTCACCAGGGATTTAATGTGGAATCATAGCAGCACCATTTCAACCAAAATTTTTCTATTTTAATCAAAAGATAGTTTAAAGGAAAAGACTGAATCTATTTTAAAACTTAGTCTTTGTTTTACTATTTGTAGGGATGTAGCTGATTGTTCCTCCTTGAGACCCCAAATCTCTCTTACTGACATCCTCATCCTTTGCCTCCTGTAAAAAATGAGATTTATCTTCTGCATGCTTTCACAAATGCTAGTCAATAGGTTATGTTGATGAATCAAATTACCATAATCTTGATGAGAAAATATTTGCTTACTGTAATTCTCTTATTCCTTGGGTCTTAACATCAAATTGCTTTGTTTTTAATTCGGTAATTCAGCCAGTTGTCACATTTTCCCTTTTTTAGTTTGGTGAATATTCTGATAAAGGATCTCAGAAGTCATCACACTCAGGATACCTGAATTATTACACATCAGGGCTGCTAATCGGGATGTGCTATCCATGAGATGGAAATAATGTGCTTTTATCATGCAGCTGACAGATGAAATATTGTACTTGTTTTATAATAAATGGCATACTTAAAACTAGAGACATTTGCAGCTCTGAGGGGCTATAAGTTATGTTTTCTTAAACACAACGTCCATCTCATATGTTACTGTTTAATAAGAAAGTCTATCAAAAGCTGTACTGTCTTGCTAAATCAACTACAACTGGAAAGTCAAGTGAACACAGATACTTTTACATTTTATTGCTCATTCTCATTTTCATTTTACAAGGTTTAGAAGAGATGAAAACAGTGTAAACATGAAGGGTGCTGAGTAACCACCGAGGTTTTCATACAACTGGAGTTTCTAATAAAAGTGTATTTGAGTCTGATCCCAGCATTGTCTTGGCAGAGTGCCTGGTGTAGCAGCCACAGCGGTGCCAGGAGGCACTCACAAATGTGGTAGGTGGTCAGTCAGTGGCTGAGCTGATGCTCAAGGCAAAGAAGTTGAGTCCTGGAACAGGACTGGCTTTGTAATTGGTGGGCTCAGTGAAAAATAAAAATGTGGGTTTTCTTATTAAAAAAAAATGGTGAAAAATCTCAAGAGAATGACAACAGAGCATTAAATTAAACATGGGGCCCTTCTAAGTGTGGTGTCCTATGTGACAAACTGGCCCTGCCTGGATGTGCAGGTTCAAGCCAGGGGACAACATGGTTCAGGTCAAAGCTCTGTACAGTGTCTGAATTGAGTGCTGTGAGAGATTTACAAACAGGCTTCTTTAAACAGCCTTGTTGTCCTCAAGATATTTATTTTTTTCTTACCTTTCTTTTATTAGTAGGGATACATTAAAATATAAGTAGGGTTATGATCTAAAGTTATTTATTTCTTGTAAGAGCTAGATAATATTCAGCCAAATGGATAAAACTAACCCATCTGGAAATGGGGAGAAGAAAGTGGTTATAAACTGATTTTTTGTTGATACTGAGAATGGGAATACAGCTTCTCTAGACACAGCTGGTTGCCATGGTAAAATGGTAAAGGAAAATTTCTTCTGCAGATTTGGAAACACAAAACCTAAGAGAGAGGCTCAGAGGGAACTTAAAGTAAAACAATTGCACTTCAACCTCCTGTAAAACAGTAAGAAATGATCTCAGAGAAAGGGTTAGCTGAGGTATCAGGACTCACCACAGTGCCTGGTAGACCTTTGCAAGCAAGAATTCAAAGTTCAGAGGAATCTCCAAAATTTGAGACAGGAATATAATCACTGCTTATTGAGCATGGATCCTGTGTCCAGAGCTGTACCAGGCACCTTCAATACATCATTTCATTTAGTTTATATTGTTCTCACAGTAAACTGGCATGGCATGCATTATCATCCTTATTTTGCAGAGAAAGAAACTGAGGTCAGAAAGGTCACATCACTTGGCCAAAGTTGTCTTGTTATTAAATGGCAGACTATAGCTCTGAATCTTGATAGGACATGGCTTATAAAAACAAACAGACAAATGTGCAAGATGGGTGCATGTTACAGAAATTATAGAGTTCATAGCAATAATACAAGTGTAATAAATAATAAGAGCATAATAAACTAAAACAAGAATAAAGTTTAATTGGAAATAATGATTTGACATATGCTATAAATAATTTTGAATTGATATTGGTATTATTCTCATATTTGTTAGAAATGAGTTTCATAAGATAATTGGTAAAGCTCATATCTCAGTTTTTTATCAGAAGAGAAATTGTCTACTTTTCTGAGTGATAGAGACACAGATGCTTCATCTAATAACAGTGTGAACAGATACTAAAGGCATGTCTTATTCTTAACCCACAGTAGGCAAAATAAGGAAATGTTCAAGTAGGCTAAATGGTATTTAGTAAATGTTCAATAAATACCTATTGAATTTATGGAAATGAGGGGCATAAAGGGGTACAAAGGTGCATGTGTTAAGAAGATTAAATTTTCTTATTTCTGACAAATTTGTTAGTATTTAACTTGAATAATGCCAATTTGTGCTTCTAAATGTGTTGTTGTATGCTAAGTAAGGGTTGGAAATCTTCACCCAATGATGTGGGCTCTTCAACCAAGGATGTATTTATAAAACTAACATTATCATGAGACTTGTATTTAATGGTAGAAAGAAATTTGGTAATCCTGAACACTCATTGCAGATTCTTTACTTCTGTAAATAATTTCACTCACATTGGTTAAGAATTCTATGTGACAAAGGGAGAATTTATTTCTATTTTGATGTACTCTGGTTCCTCTCTTATCCCATAAGGGAGCCAAGAAAGATAAATATTCACTTTCTCTAATTATGGTTCAACAAAGGGTCTTAGAACCACCATGGAGTGAGGTAGTGTGGGTCTTTACAATACCCACCCTTTTCTCCCTGCCCCATTGTACCTTTTAGTTCACCTCAAAAACCCATTACTGATCAGTTGCTCTCAGAATGGTTTGGAATGTGCACAGGCCCAATGTATGTCAAATACTCTCATTTACAGCCATGACCTGTACACTGGCCCCTCTTTCCACCATATCCCTGTCCATAACTAGAATTTTGCATCCTATTCCCTTGCAGTTGTATTCTCAGGCAGCTGTCATAGTTGAAAAGGATCTGTCAAGCTAATCCCCACTGAAGTGTTAATTGTTGACAATAACATATTGTGTCAACTGCTCAGAGATATTTGCATTTTCTGGGGTTGGCCTTTGAAACAGCCAAGTCTTACCTAGTACTTAACCCAGTGACTATTTTGTAAACCATATTCAATTAATTGTTTTTAACTAAATTCACCACAGGAATAAACCTCTACTAGTGGAACTTCAGGCTCTAATATAAGGCTGTAGGAAAGATGTTCTCGGACAAGGATGTTTTCTGAATGCAACTCAAATCTCACATAGTGCTAACTTAAATTTTAACTCTGCATTAATCGGAAAATCTCTGCCCTACATCTGGATGGAATTCCTTCCAGCGAAATTTAACCTAAATCCTTTTCTATACTGCTCTATGGAGAATGAGCTTTGCTTTCCCTTACACAAAAGCTTTTCATGTATTTGAGGATTATAGTACTGGAGAGAAGAGAGAGAAACTGATTTATTATCTAAGTGAAATATTTACCCATCAGACACCCTTGTATGAAGTGAATGAAGCAATCCAAATATATAAAGCTAGTATTGTTTAAAATTAACTTGTATCACATATTTAATTGCTATGCCTTTCCACTAATTAGTAATAATTATTATTTTTTTAATTTTCAATCTTCGTTATAGAATATGTTTTAAGAAAATTGGGTATTTGGATTCAGGTTTTTGAGGGGTTTTTGTTTGTTTGTTTGTTTTTTAAATTGAGTGAAATGTAACAAAAATCACAATGTACTTAGATTCCAAAAAGCCACTTTCCAGTTCTGGAGTGTCTCAATTGTACCACCCTTAGTCAGTGAATTTAACCACCTTTAGCTCTAGCGCCTTTGTTGACAAGATGGTGTGTGTAGGGAGGTGATTAGTTAACATTATGTAGCTCCTATTTTGGGCCATACACTGGCCATACTGTTTTGCAAATGTAAACTCCTTTAATCCCCATGGCAACCTCAGGGGACAGCACTATCAGCAGACTTATTTTGCAGATGAGGATATTGGGCAAGAAAAGGTTAAATAACATGTTGAAAGTCATACAGCTGGCAGGTCATAGTTAGAACTCAAACCTGGGCAATCTGGCTCCAGAGTTTGGAGCATTGCACATCAGATCGCCTCTCACCAGCTGGAATCTTTGCTCATGCAGTGGGAAGGGGCTTTAGAAATGATCTAGTCCTCTTTCTTAGCCAAGGCTTAAATTGCATGTGACCTGCTTGATGCACAGAGGCATGAACAACACATGAAGGAAGGGGGGGGGTCTTCGTTACATGTTTATGAGCATTTGGGTTCCCCTGGAATCCGTCTGTGAGGATTCCTTTTATTTGGGAAGTGATCTCAAGTAGATCCCTTGTAGAGGAGGGAAGTAGAAAAGTGATACAAGAAGAGGATGGAAATTAGTATAACGTATGTTTATGAGCAGGTAACCACCTGGGTGATGGAACTTGAACCCACCACAGACTTCTGGGACATGGATAAACATGACTGAAAATGGTCCTAGACGAGGAACAAAGAAGCTGAGAAATGTAGCAGACAGCTTCCATTTCTTATTATCTGAGAATAGTCCTAGCAGCATTAGCTCTCTGGCAGTGTAAGTCTATTCTTGCATATGGATCCCTCACATGCGTCTATGGAAAGAAAAAGCTTTAAGGCAGAGACATAAGGGCTGAAGCAAGAGGGACAGCAAACACCAGGGCACAGAGGAAGAATATTGACAATATGCATGGCAAAGTACAAGGTGCAGATGCTAAATTATGAGCATCTCGTCCTCATCCACTTAGGAATAGTTATGTAGACTTTTGGGCATAAAAATGTGGCTGGCCCTCCAGAATAAAGGAAGCCTCTCTTCTTGGACTTTGACCGCTGTCAGTTATTAGCATTATGCACATCTAAGAGCATAACAAGTAATAAATAAGAGTTTCAAGGATTTATTACTTCATTCAAGAAGTTTGTGTTGAACACCTCTGCGAGCCAGGAACTCCTCTAGGCACTGGGAATACAACACTAAAAAACACGTATGTATAGGCAAAGGTACTTGCTCATATGAAACCTACAGTCTTATAGGGGGAGACATGAAAAAACATAATTGATACACGATATTGTGTCATATGATAGAAGTTCAGTGATATGGGAAATAAAGAGTAGAATAAGTGGATTGGAAAGTACTGTGGGGTTGACGTAATTTTAAATGTAATGGTCAGAGAAAGTCTCATCAAGAAGTAACATTTGAATAGAGATTGAGAGGAGGTGACAGAGTCAGTCACACACATATCTGGGGATGGGCTGGGGAGAGAGTGAGAAGAGCATTCCGAAGGATAAAAAGCTAATGCTTGCAAATGGTTTGAGGAGTGACCTGGAAGGAGAATGGCTATGTGATCTGATGGGGCTAATCATGTGTAAGATAGTAGAAAATGGGATCAGAGAGATAAATTCAGGTCAGTGCTCAGGCTCTAAGGGTAGTATAAAAATAGGGAGAAAATGGGAGCCACTGGGGGAACAGTATGGTGAGATTTTAATGAGATGATCCAGTCTGCTGTGTTGAGATGAGACTGTTGGCAGGCAGAAGAGAACACAGATGGGTCATTTCAGAGTTTGCTGTGATAATCCAATTGAGGATGAATGAGGAAGGCTGGATCAGGTGGTAACAGTGGAGATGATGAACAGAATCTGGCTAAATTTTTATTTCAGAGAAGATTTCCAGAAGGTCTAGACAAGGGATATAGAAGAATCACAGAGTGCTATAGAATACAAGGCCTTAGGACTGATACTCTGGTCCCAGACTCTCATGTTACAGTTGAAGAACCCAAGCTCAGGAATTCAGAGAGCTAGAGTTATTTACCCAGAGACTCACAGTGGAGCTGAAAGTAGACATCAGGACTCCTAGTTTTAGTGTCTCCTGACCCTACCCGATTCCTACCAGTGATGGAGGCCATCTTTCAGGCCAGCTAGCCCCACTGGAGAGGCCAGGAGTAAATGATTTGAAAGATATAGGTACCTCTGTTGGGCTCTACTCCTGCTACAACTGGCTCTTCTTCTTTCTTGAGAGCAGTGACATTTTTCTTGGTACAGATACCCAGTCCCTGCTAATAGCCATGTTCTCAGGAAAGGTGTGCACAACAGATTCTCCTTTTTTTTTTATTGATAAATAGTAACCACTTAGTAAATTTTGGAGTCTTCCATGATAGTAATGGTGAATGAACTGAAGGAAAAGTACCTGCCACAATGAATAACATGCCCTGTTCTCCTTTCTTTGTTATCACTTTAACATGTCTCACAAATATACCTTCCACTCCTCTAATAATGTCTGTGGAGCAATTTGGCGGTCAGAAGCAAAACCCTCTTGGGTGATTTCAAAACCTTACAAAAACAAAACTTTGGTTTCACACACTTCTCACAGGTCTATTCGCTATCAGTAGGGACTCGCTGCCAACAAAACCTCTATTTATTCATTACAAAAAAAAAACTTCTAAAAATTACCTAAACACTAATTTTCCACTCATATGGGCTGAATTAAGGACACTGGCTCTGGAAGAAAGTCAAAGTAATTTGAAGGAAAGGCCATTTTCTCTCCCCGACTTCCCGGCACTGCTATGTATCCCCTCTTCTCTTATTGGACCTATTTAATTGACGGCAATGCCAATTAATCAAATTTAACTTAGATTTGTATACAGACAATGATGTGTACAATTATTTTACAACATATCTAGGTTATTGGTTGGATTTTTCTTAGTCTAGTAAAAGAATCAGTTTGCATACCCTGAAGATATATCCATCAGCTAACAGGAGGAGACTCCAGAAGCCTGCTGAGAGACAGGAAGAAGTCTGTCTTGATACAAAGCCAGCTTTGTTCACTCCATAAAGCTGCTCATTCAGCTTTTATGGTGACTTTAATACAGGGCCCATCTATGCCAAGTGCTATTTTGAATATCACATTTTATTCTAAAGACTAAGTTCAGGCTTTCTTTCTCCAAACACTGATAACAGAAAACACAAACTTGAATTTAACAGGTTTTTAAAATTATTCTTTCCTGTTGTTGTCTATAGCTCTGACACTATTGTCATCACATTCTTTTCAGAAGATATGAAGTAACAAAATGGTGTTTTTTTCTGACTTATGGTGCTCCTAAAATCTGAGATCACATTTGCTTCTTAGAACACATATAATAAGCTTCCATCATTACCTTCTGCCCTTTACTCAAAACCTAGAGAAGGGGTTCAAGAAGGATTAGGCATCTCTCGTTTATTGCTGATAACAGACGCTCTTGAGACCAAGTAATGAGACATCTGCTCAAATAACTCTTGATTAAGAGAAAGAAAACCAGAGAGGTTCAGAAAATATGTGCTAGAAAATGGGAAATGTGCCCGGTCTCAATACGAGAAGTGATTTTTGACGAGAAGAGTTTATGAACATGTGGGGGTAGAAACTGGATTTGAAAATGACATGTTTACTGGGATATGAGATGCTCATGACTGCCTAAATGCTTTTTTTTTTGTGACTGTTAATAATCCCCAAACATAACAAACTCACAAGGCATATGTTTCAGTTACAGTGAAACCAAATCCCTGCATCATCAGGCTGAATAACAGGGAAAGATTATCCTGAGCCACACGGCATTGTCAGGAAGCAGCCAACTTTAGATACGCGTGAGCAATGGTACTGCTTCAGTTCTTGGTGACAGTACCCAGGAAGCTGGCACCAAGAGAAGAATATAAATTAGATCACAGCTCAGGTGGGGTAATCATTCTGTTGGGCAGCAGGTTGAGCCCCGAAGAAATCACGTGCCATAATTCTGCTGAGTTCCAGCAGAGATAGTCAGTGTTGTACTAAATGCTTCCAGTAAGACAAATTTGTGATTTAAGAAAGAGGCAAGGAAGAATTTCAAGATGTTCATTGTGTATCTGTGGCATCTTAAGCAGTTACTCTACCTGCCTTTGCATTGGTTTCACATACTGCTCAAGCATCTCACACATCCTTGTTAGTGGTCCTGCATTTGGCTTACTTTTATTTTCTTCAGAAAGTCAATTCAAAATAAGGAAGTTTTTGAAAAAGTGTGGTAAATCCAACCATCACCACTTTAAGCAAAAATGGCATGCTTTTCTATCAGGAAGGAGGGTCTTGACACTGACAATGACTCTTGATATTAGGTCTCTGCTACCCAAAATATGGTTCATCGATTAGCATTATCAAACCTCCAGAGAGCTTGTTAGAAATGCAGGATCTCAGGTCCACCCCAGACCTGCTCAGTCAGAAACTGAATTTTAACAAGATCCTCAGGGGATTCAGGTGTATAGTTAAGACTAAGAAGCAGAGTCCTAAGTTACATGGGATCATTGGGTTCCAATAAGATATCTTCATAAATATAATGTTGGAAGTTGCAGAAAACTATCTTATCTTATTTGCTCTTTTGCCCTTCAGATACAGACACCTGCTTTCTATTATCTCACTAAGTGGCACTATCTCTCAAGAATCTTTTGTATTCAAAGGATGGGGGGAAAAAGGAAAATAATGAAATAATGAAAGAGGAAAATAATGAAGGTTAAAAAATTAAACTGGTTAAAGCAAAAATAAAAACATATTGGGTTATATGAAAAAAATGTCCATAGACATATGTCCTTAGGCCTGGCTGAACTAAAATTTGTCATTGGGAATTTGTCTCTCTCTTTCTTTTGGCTCTTATACATGAGTATCATGTGAAAGCAAACTCTCTCTAGATGTAGTAGTAAATATGGCCATTAGTAAGTCTAGGCTTGCATCCTAACAGTTTTTCTGTAGTAGCAAGGAATAAATTTCTTTTTCAATTATTTAAGAAAAAAATCTGGAATTTGGTTTAGTAAACCTAAATGGGCCATGTATCTATTTCCAGAACAGTCAGTATGAATTTGATTAGCTAGGTCAGGTCACATGCAAGCCCCTTGACCAAAGGAGTAAGGTCAGTTCCCATGACCTCTGAATTAGGAAGATGTGATTTTCCAAAGAAAAATTCAGATGCTCTTACTTAAAGGAGAATGCATATTAAGCAGGCAAAAATAACAGATATCCAGTTCTTCAATGTATTTGTAGTTAATAATTTTATTATGATTTATTGAGATCCCACTTTGTGTTGGGCAGATTACTAGTAACCATGGGTTACACCAAGACTAATAGTGACAGTCCTCAGAAGAGAGGGACAGCAGACTCCTAATTATTATTCAAGGTTAAGTGGAAGGACAAGTCATGTGCTGTGAATTCCAGAAGAAGGAGCAATTAATTGTGCCTCAGACACATGAAAACGCTGTGTTGGCTTTAAGAATGTCTGAGTTTCCGTTATATGGAGCCCAAAGGAAAGCAAGAGCTAAGGTTTGGAGACATGTGACCAAATCTTAGAGTTTAGAAAGTGAATCCGTGGGGGATTTGAGCCAGATTGCAAATGTCATCTTTGAGTGTGACCTTGCTGAAGTTTAGACTTTATTAGAGGACTGGAATCTGATAAAGATCTGAAGAGAAAAATGATATCCACAGAGAATTTTAAGAAGGTCAGTTGAGAAAACATTGTGGAAGTATTAAAACCATATATGAGGGATAAATTTCATGAATTTAATGAGCCTTCTGATGAAAAATTAAAGCTTCTGTAGCCTGAATGCTCATATCTAAACTAACTTCAGTTGGCCATAACTGGCCCCCAATAGTAATAGACTAGTTATTAGTTAAAGATGGTTCTCTATAGGAGAAAACTGGGAAAGTTAGTTACAAGTTAGTGCTCAATGTCTGTTAGTTGATTGAATAAATTTTATAACAAATTTGAAACATAGTCGTCCTTTAAACAACTGGACATCCAGCTGGTGTGGATTATATTTAAGTAGAGGCCTGCTGCACACTCTTCTTCCTGGAACACAATATAATAGTTTTCCCTGATCTTAATTTTAAAAGTCTGATTAGGGAGAAAAGGAGGCTGAAATAACATAAAAGAAAAAAGAAAGAAGGAAGGAAGAAAGGAAGGAAGGAAGGAAGAAAGGGAGGGAGGGAGGGAGGGAGAAAGGGCAAGCAAGAAGATGTGTAAAAATGGAACTAAAAAAGGGGGGACAGAGACAAAGGTGAGCAGAAAAGTTATTTAACTAGTCTAGTAGGGTGCTCAGTAATTTACATGAATTGATTTTCTGTCAGAGCTGACTTTAGGCAGCCCTGAAACTTGTGAAATCAGATGTCACTATAAGTTCAAGCTTCCTTTGCATTTGACCTTTACACTCATACTTCTGACAGTGGTCTGCAGTGTACTTATAACTCTTTTAGAAAGTAACACTAGGGAAAGGATGGTTTCACTACAGAATGTGAGAGTTTGTGCTGTAGATCCCAGAGGGATGCCTGGCCTTCTTCTGCTCAATTGGGTCTCTCTCATAGTGTGTTGACATTTTTTTGATCTTTTGCAGGACCACATCCTCAGAGAGACTTTTTTTTCATAACTCATGGTATATTCCCATACATTCTGAAATTAATATTGCCCTCCACCATCACTTCATGGATATATATATATATATATAGTGTGTGTATGTGTGTGTGTGTGTGTGTGTGTGTGTGTGTGTGTGTGTGTGTAGGGGGGTGAGTGAGTGGGTCAGATACTCTGATTTCATCCTTGAAACTTTGGCTTTGACCTTTCATTTCAATTGAGGAGAAATAAGTCTGAGTGTGCACAGACAGGACATGACCAACAAAAGAAAACCACCACCTGGCCCCCCAAAAATCTCACTTTCTGTGAAGTTACTAAAATTTTTCAATGATTTAAATTCCAATCCAAAATATTTCCGAATACATTTTTTAATATATATTTTCTAGTGTACATTTTTACTTGTGTTTATTTATAAATTTTTTTACTACTGTTTTTGACAGGTTAATATTTTTGTTCATTCTCACACCACAGGGCAGTCATATATGTGTATGTGTTTGTGATTTGTGTGTACATGGATCATGTGTGTATGTGCATTCATGTATGTGGAGTGTATATATTCATGTATATGTGTTTATGCTCTATTTGGGGTAGAGTGAAATGTTTGTGATGTTAGTGGGTATTTGAAATTGTGTGCATATGTGTACCATGTATATGAATATGTTTGTGCAGTTTATGTGTGCATTGAAGTATGTGTGTTCATGCATGGTATGTGTGTGGTTTAGGTTTGGAAGGCTATAAGATGTATGTGTATATGGAATGCAGATGAGTATACATATGTGGTGTGATTGGGTGACACATATGGAGTGTTTATGTGGGGTATGTGTGCATGTATATTGTATTTGGAAGAGTATGTATGTAAAATTGTGTGCATGTACTCTTGTGGGTGCTCACACTAGGTTTTTTTTAGCATATTCTGATATAATAAAGGGATAGTTTAGAAATATAAGAGGATATTGCTCTATTCCTTTTGAAAAAATCTGTGTTTGAAGTAGATTTTGAATATTTATTTTCATACACAAAGCAATTATTCTAGCTCATAGCCAAAGGCAGCCATCTTGGACTTTGGGGAAAATGTCCAAAATAATGTTTCCTCAAAGCAATTTAAAATTGGAATGGACATGCCATTTTTAGGTGTCCAAAGGGATGACAGAAGATAGTTGATGGTGTGTTATTTTAGAAGGAGAAAAACTATTAAAATATTCCTGACTGTAGCAACAATAAAATACTAATGAACTGAAGGAACAGATGGAAATTGGAAAGCATGTGCAATGTCAAAACCCAAAATACAGTGATTTGTTAAATTACAGGGTTTCTTCTCCCGAGAGAAGAGCTGCAGTTTGCTGATAACTCAACGACAACAGGGATTATTACTGTAACACAGCAACGCCATTTTCCAACTGAAACCTGCAAGAACTAATTAATTACACAGCTTTGGTTACTAGGTTAGAACCAAGCTTTGTTGTCCAGTTTCCAAAGACTGAACTCTCTAAATTGTCAGAACAGCATTTTTCTAATTGTCTGCTGACTCTAGCAGATAGTTTCAAAAACTACAATCAATTGCTGTAAGAAAATGCCTCATAATAAATTCTACTTGCTTTCTTAACCATTTGGAAAGGCTTTTTAAATTCTCGAGTCACCCAGACTTCCTTAGTGAACTGAAATTTGTCGTGTTGAGTTGTACCTCTAAATTCAACATAAGAGTAAGAGGATGAGTGGCTCCTAAGAAGAGTTTTATAATAGTGACAGCTAGACATACTGGTTAGATAGGTAATGGGAAAAAAGATTCTCTCTGCTCTGAACAAAAGACCTCAGTCTACTTCCTAATTTAAAAAAAAAAAAACAGATTTTAGAAGCCTCCAGAGCACAAACAAATAGAAGATAATGTCCTGTCCATTAAAAATAAAGGAATCTTTTTGTGTTTTTATTTTCCCAGAGTAGTTGGGAATTAAAAACCAAAAAAAAAAAAAAAAAAAAAATACAAGATGCCCAATGAAACCTGTAAAGAGGCACATATTGCCTGTGTCTCCCATGGTTCTAGGGACACTTTTTTCTCCCTGCCACACCTTGTCATTTTCCTGGAGCATATGCTACATTCCTGATGCTGGGACAGCCAACCCATCTCATGGCCAGTGGGAGTGTGAACTTATAGAGCCACACTGGAGACAGCATTCTATCATTACTACAATTATATAACTACATGCACTCTGTGGCCCAGGAAGCGTGCTTCCCATGCACACCAGGAGGCTTCTACTACCAGGGTGGCCAATACAGCACTGTTTGCAATGGTGGGGAATTGGAAGGGAACTTCATGTCTACCAATAGCATAAGAGCTATAATAGTATAATAGTATATTATGCTATTGACAATAGTATAAAATTTATGTATATAGATAGATGATATAGATAAAGAGATAGATGATAGATATAGATTAGAAATAGGGATAGAGATAGAGATAGATAGATATAGATAGATAGATAGATAGATAGATAGATAGATAGATAGATAGATAGATAGATAGATGATAGATGATAGATAGATAGATAGATGATAGATAGATAGATATGAGATAGAGATTAGAGATAGAGATAAAGATAGATAGAGATATAGAGATAGAGATAGAGATAGAGATATAAATATAGATATAGATAGATATAGTTAGATATAGATAGAGATAGTATATTGAAGTTGTTGAATTATTTGCCACACTTTATATAAGATAGATTTATATTAGTGACACCAGAAAACTTTCAAAATATAGTGTTGAGTAAAACCAAGAAGTAGAACAAAATAAGGATATAATATAATAGCGTTTAAAAGAAGAGAAACTGCATAGATATACAAAACAATATATGCTTTTACAAATATGAATATAAATATACAGGGAAAGGTCCGGAATTAGTTCCACTGGATGATAAAAGCAATTATTCTCTAGGAAGAAGCTGGGTATGAAAGTGGTGGTCATGATGGACTTAGACTTATCTCACTAGTCATGTACTCTTGAAAAAGTTACTTACTTACTCTGCCTTGGCTTCTTCATCTATAATATGGAAATTATGAAAAAATGTCTACATGATAGAGTGGTGAAGATTAAATGAGTTAATAATAAATCATATATATGAAGCACTTATTCAAGGCTCAGTAATGCTTTAAATACTTCACCTATATTTAAAACTTTAAAATGAATAAGGTAGAACTATTATGTCTCTTGTACAGGTCAGGAAACAAATACAGTGAGGTTAAGATAATTTGCCAGTAGACTCATAGCTTGTATATGGTAAAGCTAGAAGGTCTGAGACAATGATGGACTTTACAAGAAGACAGCTAAATAAAGTATGAGAAGGTTTGAGAAGGTCTGAAGATAATTTTCTGAAGCTCATACATATTTTTGCATTGGAGGGGGATGAGTTTGGACCCATTTATTCGCTAGATGAAGCAGAACTGAAATACCTGACCTTTAACAACACATTTTTTCTGGTCAAACATTAAACAGAAGATATAGAGTCTTTCAGTTAATTAAGTTCTAAATCTTGGGGTGAATTTTACCTTCTCACAAACTTGCTGCTACAGATTCAATAATTATTATCAATACTTCACTCTTGTGTTCCCTTGTGGTGGGCATAATGCAATTACTCACTGTGATAGTTAATTTTATGTGTAAATTGACTGGGCCTCTGTGTGCCCAGATATTTAATCAAACATTATTCTGGGTGTATCTGTGAGGGTATTTTGGATTAGATAATCATTAGAATCAGTAAAATGACTAAAGCAGATTGTCCTTCTCGTTGTGAATGGGCCTCATCCAACTAGTTTTAAAAGTCAGAATAGAATAAAACAGCAAACCTCTTTAGAATAAGAAGGAACTTCTTCTGCCTGACTATATTGAGCTGGAACATAAATGCCTTCAAAATTAAACTGAAATATCAGCTTTTCCTGGTGTTTGAGCCTTCTGGTGTTTGGACTAAACTATACCATCAGCTCTCCTGGGTCTCCAACTTGCTGACTTCAGATTCAGGAAATGGTCAGCCTCTATATTCATGTGAGCCAATCCCATTGTTATAAGTAGGTGCATAAATAAGTAATTATCCTATTAGCTCTGTTTGTTTGGAGAGCTCTGCCTCATACACTTTCTCCTTGACTTTGGTTTTGTACATGTAAATTGCATTGTCCAATAGGATTTCAGTAGTTTTGAGGTGAGCAAAAGCTTTCCTGTGCTTGCATAGTTGGCTTTGACCTCTAGCACTTGTGCCATTGTTGCGAAATAATATATTCTGAGTAGCCACTGCCCTCTCAGTCCAAGCCTCAGAATGAGACAAGAGGAGTAGACTTAACTTGACTTGCAGCCTGGAAACAAGCCCTGCTGAACATAACAAAGATCAGTCAAACTTTAACTAACTGGCAGTCTCATGAATGAAAAAATGGTGTGTCTGTAGGCCAATGAATTTTTTATGGGTTATTTTGCCTGATGTTACTGTTATGCAGCATTATTATGGCTATAGCTGATACCACCCTTTCCCTCACTCTGGCAAGGACACTTTGACTCTGTGTGAAGATAATATGTGAAGAGACTCCCTTCCTGCTCCCCTTATTTATAACAATCTTCTATTCTAATCAGTGATCTGTGCTGATGATTGCATAATTCTTCTAGAGTTAGTTCTGCTCCTATCACCCCCTCTACTCCAAAGTCTTCAGTGACTTCTTACTATAAGATAAAAAACTGTAGTCCTTTCCAGTATGTGCTCTTATACTTCTGTACATTTTCATATGCAATTTCTTCTGTGTAAATGTCTTATCACTCTACCATTTTTATTTGCCCTTATTCACATGGCAAAATTTTACTAATGATTTTAGATTTTACTAAAGCTTTAACCCTCTTTGAATCCTTTTTTCTTAGAAGACCCCCTCTTTGACAGGTACCTTATTCTTACCCCAAATACATATACATATACACAATAATCACACCTGGTCTCTTGAAATTATCATATTTTTTCATAAGATCTCATAAGCACACTGTTCTTTTATTTAACCATATAACTCTCTTAAGTATTTACCTTCAGGGAAGGTCACAGGCTTGCAGGCCTGTAAATATTGTCAGATTAGGCTTGGTTATACTACAGAAACTAATTAATTCCTAAATCACTGAATCTTTTCTGAGGTACAAGTTTCCCATTGCACCTTTAAGCCATGTCGTATTTTAAGGGCACAACACAGGTTCATTTCACACTTATATCATGGTGTTCAGTGGGAGTCCTGGTCCATTTGGTCACTCAAGGACCCAAGCTAGAGGAGGCTACATCTTAGTATTTGTTTCCACATTTTTGCAGTGGGTGGCTGGGGGAGCCAGAATTTGAATACTCTTTTAATCACTATTTTATATGCCTCTCTTTTCAAAACATGGTATAGAACAGAAATTACCATCTAGCAAATAATATGCAAAGCTTTTTGCATGTTTTATTTAATTCGTATAGTGGCACCAGAAGATAAATATTTCCTTGAAGTTAAATAATTTGCCAAAAACATTCCAAAAGCAGGATTAAAGTTCAAATCTGCTTGACATATTCCCAAAATGTCACATAGGACATAACACACAAGAATTAGAAGAAAAATCTTTTCTGTAAGATAAGGGAGGTAAGGGAAATACCAACATGAAGAGAACTACTAAGAGTAGATACCAAATAAAATACACCTATTCCAAGAATTTTCTTATATAAACCCTGCTTATTAAAAGTATTAAAAATACTAATGAAAATTCTATTTGAATTACTTAGAGGTGTTTTTTTAAGAGTCAAGTAACAAGAATACATAGTTAATCCCCATTACTCACGGGTTCCGTATTTGCAAATTCACCTACTCACTAAAATTTACTTGTTACTCTAAAATCAATACTCATGGGACATTCACAGACATACACAGAGTGGTGAAAAATTTGAGCTGCCTAACATATACATTTCCAGTCAAGGTTGAACAAGAAAACTCTCTACTTTCTCAGGTCTCATATTGTAAACAGTAGGCCTTTCCACGGTCTGTTTGGTGTCATGTTTTTCATATCTTTGTGCTTTTTGTTGGTGATTTTCCTGCTCAAAAATGGCTCCAATGAAGTGCTGAAGTGTTGTCAAATATTCCTAAGTGCAAGAAGGCTGTGAAGTATCTTACAAAGAAAATATGTGGTAGATAAGTTTCTTCCAGGTATGAGTTATAATGCTGTCTGTGAGTTCAAAGTTAATCAATAACATGGTATATTCAGGAAAAAAAGAGAGAAAATTAGGTAATCTCTGTATGAAGCCATACCCTAAAGTTCTAAAATAACATCTATAGTGCTATGGAGAAGATATAGAAAAGTTGTTAAATTTGTATATTTGTGAAATGATGACTGATAAAAAAACGTACAAAGTGGAGGGCATTGTTGTGAAGCTGAAAGCTAAGGAAATTATGGTCACATTAAACAGGGTTACAAAAACATCAATACCTTCTAGCTAGTGCTGGCTGCCTTGCATGTTTCAAAAAGTGAATGGCATGAAAAATGTTAAACTTTCAGGTTCTACAGGTTCTGTAGGCCATGAAATGATTTTGCTTTTAATTTTTTTCTGAGTTTTATACAGGAAAAAGAATTAAGTGGAAGAGTAGGTTTTTTTAAAAAAATAATTGTTTAACCATATTTTATTTTGTATTTTATTTTATTTTTTTAATTAATAAATTTTTTAATTAAAGAAATTATTTAATTTTTTTTCTTATCTACCTTCCCGCTTCCCTCTGATAACTATTAGTCCATTGTTCATGTCCATGAGTCTCTGTTTGTTTGAAAATAGTAGGTTTTTAACAATAGTGAGATGGGCTTATTTTAAAAGAACGTTGGCAAGCAAATCTATATAACTTGAATGACATTTTGGTTGATCAAAATGTTGTGACTAGAGGCATGCAAGAATGTGACCCTGTATTTTCTGTAGGGGCAATAATAGTTCAATATTTTCTAACTCAGTGTCCATGGCAATTGAGTTAGTTTTCACTCTGAAAAATGAGAATCAACTCTGTGTGTGTGTGTGTGTGTGTGTGTGTGTGTGTGTGTGTGTGTGTGTGTGTGTGTAGAGGAAAGTGATTCCTTAATGAGTAAGGTTCAATTTAATCTTCTTCAATTTCTCTAGTCAGGAATTTAATACTTCCAGATCAAAGTCTCCCACTGTTCATGCTAGCCATGTGGTATTTTAACAATTTATTTTTATTTTGTTTTGTTTTGTGTTGTTTTGTTTTGTTAGGGCTTGATTTTAAATCTTTTAATCCTTTGTCATTTTCAAATGAGTTTTTAAAATTAGCTAACATAAGAATTGTGATCAATGTTCTTTTTTTTCTAATTGCATTAACTCTTTTCTGAGCTTTAGAAGGTTTGTTTTAATTTTTTTTAAATAAAAATGAACTGCAATCAGCACTGATTATATCTCCTTATAAATTATTGTAATTGAGGAACATACACTCAATTCTCAAAGGATGGCTAAAAATTTGGTATTTTCTAAGTCAGAAATTAGATTTTTCCTCATTCTACAAAAATTCCATAGGGCTCTTTTTCAAAAAGACCTTTTGCAATCTTTTTTGGCATTGCAGTGTATGTGCCTTATTAACAGAAAATCTGATAAATAAGTAGGTCTCCCGTTATTCACACAGATCCTATTCTTTTCTATAAATCTCAGAATTCTTTTTTTTTTTCAATCACCTTGGAATGTAAATTGAAAACTGAAGAGCAATAAAAAGAAAAATAATTTCTACCTCACTTCCACACAGATTTCCCATCTCCAGGCAAGTTTAGGGATCTGTGCAACAATCTAATTGTTCTACTTGATTGCAAATCATGGTTTATGCAAGGATAAGTGGAATATATCTTGGCAAATGTATTATTAAAATCTTTTAAATATGCTTTCACAAAGTGATGGAAATCTACCTAGATGTGAAGGAAATGAGGAGAGAAAGCCTCTCTGTGCAGAGACACTGTATGCTCTAGATTGTAATATGATAGGACTGCCATAAATATGTAGTTATCCTGCCATAAATAAGGGGATGATGGGAGGAGGATGGATGGACCTTCTGAAATGGGAGCAGAGATTTCACATGCATGAATAAAAAGCAACACACTGTCAGCTCTATGTGTAGAGGTTATAAGAACCAGGATTCTAGGATGTAAGATTCTAAGGACTAGAGACCTGGAATAAAGGTGGAAATGGCAGTGGAGCTGCACTTGTTGGTGCCTTGCATGTTTTCCCCTTGTCTTACTATTCTACTGCTTGCCTTCCAACTGCTGGTATCTGCTCCTCAGATCTCCAGAGACCACTTTTCATGCAAGTGTGGCAGGCTAGAAGTCATGCAGAGTGCATACTACCCTTGCCCAGCTGTCCACAAGCAATGAATGAGGCTACGCCTACTCCACTTAAGAGGGAGATCTCTGAAGTGTGTTCTCTAATGGCTCTCAGAGTTCCCAGATGGACCGACCTTCATGAGCTCCAGATGCCCATGCCTGACATCACACTTCATTGGTCTTTTCCTCTCTGTCTCCTTTCCCCACTCCCCTACCTCATGTCCTGGAATCAACCCCTAAATAAACTAACTGCAATCACATCCTATCTTAGGGTTTGCTTACAATAAAATCTAAAGCAAGGAAATAGGTTTGCTAAGTTCTGGTATTCTCCAAATGAGTGATTGTGGGCCCTTATACTCATCTCAGTTGTCTCAGTAGTCATAAATGAAGGAAAAGAACACCCAGAAGCAGGGGGCAAGAAAGTATTGTCAGTCAGTGAAACCACTATTTGCGGGGGGGGGTTCCCCCAACCAACACAGGTGGCTACAACTAGCTTCAGCCAGTTTGATTTCATTTGAAAATATGACCCCTTGGTTTTCCAGAGCCTCTTAAAGGAAATCTGATTTTTAAATATTATAAACTAATTCAATTTTTATAAAAGTACAAAGCACAATACAACAAATTCAGAAAATCATCAGGTGGCTAAAGCAGAGAATGTGCATATTCTATGATGCAGCAATTCCATTCCTAGGTAGATACTTAAGAGAACTGTGTACTATGAGCACCAAAAGATATGTACTAGCATGTTCACGGAAGCTCTACTCATAATAGCTCCAAGTTGGAAAGGACACGAATGCTCATAAGCAGTAGGGTGAATAGATACACCATGCATGTCTATGGGGTGCAATGCCTATGCAGAAAGCAGAAGGAGTGAATCATTGCTATCCACCACATTATGAATAGTCTCAAACATTGTATTGAACAAAAGCTAGAATCTTGAATGTCCCTTATATGGTTCCATTCATATAAACTACACAAGTAAACAAATCTATTCAATTGAGAATCAGAATTGGCATCTTTATTTCAAATCAGCACTTTCACTCACCTGCCACACTGCCAGAATCCCATAGATATGGATATATGTTTTGTGGTTAAATCACATTTGCCTCTTGTAAGATATAATTCTTCCTTGGAAGGGTGATAACATGTATCTATAAATAATTATTACTTTAGCATAGATGAGGTACCAGCATTGACAGAGGGTCTAATATAGGAACTCCGAGCTCTGCTAGGAACTACAGACAAAAAAAAAAAAAAAAAAAAGGAAAAGTCACAATCTCTGCCCTGTTGACTAGACAACAAGACTTGAATCCTTATGCTTTGTATTGATCTTGGTTGTTTTCTATCTTTAAGTTAACTGCTAAGGACAAAGAGCATGAGATCAGGCTCATTTACTTATGCCGTTCAGATGCTACCTTGAGAACAGAAACTGAGATCGATCCCACACAAACCCAGAGTACATACTGTGGCATTGACAGCATCTGCTACAACTATCCAATGAGAGGTAGTTCCTTAAATAAAAATTTAGAAGCAGTTAAAAGGAAAGAGGTAAGATGAATGTGGGTCGGCACCCATTCAGTGTCCACTACACATTCAAACCAGAAGTCAGTCATCAAACAATATAACAAACGCATGTGAAAAACAGCATCCTTCAGCTTGTCTCTGAGTCCTCTTCAAAGTCAGTCTACCTGCATGTCTGCACTTGTCTTTGCACAACTAGCTGCCCAATTTCATGGCTAATGCTTAGAAGAAAAGTGATCCCAGAAACTGCCTAACTGTGGGATGCCAACCTGAAATAATCTCCACTGATGTAGGAATCCAGTCTCCAATGTGTCTGACAGGCGTCCCTGAAGCCTCTGTGTATGATTCTTTCACAAATAGGGGCACAGTCTCTTACAATGTAGCCTCCTCTGTAGTCAGAAAGTTTATAATGATGGTACGTTATTCAAATCTACATCCTTTCTCTTGGTCCCTGGCCCATCCACCCTTCTGAGCCCATCCTAAACTCCAGTCCCAGCTCTGCAGTCACATCAGATATATCTGCAAGGGCCATGGACCAGACAATGTGTTCACTGCATGGGAGATGATGGGTGAATTTTTCTTTCAGTCTTCACTAAGTAATTTTTAGATGAGGTCAATGAGATTCAGAAGGTTAAATAACTTGCTTGAGTTATACACTGACAAGTGAGAGAAGTAAGGTTGAAATACAAACTATTTGACCCCATTATAATGCTTCACTCATAGAGTACCTTTGGGAGAAATGTGTGTGTGTGTGTGTGTGTGTGTGTGTGTGTGCACGCGCGCACGTGCATGCACGTGTATGACTGCTTACCCCCTTTACTCCCACTCCCAAATTCAGGGGCAAGCCCTTCTTTTCCTGCATCTATCCCAGACCCCAATCCTTACTGCCTGATACAATGAGAACAACTTCAAGTCAGCAGCATTGATACTCTCCTTCTCCCCCTATCAAAATGCACTTTTTTGGGTCCCCTTCCTCCAGCGGATTGTGATCTGCCCATCTAAGAAGCAATGGTTATCCCAATGAAACAGTGGATACCCATGAGATAAATGATTGGGATTCCTCTCGTGGCTATAACAAACCCTCAGAGGATGATGCCCTAATGCAGAGAAGGATCTGGGGTGGAGATGTCTATTATTGGAGTAGGCAGAGGAGAACTGGGGTTCCTTTGGGCATAAAAGATGAACCCACCTATCAGCCTGTCGATAGGCTCAGGCTAGGGTCCCACCTACCTGAAGAGCAGTTTGCACTAAGGAACCAAGATGCCAGTCCACAGTGAAGACCAGCATGACCTCAGTGCTCTAAGGGACACTTTAGAGTCCACCCCTATCACAATGTTTTGGATTCAGTGTGTTCTTCACCCTTTAGTATCAATACAGCCATGATCTTGTCTTGTGGATTTCTCAGTTGTCTCTTTAGAGAACTGTCATCCTTCCTGGAAAGCAATGCAAGGTGGAAAAATTAGAGGGTGCTTGTTTTTACAGTAAGAGCAAAAATTTTTAGTCAGACTGCTGAAAGCTTAAAATGAGGCTTTGCCTTAAACTATTGATGGGAGAATGGGAAAGTGTCTCAAACTTTCCGAACCCCAAGTCCCATATGTAAATAAGAATGTCATTATTTCACAGGATGCTCTGAGCTTAAGTATTGTGACACCTATGGATGTTCCCTGCATGCTGTGAGTGCTCAATAAATGTTTTTCTTTTCATGCTGTCATTATCAGTCTAGTTAAAAAAAAAAAAAAGCATTCTTCGTGATTGTTTTCTCTCTCTCTCTCTCTCTCTCTCTCTCTCTCTCTCTCTCTCTCTCTATGTTATGTAGTTTTCAAAAGTATTGTATGAGACAGAAACACTAAAGTTCCTTGGCAGCACCAGCTAATGACTAAAGATGTTTTATCGGGGATGGAGAACTCTTCAGTTCCTCACCTTGTCCCTTCAACTGGTTTTAGCCATTGCTTATTTTTATGCTGTATCTGCTCACTCACAATCTGCCATACTCTACTAAAAAATCTGCCTTGATTACTGTCAAAAATGATTATTTTCTCTTTTCATGCCTCCTTATGGACTCTAGTAGTCATTCCTGATGTCAATTGAAAACTTATCTTTTCCTTCCCAATTTACTCATCTTAAATTCAAACTCCTGCTGTTATGATTTTTCTTCAGTATCTAGGTTGTTTAACTTACTGTGTGCCATGGGGGATACAGATGTGCAGCAAGTGACAAACTAAATGGAAGGAATGTTGTGTCAAATGGAAAATGTATTTGGGTTGTCAAGAGGATGATAATATTATTTTCCTTAAGGCCTTGGCCTTGAAACTTTGCTGAAAGTTAAAAATATATATTAACATCTTACTGAAGCACAATGCACAAGAAAAAATATGCACATCATAAATATATGGCTTGATGATTCACAGTAACCAAATGCACCTGTGTAACCAGTACCCTGGTCAAGTAAGAGAACATTACCAGAACTTCACTCACGCATCTATATCACCTCCCTGCAAAGGTAACCATTATTCCGACTTCTCTCAGCATAAATTCATTTTTAAATTTTATATAAATAAAATTATATATGGTGTACTCTGTTCTGTATACCTTCATCCCTTAAATATTATGTTTGTGAGATTTATTCATTCTGTCTCATGTCATGGAAGGTCAAGTTTTATCATTTCTGGGTAGTGTTCCATTGTATAATTATGCCATAATTCTCTTATCTCTTCTTTTGTTAATGCACATTCAGAAAGTTTCCAAAGTGAAGCTCTTATGAAAATTATGCTATTATGGTTATGTTATAAGACTTTTGGTGCACATTCATGTTCTCTTGGGCACCTATTTAGCAGTGGAATTGCTGGGTCAATGGGGTTCATACATTCAACTTTAGTAGACCATCAATTTATCTGAGTAGTTGTATTATTTTATACTCCCACCATTACAATATGAGAGGTCTAGTTGTTCTACATCCTTACCAATACTTGGTATTGTCTGTGATGTTTTCCTTTTCTTCTGTCTTGTGTTTCATTTGTTTTGGTATCCTGGCAGGTGTGTAGTTGTACCTCATGACAGTTATAATTTGGATTTTCCAAATGATAAAAGAAATTAAGCACTTTTTAAAATATTCATTATCCACCTGGGTATCTTTTTTTTAAAAAAATGTCTGTGCAAATATTGTGTATTTTTGTAAAGTTTTGTTACTTTCCATTTCTTATGATTCAAAGATTTGAGATTTATGTAACACTAAAGCTAGAGAGATAGCCACACTTTGGACTTTTCTGCCTCTCATCCCAATTTTATAATCACTCGATGCCTCCAGTAATTACTAATTAGTGTCTCAAATTGTCAGAAGTTTCTCCAAGTAATTAAATTTTATTTTAAAAAATTTACCTTTAGTTATTAAAGAAACACTGTATATGGAGAGTCATAAAGCTGGTTTGATTATTTCATTAAATAGCTCTGTGACCACAGGTAAGTATTGGTATCCCCATCTGAAAAAAAAAAAGGTTGCATGAGATCTGCCAATTCTAAGATTCTACAAAACACCATTAGGGTCTATAGTTTGAAGGGCTTGGGAACAAGGGCAAAAGAGACTATAAACTTAAACAACTTCCACAAAATTGATAATTCCTGCTTTTAAATGTTAAAGACCAAGCACTCTAACCTTAGTTTCACCATTAATTCCATGTTCTTCTATATCTTAGATTTTATCTTAGGAAAATTTTTATATTAACAGGCTCTATTTAACCTTCTTCTCTCTAAACATTTTTAAAATGGAAAACAATACCCTCGATCAAAATTGACTAGAAAATAAATTAAAAAGAAAAACTCTTTTATTTATTTAATTTTTTAAAATATGAGTGTCTGAAATTGAGCTAGGCAAAAACCACTTGCTTCATGGCCCAACCACAGACTAGCCTCCTCTCTGTCATGTTTGCCTCCATTCACAGACCCTCTTTAGCCGTCTAAGGTAAAATGAATGCTACCGGCCTGAAATCTACGTCTCTCTCCTCTTTCTCACTAGGAGCTTAGCTTCCACTGCCTCATAGTAAACTCTGTAAATGCCCCACCCTAACCATCAACTTATACAAAATAATATTAAAGAATACCTTTACAATCTCAGAGAAATGAAATGCTTTGTACAAAGTATAAAAAGCCCTAAATAAAGAGGAAATGAGCAATAAATTGGATAATGTTAAAATTAAGAACTTATGGTTATCAAAGACATCATTAAGAAAATGAAAAGGCAAGGCATAGCATGAGGAAAGATAATTAACACATGCATAATTAAAGGCTTTGTATACAGATTGTATTCAAAAAATACTATAGATCAATGAGAAAAAGACAAATAAAAATTGAAAAGAGCTTTAAATAAACAATAAAAATGATAGGTAAATTTACAAACAGATGCAATATGTTTAAAAAGCATATTAAAATGTGCTTCAGTGAGATACTACTATGTGTATACTAGACTAGTTAGTATTCAAACAGAAAATAATATTGAATGCTGGAGAGGGTGTGGAACAATATGAAATCTCATACATTGTTAGTAAATTGGAACACTCAATTAAAAAAAAAAACCTGGTAGCATCTACTATGATTAAAGATATATATGAAAACTCTGGCTCAGTAATTCTACTCATAAGTACATAACCTATGGGATTGCATGCATGTGCACCAAAATATGTGTCCTTATTTATTGGTGCACTGTTCTCAAGAGCAAAAGGCTAGAAACAACCTAAATGTTTGTCCATGGTGCAAGGTTTAGGTAAATTATTATATATTTGTACAGTGGACCACTGTATAGTAATGAAAATAAAAAAACTAAAATTATGTGGAACATGGATGAATCTTTAAAACATGATTCTGAAGAAAGAAGCCAAATGCAAAAGAATACATAGTATTTTATTTCATTGACATAAAATTCAATAACAGGCAAAACTGGACTATATTATTTAAGGATTATTAAAAATGAAGAAAAGCATAGTAATGATTGCTTAAACATGAGAATGGTGGTAACCTTTAGGTGGAAGAAGAGAGAAGTATGCAGCTTCCTGATTCTTGACTTGGTGGTAGTTTACAATGCAACCTTCATAATGAATTCTCTCACATTTTTTAATGATGTTTTAGAAACTTTTCTATAAATGTTTTATTTCACAATGTAAAATATAAAATAGTCTGTGTCAAACCTGGAACATACTAAATACTCAATAAATATTAATATTATTATCATAACTACACAATAATATTATTTTTATCATTCTTTGCACTTTACAAAGTGTTTTTCATGAAAATTACCTCATTTTAACTGAGGCATTGTTATTATTCATACTTCACAGATGAGAAAACCAAGGCTTAGTATTGACATGCACACATCAAAACAACAACAACAACAACAACAACAACAACAACAACAAAACAGGAAAGAGCACAGGTGGGATCTCAGCTCTGGTGTTTTGGCTTCAAATTCCATCATATCTTCTAGGCTGTCATCTGTGATTTTGGTTGATGGAAGAAGAATGAGCCAAGAGCCTGAAGATCCAAAACCCTACCCATAGGCAGTATTGTTTAACTGTGAGACCTTGGTCAAACCTCCTGACATTTGTGTGAGCCTTGGTTTTCCCATATGTCAGAGGGACATGAAGATTTCTTACTCTGCACAGAACTGTATGAGAAGAAGCTGACATGATGGAAACGGATATATGCTGAAATGTGTAAAATGCTAAACATATTCACTGAGTATATTTTGGTATACTTTCACTTATACTTTGAGCCTGAGATAATTTTAACAGTCAATGATTAAGTCAGCTTGATGTAGTAACTTCTCAGTCCTCTTCCTAATGCTCCACCCATCCATCCACCTAAATAAACAAATAATAGAGATTAACCTAATTGAAAGCTTGGATTCTGGGGTCAATTCTAACCAAGATGCCTATGCCCGAGACAGCCCAGTATAACCAGAAGCAGCAGAAAGCATACTTTTTTTTTCATTGAAAGTAGGTACAAAACGTTTTCTTGCCGCATCAGTCTGAGAGGTTAAAGTGCGCAGCCTGGGAAATTAAGCTTATTCTCAGCCTGCTTTAACAGAAAACAATCTCTAGGACTATCTCATATGTCTTCTGACAGGGGGCATGAATTGGGAAGATTACGTCTGTAATCAAAGAAAGCAATGAACTTTCCATTTACATTGGACTTTTATAATCTGATGAGAGAAAAGGTGCATTTATCTAGTCTTTTAAAAGGCGAAAGGAAACACTACAAATCTGTCCATTATACCTGCCGAGAATCTAAAGTGAGGTCAAGACAAAAGCAGATTATTTTTGATAGCGTTAATAAGAGTTTATTGCAAGGCCTGCAAGCCAGATCTCCCTCTGTGAACTTCTGAATGGCTTTGGGAGCCGGGCTATTCTTAGAGTAATGAGAAAGAGCTTATCTCACACCATAGGAAATTCAAAGATCCTTACGGCTTCAAAAGTCTTATTGATGCACTTTAGGAGAACTAAAAGCCAGCGTGGTTACTCATCACAAATACCTGTCCAATGAGGGGATATAGGAGGAAACTTAAGAGGCATAGCCATGCAGCTCCCAACATAGTATATTAATACCAGCACCTAAAAGGACCTTCATGTGACTGTGGCTGTTTCCATGACAAAATCATTTCTAAGTCAGTATTCACTGTATTGCTATTGATGAATTAGGTAACAGGCATCAGACACTGACCTTGAATTATTTAAGTAATATAAATATATTTTAAAATTATCGAAGGCTTAAGGAATGGATGGATATGTTTTGGAGAAGTTAGGACCCAAGAGAATGACAGAGCATAAAGCAAAACACAGTAATAGTCTCCTGTCTGGAAAACCTCAGTCAGGACACCACCTTCATTACATACGACCTATCATCACTGTGTTATTGTGCTGCTGCCTCAAAGTTTAAAGCCCTAGAAGAGACCAATTAGGCTGATTGTCTAAACTTTGCTCATAGGTATTCTTTCCCCCAAAATAAACCTATATAATAGACAAAAAGATAGAGATATGGTCCTACTCATCCTCAATAGTGAGCATTGGGTATCTGAATTTTCTCTCTCACCAAGACTACACATGGAGTCTTAGAGAAAGAAATGGAGATACTGTATTGATTAGTTTTTTTTTTGCTTCAGTAATGCTGAATAACAAATATTCCAAGCTCTAATGGCTTACAGCAATAAGCATTTATTTTTCTTGCTCCTGTGAGTCAACCAAGATGGCTTTTCTTCAGGTGACACACTGGCTAGGGTTTCCTCCAGGCTGTGGATCAGGTCTGCATCTGCTCCATACCTGTCCACATCCTTTTTGGTTAGTGTCTACCCCAACCATGTTCTTCTCATGAAAAGTTACAAGAGTATAAAAAGATAAGTTGCCATTTCCCTTACATGTGCTAACATTCCTTTAGTCAAAGCCCATCACATGCTCAACCTAAATTCAGTTGTGTGGTCAAGTATACTGCACCCCAATAAGGAGGAAGAAAGAAGTCAATAATATTGGTAACAGTAATTAAATCTAACAAAGCTACTAAGCAAATATTCTCTGTACATGGGTCCTAATCACACCCACTGAAATCTCCTCTAAAATCTCCATTTCCTCTCTGAACCAAATTCTCAAATAAAAATTTAAAAAAAGACCTTGGTCATTGTTGATGGAGGATATACACTAATTGCCCCTATATGTGTCCCTCAGATCTCAGTATCATATTCTTGGCTAATTATAAATGTGCTTTATTTTCACTCTTAGATAATGAATGCCTTAAAGGCAAAGCACATATCTATGTGAGGATCCTAGAGGATGCTTGGCTTATAATTGGCTTGAATTGCTAGTGAATTAAACTGTAGCTCCTATTGAACTTTGCCAGTCACTGCTCAAACCTGAGAAGAGGACAGGATGGTATCAATGTTTGTTTAGATATAACACTGGTTTTCATGCACCATGGCATTAAGGAAAGACAAGTCATTTACTTCTTCAAATTACATGTCTGACTCCATGTATCTTTACCTTCTGGCTCCATACACTACCAGTTAATGTCAGGGACACTACATAAACCAAAGAAACGTCTAAGCTCATATTAAAGGAGTTCCTTCAGGCTTTATCTCTTTTGGACTCCTGTATCATTACCATCATTGTTGTCACTAAATGGTTTCTTCCTTCTTGAAGGCATATAGCAAGCTCTCAATTAATGTTTACTATGACTAGTGTTCTGTGTCAACTAAGCATTTTAACGTGAATTGCCATATGTAGCCCTTACAACTTCTACATTAGGCAAGGACTACTATCATTTGTGACCACTTAGCTTGGCAGCTCAACCTGACTTTCTCTTGTTTCTCATTATTTGCCTTGGGGAGATGTGTGACACTGTGAGAGTTCAAAGTGTAAATTCAGGAACCAGACAGCTCCCAACTCCTTCTACCTATATAAACTTGGACGAGTTGAAGAGGAATTTTCCACTAAAAAGGCTAACCTTATAATCAGCACTTTGTTCTGCTTCTGTAGATATGTTTGCCACATAGGCTGAAGGGCAGGGCAACCTCAAGATTAACTAAAGACTCATCTTCCTTTTTGCTTGTTCTGTCTAGATAACAGATGTATTGCCTAAGTTCCTGTCTAAAAATCTCACTCTGCAACTGCCTGTAATTCATAGCAACTCTTGTGCTCTGTAACTGCATGAGGACAAATTAACCAACCGGCCCATGCCAACAGTAACTGTGTGGATAAACCATATGAAGGCAAGGTTACCACTCAGCTCAGGGCCCAGATGTTCAGAGCACTAGGTCTTCTGGGTTGACCGGCATAACAAATCTAGTTCTACAACTCTCTGGTGCTTGGTTTCTTGCTGGTCTGATTTTCCTGAACAGAGTCACTTAACTTTTCTGTGCCTCAGTTTTCTTTTCTATAGGAAGGTTGTAATAGAACCTACCTTGTAACAGTGTTATGAATATCAAATGGGCAAAAGCACCCAGAACAATGTCTGAAACATTTCAAGCATTTTATAATATTCAAAACGGCTGTAAAATCTTCCATCCCTGCTTGACTCTTCAGCTCACCACCCAGAAAAAAAAAAAAAAAAACTCCTAGAACTAGAACTGAAGCACAATTCTGGCCAGTGGAGACTGGATGGATCTGTGTAATGGCCCATTTCATCGAGAAAGCTCATACTCACTCCCACCTTGATAAAAAGAACAAAATCCATTAGGATCTCCTGTTTTTTCCTCATGATAGAGTATTTTTGTTCATTCTCTTTCATCCAACATCTATCTAGAGAATAGTTAGTTTTTTATTATGAATCTGATGGCTTAGCCCAGTTTTATTTATTTTAATTATAAAATTGACTGCTTAGAATTTTTGTTCCTAATTTTGAACATTTATATCTCATTTTCTTTATGAGAAAATCTAGAAATTATAGTTTTAATGTCATAGTGAGTAATATTAAAACAAATGAAAAACCACAAATTGAGGAATTAAAAACACCTAATAATTAGATTGGAAAAATACAAAACATTGGATCAGTGAACCAGTGCCAGTCTAATTTAAATATCTAATTAAAAGTTATTTGGAGGCACAGCATACACAAACTTAATCATGGTCTTCTATGTCTGGGAAGAAAGCTTGGTAACTTGAAGAAAAATTAGAATTACAAAAAGAAATGAGAATGGAATGTAATCTTTAAGCAGAGTGCTCCATTTTAATTAAGGCACATCCAACTCTATATCCCATTACCACTTCGTTAAAATACGCTTTCTCTGGTACGAAATTGTTGTTAGTTGTTTAACAGCAGATCCACCATGCTTCAAGCCAGTGAAGGAGGCAGCAAAATACCCAATGGAGACCCGAGTTTTTGTTTCCTGCAGCGCTACTATTCCCAAGTTGTCTGAAAGCTACAGAGGAAGAAAAAGGTTTGTGAGTGTGTAAGTGAGTGGAGATTAGAACTGATTTGACAAGAAACAAGCTTGCCAGTCTGCAGGTTGACTCATACGAAGGGCTATTCATAGCAGAAGGCTATTTAACACATTGTCAAATATGACATTCTAAAAATGCAGCAGGATCTTTAATACAAATAGCTAATGAACAGTGACATATTTAGATTGCGTAAAGGTGGTTGGTTGTGCAGTTAGGCGAAAGAACTCCATCACCAAATGGAAAAAAAAACATAAAACAGATAATGTTTGAAGTAAAATTCTAAAATTATGTTTGTTTTCAGAAGCTTACCCATTCTGGTACTATCAATTTGCCACTGACACCTTTGCCTCCCAATTTTCTCGTCTGTACTATGGGCCAATAATTATACCTACTTTGTGGCCTTGTGAGAATTAGAGATTAAATAAGTTAAAAATATGTAATGCCATTAAGATAATAGCCAGGAAAGGAGTAAGCTCTCATAAATATTGGTTATCATTATTAGTAATATCATTAGTGTCAGTTTTTTTCTCAACTAAAGAAGTGTGAAGTATAATCATTTGTATAGGTATCACCAGAGTAAACCTAAATGCTAAACCGAACCCCATTTACAGTATGAATTAAATTTGCTTTTATTTCTGGAGTATAGGACTTCTTTCTCTAAAAAACAAAACAAAACAAACAAAAAAACACAATTCCCATATTTGAGGTAAAAAATGAGCTGCATTCTTTCAAACATCTCTGTTTTTCCCTCCTATATTCTTACTGTCATCAGTTCAGCTCACTACTGTATTTATTCAAGCATTTAGAAAAGCTCCTTTAATGTATCAAGCACCTTTAACAAACCAGTCACTGTACTAGACTAAGTTGTTAAGAGATGTCAATCAAAGTATTTAAAGATCCTCTGTCATGATAAAAAAAATAACTATCATAAACACAACAATCTGCAATACACACATATATTACCAAACACATACATGTTAAAAAAAATTCATTATTATTAGATCCATGTTACAGATGAGGAAACTGAGGCTTAGAGGATGGAGGATCTGCCTCAACCACTCTGACTTAAGGACTCAAGGCAGATATTGTAATGCTCAATCTGTACTCAAACCCCACTGCACGGCAGATCAAGGTCAAGGAGATGGTGACCTTCTCTTCCCATTTTTCCTTTTCTCAGGACTCTATGAAAAAACACACACACACACACACAAAACAGTTCAAGGAAATGGTGTGACTTCAAGTCTAATACTTCCCAAGGAAAGATCAAGTGTCAGTTCCCCTGCTCCCACTATGAAACACTCTGTCAATACAGTGTGAACTAAGAAAAATCTCTGCAGTCAGAACAGGGTGAGCACAGTACATGAATTATCCCTTATCTTTAGTTCTATTTCCCTTCTTAATGAATAAATGATTAAATCAATAGATGCCAAGGTCCTATGAGCCTCTTTTTACTCCAAGCAAGTGTTGTTTTTGTTTTTGTTTTTGTTTTGTTTTAAACTAAGCATCCTAAACAACCAGAGGGTATTTTCACAGTTTAGTATCTAACAAAACACAGCAGTGGTAATTAAAACAATCTGGGGCTAGAGAAAGATGGAAGAGAAATCTGTCACTATTGTTAACTATCAAGTAAAAAGAAGAAAGAAGAAGAAAGAAAGAAAGAAAGAAAGAAAGAAAGAAAGAAAGAAAGAAAGAAAGAAAGAAAGAAAGAAAGAAAGAAGAAAGAAAGGAAGGAAGGAAGGAAGGAAGGAAGGAAGGAAGGAAGGAAGGAAGGAAAGAAAGAAAGAAAGAAAGAAAGAAAGAAAGAAAGAAAGAAAGAAAGAAAGAAAGAAAGAAAGAAAGAAAGAAAGAAAGAAAGAAAGAAGAAAGGAAGGAAGGAAGGAAGGAAGGAAGGAAGGAAGGAAGGAAGGAAGGAAGGAAGGAAGGAAAGAAAGAAAGAAAGAAAGAAAGAAAGAAAGAAAGAAAGAAAGAAAGAAAGAAAGAAAGAGAAGAAAGAAAGAAAGAAGGGAAGAAAGAAAGAAAGAAAGAGAAGAAAGAAAGAAAGAAGGGAAGAAAGAAAGCGTGCGTTCTGGGAATTGAAGCAGAAACACTGACAATTTGTTAGATCTAACCACCCCAGACTGACACACAGAGAATATTGCTGGGGGAAATGTCAATTTTACTTAATAAGCCTATGTAAAAACTTTGAAAAGATGTTCATTGTTTTCATCTTCTGCCAAGGTCAGAAAGCAAATTAATTTTCTTCTCACAAATGAGAATCACCTACCCTATAGTTACTTGCAATGCTAGCTTTGGAAAGGAATGACCATGTCTGGTATATTAATCTGTGTTAGCTAAAAGTCAAAGATTTTTAAAAAATTAGTCCATGCTTGACTTTAAAGTATCTTAAGTTTAGGTTTAACTTGATTTTAAGAAAACTCCAAGTTTTTTATATTAATAATTATTCTCCCTTTTCTTTTCTAAGGTATTGTGCCAAAACCCCACCGCACTGGCTAAACCCTTTCAGCCCTCTGATTGGGGTGAAATTGTTTAATAGCTTTCCAACTCCAACCTAAACTCTCTAAAGTAAAACCAGCAGGAACAACCCTACAAGACATCTGACCCCTGCTGTTCTTGATCTGCTTTGCAGGAAATGTTTTCTCAGTCGTATATAAACCATTAAATCCAGTTGAGAATTTCTGGTGTTCTGAATTTCATATAGTTGCAGTCTTACAGTAACAAATTTGCCGAAGATTTGTGAATTCTCACACAGTAAGAAACATAATCATTGAATCTGAAGAAACTATGTTGAACTCATTTCTCTCATCATGCTTGTTAGTTAAAGGACACAGAATGGATAATAAAATATCAACAGCAACAACAATAATTGCTAACTACTACAAGACTCTTTTTCTTTTTTTACTTTAAATGTCATTATTTTAATCCTCAAAGCAACCTCAGAGTGGAACAATAAACTATCCTTGTCTAGTTCCATTTTGAATTGTCTTTGGAGAACAATTCTAATCACCAGAAAAACTTCTTAACATCATCATTAGATGCAGAAGTTAGAGAAGAAAAATACGAGAGATGTGTCTGGAATGGGAGGTAGAATTGTATATGCTTCTTTTTCCACACATTTTAAATTTTCTTTTGTTAAAAAAAGAAAATATGCAAGAAGGTGTTCATTTTTCTAAAGAATCGTATTTACTTCCGAATGTGGGGTTTATGCATGTAAATTCTAAAAGCCAGAATAAGTGCCTTTCAGGATATACCTCTTGGATTTCTGTTTCCTCTACTTAACTGTTCTTTCTCGTGATTTAGTAATAATATATTATTGCTATTTGCACTATCCAAACATCAGCCTTATTGTCTAGAGTCAAGAAAGTGATATGTCCAGAGAACTCCAAACAGGGTAAGGCAGGACAACCCTGGGTCCCAGCCTGAGAGAATGAGAACAATTCTAGGGAAAAGATAAGTGAAGACCAAAAAAAAAAAAAAGAAAAAAAAAAAGAAAAAAACGGCAGTGAGAGAATAAGCCGTGGAATAAAACCAATTCAGGAGCAAATTTTGTAATTATGAGAACCTGATCACTGGGTTAGGCGTATATCTAGTTGGGTTTGTGTCTACTTGAACAAATCACAGTCTCCAACCAAAGAAGCAAATGATTATCACATCTTTACCATCCTGACATCTCCATTGATTATTATTTCAGGAAATCATCTCTTGTTCTAGAAGTCACTGAAGACTTTTTGTGCTCACAGAGAGACCCACAAAGACAGTCTTTATAAGTAGTAATTGTAGTAATAATAATAGTAATAATAATTTTGCAAAAGCAGTAATAGTAGAAATAGTAATAGAAATAATAAGTTATATTTGGTGAGAGCTTACTGTGTACTTTCACTGTGCTGCATGTTTATCTTAGATTAACTCATTCAGTTCTCACAACTCTGCTCTACTCATTTTGTAGAAAAAGAAAGAAGGTCCAGAAAAAAGTTATTTGCCTAATCTGTAATTAGCAAAAGCTGGAGCCAAAATTAAAATCAAAGTCTGAATATGGAGCCTTAATTTACCTTTATAAATGTAAATATGAGGACTTCTATTTTTAGGAAGATGAATTAGACAAACTATTCCATATTTCTTCTGCTAGGTACAACTAAAATCTCTAGATGTTATATATAGAACAAATTTTAGGGCTCTGAAAGTTGGAAAAAATAAAGCAGATAAGCAGTGGATCTCATAACCCATGGAATAACATGATTAGAAGTTTCCTGAATCTTTTTTTTTTTTTTTGTCTCACACATCCCAGACTCGGAGCTAAAGAAGGTGGCAACCTGGAAATGTCAATGGACACAGACCAGCCCTCAACAAAAGCTTACTTTTTCTAGCCAAAGAACCAGCAAGGGAGCCTAGCAAAACAGAAAAATTTTAAAAAATAACTTCATTCTGGCAGCTGAATAACCTGGAAGAAATGTAAGCCCACTCATGGCAGTAAGTTCATTAAATGTACATGTAAAAAATAAATCAATTAAAAGATAGAGATAGGAGAAGTAGATTAAAAATATCACCCCCAAAATGGAAAAAAAAGCATTATGTCATATGCAACAAGATGGATAGGTTGAAAGTAAAATGAAAGTAAAGAATGGAAAAAATATATGATGTAAATATTGATTAAAAGAACCAATGAACAGATATATTAATATCAATAAAGTTGAATTTAGAGCAAAGAAAATTACTAGAAAAAGAGAAGGGCATTGTATAATAATAGAGGAATCAACCAACCAAAAAGATATAGCAATCTTCAATGTATATGCATTAAACATCAGAACTGAAAAATATATGAAGCAAAAACTGATAGAAATGAAAAGAAAAATAAATATAACCACAATTTTATTTGGGGACTTCAACATCTCTTTCAATAATTTATAGAAGAACTAGGAAGAAAATCAAGAAGAATGTAGAAGACCTCAGCAACACAATCAAACAACAGAATCTAATAAACTTTTATAGAACAACTCAACCAATATAACAACATATACATTCTTTTCAAATATTTATGCGACTTATATCAAGGTAAATCATACTGGACCTTATACACACGCACACACACACACACACACATGCACACACACACACTCACACAAACTTTAACAGAGTGTTTTCTCCCACTTAATGGAATTAAACTATAAATCAGTAACTGAGAAGTAAAAGGAGCATCTCCAAATATATGGAAACAAAAACATACTTTTAAATAATCTATGGGTTAAAGAGAAGTTCTCACGGAACATTTGAAAATACACTTAATTGAATGAAAATAAAATATATCAAAATTTACAGGACATACATAAAGCTATTTTGTAAGAAAAATATATAGCACCAAATGCATAAGTTAAAAAAGATGAAAAGTCTCAAATTATAGCCTCAAGAACTTAGAGAAAAATAATAATAAAAAAAGTAAAAGGAAGAAAATAATAAAAATTAAGAGGAGAAAATAAGGTAATTGAATAAAAATAGCAAAATATAATCAATGAAACAAAGAGCTGGTTCTTTAATAGATTAATAAAATTGACAAAGCTCTAGCTAAACCAGCAAAGAAAAACAGAGAAGACACAAATTATCAGTATCAAGAATAAGACAAGGGTTATGAATACAACCCAATTCTTTGCAAAACATAAACTATCACAAATAAATGATTAGTACTCACTAATAACAGGAGAAAAATGATTGTTGCATTGAATAATCTAAGTTAATTTCCAGATAATTAAGTTAAAAAAAGCTGATCTCAAATGATTACATACTACATGATTCCATTCATATGACATTCTTAAAATGACCAAATTATAGAAATATTATTCTGTTCTCCATTTCTATAATTTTCTCATTTCAAGAACAATCCGTTGTCAAAGGTTAAGGAGGGTGGTAGAGACTGGAGGGAACTGGGTGCGGCTATAAAAAGGCAAAATGAGGAAGCCTTTGAAGATTAAAATATTCTGTATTTTGACTGTGTCAATGACAATATCTTGGCTTTGATAGTTTGTTGTTTTGAAAGACATTGTCATTGAAAAAAAATGGGTAAAGAATATATTAGATGATTGTGCATTTTTCTTACAAGAACATGTGCATCTACATATCTAAAATAAAAAGTTTAAATTTAAAAAGTCAACATAGGCTTGCTAGTCATCATTCTGCATCTAGTATTTAAAATGTACACTCTCAGTTTTAAACCGTCAAGGGAAGCTGCTTTTCTGTAAGCTCACTTGGCACATGAAGCACATATTCTGCCATCTGTACAGACATCATCCTCCAGGCTGCCCACACTCTAGTCTTCCTTCCAAATCCAGAAGGTTCTAACTCATCACTTCATTTTGACCTTTCACTCATCCTAAATATACATACAAATACTAAGTCATGGATACATGCATACAAATGCTAAGTCATCACAATTTTTATTTTCTACTCAAATACAATTTGAAATCAGAATTATAACACTGCTAAACACTGAATAACTATGGTAGCACATACACCACAACAGCTGGCTCACAACTCATGGTTTTTACCCCCAAAGTTGTTCTGCCCATTAAACCTAACAGTAAGCATGTCACAAATCAGTATTGTGTAATAGGGAAAAAATACAGCAGGAATTTCAGAGAATGGAGAAATAGCATTCCAGAAAGTTGCCCAAAAGGGCCAATCTTATAGTACCCATTATATGGATCAAAAATTCTTAGTTTCTGTTGTTTAATTTGTTTTTGTTGTTGTTTTTATCTTTGTCACTGTTGTCTGTGTATGTGTGTGTAGGGAATAAAAAACACTTCAAACGCTATTGAGAGTCAAATAAAAGTTTTGGACCCTGATGCCCCCAAAATACACATATACACATTTGTCAATTGATAAAAAGTATAATCACTGCTGAACCCATTTCCTCTGTCCCGACTATTTTAGAAAATGCTCAAACACTAAAGATCTAATAATAATAAATATTAATAATATTTATTATTTATTATTAAATATTAATAATAATAATAAAGATCTAGTAATAATGTCCAAATGTTCAAATTGCAAATATCAAACACATCTCTTAAATTCTTGAGCCTGTAATGTACAGATGCAACGTCAGGATCTTTAGGGACACTTGTTAATTAGAAACATTTCCACTTTATTGTTTTGTTTCCTTCCCACATTCAAATTGCTACTTTTTCTTACCTACTTAGGTCTAGTAAATACACAACAGATTTAGTAAATGATGTCTTCTCCATGCATCATGTATTAGTCAGCTATTGTCACAACCATGTTGCATAACCAACCATCTTAAAACTAAGTGGCTTACTACAGGTAGGCTTTATTCTCATGCTTATAGATCTGTAGATCTGTTTCTGGCTGATATAGGCTGGGCTCAGCCTGATAGTTCTGCTTCAGGCTGCACATCAACAGTGCTTGGCTTGGCTTGGGTTTTGGTCTGATCCAAATGTCTCTTGTATTTGAGGATGAAGGGATACTTAGGGAAGTTTCTAACGGCGAATGACAAAAGAGTAAAAGGTAAACTAAATTGCCCTAGTCCAATTAAAGACTTTACTTGCATCATATCTAATATTCTACTGGTTGAAGCAACTCATATGATTAATCCTAGTAAAAGAAGGGAGACTCCAAGACTTCTGAGGATTTCCAAAGCTTTATGTTCTCAGAATATCTCTCAGGGGCGTATTTGCTGAGCATTAATGCAATATTTCACATGCTGTAATTTTTTTCTAGTATTTCCTTAAAGCAGCAAAGATGCTCTATGCTCTAACGTTCATTCACCATACTGAAGTGCCTAAACCAACTGGACAAAAAATATAATTACAACTGAAACCAATTTATTTGAGCTTACTATGATTTAGAGCAGAGTTTCTCAATCTTGGCACTATTAATATTTTAGACTAGAAAAGTGTTCAAAGGCTATCTTGTGTTATAAAATGGTTAGCCACATTAGCCCCTACTCACTAGATGCCAGTAGCACCTTCTAGCCATGAAAATAAAAAAAAGTCTCCAAACATTGCCAAATGTTCCTTTGAAGTCAAAATTGCCAGTTTTTAAACAGCTGTCTTAGAGAGACAGTCTAACATTCAAGGCATGATAAACATTGTCAATTACCAAATAGAAAATGTCTGTAATATTGTATTTTTCTATATCACTATAAATGAATTTACACCTAAATAAACTTGATCAGATGCTTTTATATGGTAGACATTGGTTAATGTAACTACTTTGCCAGGTGGGTATCATTATTTCATGCAACTGATTTTGAATTTAAGCTGCAGCTTAGTGAATTGTTCAAAGACCTAAAAATTAAAAAAAATGGTAAAATGAGATTTCTTATTTTGATTTAGCTGAATCTTTAAAGTAAGAGTACCACTGCATTCTACTTTGAAATTAGTAGGTTGAAATTTTATTTTATTGTGGGATTTTTTGTAAACATTCTTGAAACCAGTACCACAGACACAAATGTATCCCTCACCTCCAAAAGTTTTCTACTACACTCATTTTTTTGATAATAAGAATATTTAATACGATACCAGTTATATAAGGAGTCAAAAATAGTCAAACTTGTAGATACAGAGAGTAGACTTTTGCCAGGGCTGGGGGAATAGAAAAATGAGAGTGTTTGTTAGAATTCATCAAGTCTCAGTTATGAAAGATGAATAAATTCTAGTGATCTTTTTTACAGCATAGTGCAGATAGTTAACAATACAATTGTATACTTAAAACTTTGCTAAGAGGACATATCGTATGTTAAAACTGAGAACTAAACTGAGAGTCTCCAACTTGAAATCAGCTTTGAGTAATAATACATATAACATCTATAAGAATTCTTGATTATTGCAATCATTTCCATTCTGCTTTATTAAGCATTTATTTTACTTAAAAACTTGTGATGACCAATGACAATTAAAAATGATCCAACATTTATGTAATATTTTAATTGAGGGCCTCATTATTATTCACATCACAGACACTGAGTTACTCATAAAGTCTTCAACAACTAAGAATAGCAGTTATACAAACATTTTAAAAAGTACTTTTGTTCTTGTAAACTACACCCACAATCATCAGCATCAGCATCTACAGCATAAGTTTCAAGTGGAAAAAGTGCCAGTTTACCCTTTTTAGTTGATTTCCAGAAATGTCTAAGAGTCAAGACTACCACTCAAGTGATTCTCTTTGTTTGGAATACGGCCCCTGAAGAACTACAGGGCTAGCCTTGATTCCTCTGTTCCTGTTACAACTCACATCTAATTAATTAGTAAATCCTATTGAAGAACCTTCACAACCTACCCTTGTTTTGGTCATACAGTTTCTCATTGCATCCATCACCACTGTTTTAGTTCAGCTACATACAGTCTTCTCTCTCCTAGACAATTAGAGAAGACCTAACCGATCTCCTTCCATCCCAGCTCCCTATAAACTGTTCTCTATACAGCAGCCAAAGTGAACCTTTGAAATGTTAATCAGTTCATCATACTCCTACTTAGAGACTTCCAAAAGATTCCTACCAATTTAGAATAAAACTCAAAGTCCTCTTCAAGAGTTGCAGAACTCTAGTAAGCTGGCTCACAGCAACAGGTCTGTTCTCATCTACAGCCTCGCCCCTCAGTGCACTGCAGCCATTCCAATCTACTTGTTGCTCCTCAGATACATTGAGTGAATTCCCAGCTCGGTCTTTATTCTTGCTATTTCACTGCCATTCACCTAGAATTACCTTACCCAGACCTTTTTACAGGATCTACTCAAATGCTACTTCAAAGCTCTGGAAAGCCTTTCCTAAAACCTTATGTGAAAAAGCATTCCCTAAAACCCTACTCATTTCCCTTGCTTTATTTTATAATTGATATCAGATTACCTATGTTTTCTGCTCTTTTATTTATTACTTCTTTTCCCTAACAAGACATAGCTCTACAAAGACAGAATCATGGTTTGTTCATTACCCTATCTTCAGGATCTATAAGAGTATATCATATATTTTTAATAAATATTTGGTGAGTAAATAAATGAATAAAATCTAAATATTAACTGGAGTCTCAAAGTCTTTTGAGATATACTTAACATTTTCCTAATGTTACTCCCTCCCATGCCACCACCCACACGTACTCTATAGATTCTGGAACTCTCTCCAAGACTTCTGAGAACTTCCAAAGCTTTATGTTCTCAGGACACCTCTAATTCTGACAGTTTGCTTTCTTGGTTTATGAATCACCTCTCCATTCTAAGTGTGCCATCTTTGCCCATCTAAAAGCCTTCTCACATAAGGCAACTTATGTGTTTGGTAAACTTTACTGAATATTTGTGGAAGTAAAATAAAAATTTTTTTTTTTTTTACAGAGACATTGTAAAAAGAAACTTTGAAGTAAGTTTCCTCATTCTTCTGAAAAAGCCTTCTGTCACTACCCCACAGGAGATTTTCATGAATACACCATCCTACAGGTTATCCTAACCCCACACCAACCAACCTTTAGTCCATCTTTCTGCCTCATGTCATACTCCCCAGAGTAAAAAATAAACCCTTCTCTTCATCTCATACAGAACAATTTCCTCTTATCCTTTCTTGCCCTTGATCTTCCCGTTGTCATGCTTCAGTGTCTCTCCTTCCAAACCAAAAAACTCTTAAAGGCATATTCCCAAACAAAAACTCCTCTCTCTAAAAGAATGGTGCTGGCTGTTAAGATGATACATCCGTTGCCTCTATTGCTGTGAGAGACTAATATTCTACATGGACACCAAAATTGCCATATGTATTGTATCTCACCCTTATTCATATATGCTAACATTTCATATGTATATATGCATATATACACAAATACATATATGTACACATATGTGCATATAGTATATATATATATGTTATTATGATTCATAAAAAAATTATCAGAAAGTATTACTAAACTCACAGGAACTTATTGTAACTCTTGGTCATTGGTTATTTTGTTAATCAATCAGTTCTAAACTATCAACTTAAATCAGACAGATGTCCATAAGCCTTTCTGATGTAAAAAGCCATTTCCTTATGCTTCAAAAGACTAGTAATTTATTGCATATTCAATATCTATTTTTTAAACTGAATATTAAAAATGAAAAGGGACAAAGTAGCCATCTTTGTAGATTCTGTTCATGCTTGTCAAGTGTTTTTATTTTAAAAATTTCCACAGGAATGGAAAAAACACAAGGATAATTCATTTATCTAAATCACATGGACATATTGTTAAATGAAAAAAGTTATTTGTCAACCTATATTTAGTATGTTGTCTAAAACTAAAAGCATTTTTATATTATCATTTTGTTAAGAGACATAAAGTCTGTTACCTGTGGAGAAAAAAAGCCAGTTGACTGGTAGGATGGGAATGCTTGAAACCCCAAGTTGTAGTGGTGCTGGTGGTAAGAGTACTGATGCCTACCTAACACCTGTCTTACACCTGAATCCCTCCAGAAAGATTGTTATCCAGGCCACTCTACAGTCTTGATTGCATTTATAATAGCTGGAGGCCTTTAGTCTATTGTGCTGTTGCATCCATACTGTACTGGGTTTTGAGAAAAATTGGTAGCCATTACCATGTCTCCCAAAATAATGTTTCTAGTGTCCCCAGTATCCTGGTATATTTTATTGGATTACACCAGCCAGTACTTGCTGCTGAAGCTAATTGTATAATATCAACTAGGTCACAAAGCCAGTCATGCCATGCTAGTGGACTCTTCTCCCATTCTAGGATGACACACTTTCTTTAGTTAGCAAAAAAGGACTGAGATGAGATATTCTGCAGTCTTAGATGAGATATTTTTGACCTATGAACTGCAGCCACAAATGCCAAATTTGGCCAGCTCTACACACTGCTTATATCCACCAGTGGGGAGAAGGGCTTCTGACTGGTTGACCCCAGTGACCACTATGACATTTTCCTCACTGGAAGATGTCACTCCCTTGACTGTTATTCCCACATGGATTAATAAATTTCTCTTACTGCCTCAGCTAAACATAATCTGAGCTCAAGATATATGTGGTCATCTAGCCATTCAAGTTTTCATGAACCTCTTTCAGTATCCTTCCTGTTCCTTTTGTCAAGTGTGAAGAAATGATCTTCCCAGAGTATGTTTGTAATTTCATGATCTCAAGGAATCAGACAACAAGACAGAATTAGAAATACAAGAGATTTATTGAGAGCAACATCTATGAAATATAAAGAGGTGAGGAAAAGCCTTTAGACCATGATGCAGATCTGACAACACTGAGTGGAGAAGGAAAAGGAAGATTATGTAGGAAGTGGCTCATACTGTGGGTGCAGCTTTGAGAACATCAGCTACTCAAGGGGAGCTCCAGGGTAGAGAATGGCAATTGAGAAGTCCAACATTGAGCAGAAAATCCAGGCCCTAGTACTCCCATGATACTCAGGCATTTGCTGGGAGAAGCCCAGGAACAGTATGGCCACAGCTTAGATGCCTCAGCAAACCCTGAAAGTGCTATAGCTGGGTGAGCACAACCTGGATTGTAGTGTAATTCCTAGGTAGGGAATAACTGGGTTGATGACAAAAATATAGAATTTGTAAAACATCTAAGCCAAGTAACCAACAAGATTCTCTACACCTCAAAGACCCAGCTGGTTAGTCTAAATTTTAGGGTCATTTTAGAAAAACAGAATCACTTAATTACCTTTTGGCCAATTAGAAAGCATCTTCGCCCAGACCAATGCACCATCCATAAATGCATCAATATCACTAAAGAGTCAGAACACTTAGTGTTCTACGTATGGGAGAGGAAGAAGGGTTGTCTAGAGCTCTCAGCTACCTAGAATCTATCTTCTGAACCAGGCCTGGAGTCCCTGATACTCTATGTTAGGGAAGGACTTCAAGTAATATTCATGGCTTTTGTTTTTGTATTCATGTCATAATCATCTTTCGGTGTCTTCTACAGAGATATCAGAGACTAGTTTTGTGAGCACACAGATTAGGATATAAGCTCCTAACTTATGGGTAATGATACACAGCGTTCACCATTTGGAAATAGGAGTAAGGTGATAAGAGAAGTGTAACTTTTCTGATTCCTTGCAGGCTGGTCCCTCAGAAAAGGTGACGATCTCCTCTAGGGCATCACAACAATTATTTAAAACAACTGATCCTGGATAGAACTGTGGTACAACATTTGGTCTTGTCAACTCATTTTATTTATCACCTCTGAGATGGGCTGTTAAAAAGCACAATTGTCAAATTCTCATATATCTGTCACAAGCCAAATAGTCAGGAAAGTCCACAAATAGCTGACATATGAACATTTTCTTTCTGGATAAGAAATAAATTTTCTCTAAGTTTAACATAAAATAAAGTTTACAACTAAACATTTTTTCTGCTAATAAACAAGAAACTATGCAGGAAATGTTAGTACCATTTGAATATTTGTTTACAAGGTAATGTAATAAAATTTTATCTGAAAATTTTTTAAATAAATAAGACTTAAAAAACTAAAATGGAGGATTAAAATGTCTATGCATAAATGGCAAAATCTCAGGAATCTTAGTATCTATGAAAAGGTCCTCTAAAACAAAGATCCCAAGACTTGCCATCCATATTATTTCTACATGTTTCTACCCATTGTTTGAAACCATATAGACATATGAGACATAAGAGAACTTAAGGGAATTAATATTTATCAACTGTCTCCTATAACCCTATAGCAGAGGCAAAATTAGAAGATAAGATACAGCGTAATCTGAAACTCAGTAATAGATAGCTGTCAGTATGGTGGATTGTTGCAGGAGACTCAGGACAAGACATGGAAAGAGACTGTCTCCAAGTAGCCATTGATCTGAGGGTGGATGTATCCAAAGGGGGAGCATAACATCCCTATGGGTAACTATCAATTTTTATCTCAAGTTACCCAAACACAGAATGCACTCCTATGTTACAATTAGCTGGAAAAAACCCTAAATATTATTTAACCTTGTCTCTCCATTTAAGAGGAAGCATCTGAAGACTGAGAGTCTGAGAAACTGAGTCAAAATTACATAGCTATCTAGGGACTATGCTGTGAGTAGAACTTGAGATTTCTTGAGTCATTTGTCAATCTTCCTACTCATGTGTTATATTCTCTGGCCCCATAAAACTTTCTTCAACATTATGTGTGATTAAGATATTATACAGTATTCAGTGGGAATGATTTAACACTATACATCTTCATTTTGATCAAATAAATCAACAGGTCTTTACCCAGGAGTCAGTCATACACTGGGATTTAACATCACTGAGACTCATTCATTTAAACCAGTTCTCTCCAAAACACCATCTCTCTAAACTTACGAGCATGTTTGGTTGAGAATCCCTTTCATGATACACACCTATATTTTCTGATATAGCTGCTCTTGGAAAATTCTATCTCCATTGGCTCCACATATTCTCAAAAACACAAAGGCCAGCTCCCTTTTCCTCTGCAGACAGAGAGCTACTTCCTAGCAGACTTTAAGAGGCCATGATGTTTTAGACTGTATGTCACCACAGTGATTTTTTTTTTGTCTTCACTGCTCATGGTCACCCTCGTTTATGCAGCCACGTTTCAGCTCTTGGTCCATGCGACTATGTCATATCTATAAGGCAGACATAGAAGGATGTGTGGAGCAAGCATTTGGTCACTGGGAGGATCCAAGAGGAGGTGGTAAGCCTGATTATCCCAATATAACACAGCTATTAAATCCTATTTTTTATTCTATCAATAAAGACTCTATGGAATCCTATGATTACATCATATGCATCCAGTTTTGTTAAGCCTACTTTTTCCTTTTAAATGCATACTTTTGAAAGAGTTAGTATAACAAGTTTCTGATTTAGTTTCTGATCAGAGTATGTTCTTTCTCAATAGGAGGGAGAGGTGAATTAAGAACTGGGCGCCCTGCGCAGGTGTGGAATAATCACCATGGTGACCTCAGATGAATTTAGTCCTGCCAGGGGAATGCAGATTCAGAGAGAAACCATTCTGTGTTTGAAAATTGGGTTTGTGCAATCTCTCTGGGGTGATGATAACCATGGTCATCATTATAATCTTTAAAGTATCTGATATTTATTGGGGGCTTAGTTGAGAACATGACACTGCTGAGACCACAGATAGGTCTCTTTGAGACCTTCACTTTTGACTCTTGCTAGGCTGTCAGGGTATTACAAACAGATCTGAGTATATATCTGTTGTTTAACCTCCAGATGAAATAACTGGTTCTCCCCTTGTGGAGCTGCCAAAATAAAATATATTAATTGCAACGATGGTTACATTTTAGTTGGTATAAATGTATGGCTGCAAGCTCAAGTATATATACAAGAAACATCACTTTCTTTGACAACCTAGAGCTAAACTGTCTAGATTTCTATCTTTATTGTGTGGCTTCAGTTTCTCCATCTGTAAAATGGGTTGTAAGATTTCACTTCACAGAGTTTTTATAATGATTAAATGCAAAGTGTTTAGAAGTGTGGCTGGCACATAGTGGATGTAATCTAAAAGTTAGTTTGTTATCATTAATATCATTATTCCAAAATATTGGTATAGTATGTCTATCAAGAGTCCTGGTATGATGAGAAGTATGAAGGGATGGCGTCTTTGTGCTCAAATTATTATAGAGAATGTCTTCCCTTTCATCAATGAGGCTCTTCAAACCAATGGCCTCAGTTGTCTGCAAGCCTCACCAGGAACCAGGAACCTCCCTGATAGGTTGTATGGGGCCTGCTTCCTAAATGTACCATGTGGCCTCTTACTCTCCAGGGCTTCTTCCTCACCTTCTGAAAGCACATTCCACTGTGTTTCCTCCTTTCAGGCCTGGATCAAAGAAAACATTTTGTTAGTCTGCGTATTGGAACAAAGGTCTAGTCTTAGCTTCGCATCTTCAATTTCCCCTGAATAGTATAGGGTATTAGCACACAAAAGCCTGAGAGATCTGCAGGCTATGTCTGGTTTCCTGGCCCTGCCTTACATAGGTCTCTTCTGAGGCAATAATCACCTGCATAATTACAGGGAAAAAGGGAAGTCCAGTATAAGAAGAAAATAGATAAGGTCAATATCTACATATAGTATCCCACCCTATCTAAGCAAGATTTTTCTTAATATGTGATTGGGAATACTACACTCAGCAGAAGGCCAGGTTCCACTGCTTGCTAATTCCTGGGAATTCCTAAACACTGCCCTCCTGTCATTGTTGTGTTTTCATCTTGCCCCCAACATTGGTCCCTAGAGAGTGTTCAGGCAAGGAAAGCAGATGCTGGTAAGCTACAGGTGTTGAGAGGACAAATGCAGATGGTTTCCAACCCTGTTAGATGCCAATGCTGGGTTTCTGCAGACTTTGGGCTCTAATTTCTCAAAGTAGACCCTGACCGCTGAGCCACACTATCAATCTCTCCTCCAGAGATAAGGCAAGTGACATTAGCCACTGACTTGACTTCAGATAGGTCTGGAAGCTACTGTATCCAACTTTCCTAGACATATTACAAGTCAAGAGGTCTTTCCTTGCTTTTGCCAATAAACAGAGTTCAAGTAAACTTAAATCTTTATTCTTCATTTCTTGCCAAGATGCAACCCTCTCTCAGATGTGTGTGTGTGTGTGTGTGTGTGTGTGTGTGTGTGTGTGTGTGTGTGTTACAGGTCTGAATCTGATGCTTAAACATTGAAGTACACAGAACATCAGATAGCTGGAAAGGAAGATGGCTATAAGGTGGGGAAGAACAAGAACAAAATAGAACCCAAAAGCATGAGCTAGAAGCCAGGGGAATGGACTTAAATCTCTATTACTTTCTATTACGTCTGACCTTAGAAGTTTTGTTGTTTACAGAAGCCCAAATCATTTGCCATGTTGCTGAACACACATATTAGGTTTGCAAGTCAGAGGAGCTATGGGAGGATTATGGGACAGTGAAGTAGTTGTAGGCCTGACTACTGCCTCCAGTGATGGGGTGAGTCAGTAAGCTAGAGGTGATAGTATGAACCACAATATGGCTGTCATTTCACTTTTACACCCCACGTCTCATATATAGCCCCACCAGATCATATAGGAAAGAAATTCTGGAATATAGTTCAGCCTGACCTAGTTAACACATTGTAAAACCACAATAGTACTTACCTCATCAGGCTTCATTCCCTGGATACAAGAATTCTTTTACTGGGGCTAAAGCCATGGTAAATTTGAGAAGAAAACACTAAGTGTGTGTGTATGCATGTGGTGTGTGTGTGTGTATGCATACATAAGGCTATAGCAAGGAAGGGTAGACTGAAAGAGGCATTCTTGACATTGTGGTATTTATTGTACAGCCATCATTTCTACTTTTCACAAGAATCCTATATGAGTGGAGAAGGATTATATTCATTCATCTATTTTTTAAAAAGTCTCTGAAAGAGCAAACACCTATAACTAACAAAACTAGGATTTGAATCTACATCTTTCTAACCCCATATTTAAGATTGTAATTATATCGCCACCTGCCCTCTAATATATTTTACTGCTTAAAAGCCAGTGAGACTTACTAATGGGTGATTTTTAAAAAAGATTGTAAATACAGACATGAGAGCTTCAGAGGTCCTGGCCTCAGGACACATCATGAAGCCAGGACCTCCTACTATTATACAAGTCTCAGCCTGTTCAAAAATTTGCTACCACCTGGAACCCAAAACTCAGCCAATTTCCTAATAGTTATGACGGCTGCACCATTCAGTGTCCTGGCAAGACACAGGTGGATACTTAAAGTAGTAACAGAGGATGTTTAATAAAAGGATTGCTTTCAGAGGTGGGAGAAGGTTTCAGAAAGGTCATAGTCAGTGAAGCTCTTAAGGATTAGTAGCAGACGGAAGATGATATCCCATAAAGAGGTTGAGATAAGAAAGAGTATGACCAGAATGCTAGTGAGAACTGTAGCTGGGGAAGAGACCACCTCATTTTGGCTGAAGTTGTGGCTCCAATCATTTTCAACCCAGTAATATCCTGCCATTGCCTCTTTCCAAAGGATCCAACATGAAACCATAGAACAGGAGTTTCGAGGGGAAGTAAGCTGTCAAGGCCAGTTTCCTATAGCAAAGGGCAGGGCAGGAAATGAATCTAGAGGAACTAAGGGAAATATATGGCTGTCTCAGTTGTTAGTTCTCTTTAAGAATCATTAGAATTATATGACTGAGGGTATGGGGTTGTCTAAGCAGCAGAACTACAAACAGGCATGGGGTGGTCAGGGCCCAGCAGGAAAGAGTAGGATATAGATACCTTCTGACAAAACCCACCATCTAGCAATTATAAAATATATCTTATAATGCTAAAAAGAGAAGCTAAGGTCATCTCTAAATTTTGAGTTGCAATTCTGGATGGATGTTTCTAGCACACTGATATAAATTTTACTTCTCTTTTGCTCTAAAGCTAAAGGTCCTAAGGGAAGTTGCAAAATAAGAAAAGTTTTAGGCTCTTAAGTTACTTGCAAATCTCCAGGTAGATCCTTTTCATTTCTGAGTTGCCACAAAACAGCATCATTATTTTCATGCACACACATAGAGAAAGACATAAAAATACACAAATTTAAAAATAGTACTTTGGTCTATTAGCAATGAAGCTAATCTTCAGGTAATGCTATCTGCTGTTCATTTGTACTGGCATCCCTCAGAGAGAACATCATGAAACAAGCAGCCAGAGATCTTGGCTTGACACAATGGCTGGGATGTGATTGGGAATATGCCACTTCCCCCAGATAAATTCAGTGTCATGGAAAAGAAAATAATTCTTCTAGACCCATGAAGGCAAATGGGAATGATAAGAGGAAAAATACACAAAAGAACATGAGGTCCTAATAAAACAATGATAGATAGATGATAGACAGATGATGATAGATGATAGATAGATAGATAGATAGATAGATAGATAATATATGTAATACATAATAGAGAGAGGAAAAAAGAATGGAAAAAAGACACATAAACTTAAAATGCAACATGATAAATGGTAAAAAGTGGAGGAGTACAGAGTCCTCTGGGGCACATTGTAGAAACTCCTAACTCCACCTTGGAAATCATATGGAATAATATAATCATAATATATGATATAGTCATATGTGTGTGTGTGTGTGTGTGTGTGTGTGTGTGTGTGTGTGTGTGTGTGTGATATAGTCTGGAATATAACAGACTTTTAATAAATAATTGTTGACTTCTTGGTTGTTGTTGTTTGTTGCATAGACTAAGTACAAAACAAAGCACTGAATTGAAAGTTCTCAAGTAAACACTCCAAGTGGAAAAAGCTCATTGACTGTAATCACTGGGCAGGGATCAAGATGGAGATGAACTGGTAGGGTACATCCAGGACTTCCCCAGGGATAACTGACAGGAATAAATGGGTATGGGTGACTGGTCCTTAACAACATGTGAGATGGCTAGAAATGTGTGTTGCCTGTGCCATAGATCAGAGTCCATCCAGACCAGTACTTTGCCTTGTTATAATGACAGTTCTTTGTTCCCAGGAGAATATAAACAGATTTGTCATGTTGATCACATTCTATGAGACTGATGCCTCTGAAGTGCAAAGACTCAATGCTTTCTTAGAGTTGCATGTCACTTTCCTTATTTATTTTTTCTGTCTCCTATGCAAAGCACTTTCCTCTGTAAAAATCAAACCTAGACTGAGAGAACAAGAGAAGATTGACTTTTCACTATGTATCTACCGGTTTTAATTTTTTTTTTTTACCTTTTCCTGTGTTGTATGACTTTTTCAATTAAAAAATGAGTTCAAAAAACCAACCATCTGCATGTTCCATTCCATCATTCTTACTACCATTATTAGCAGACACTAAACTTGCAACAGCAAGACTTGGAGCAGCAGGCTGGAAATATTTGCTTTGATTTCAGCCTCTGCCTCAATTCCTTTTCTGCTGTAAAGTAGGGCAGTGAGATATAGCAGCAGGATTGGCCTCTTTTGCTCTGTTTATTCCAGTACTGCAAAACTGTGGGGTCCTTTAACTCCAGAAGGACCAGTGTACAGGACACAGCTCTGTATAAGCTCCCTGCTGTGTTATTCTCTGACTCTCTGTGATAGGTTGGGTAAAAGAAATTAGATGTAAAGGCTAAACTCTGTTTGGGCTTCTGGAACCTGTATAGTAACATTCTTCCCCAGTATTTTGAGTAGAAAGAAGTAAAATTATTTCAGATAGTAAATTATTTAATGATGACCTATTCTTGTATGTAAGCCATAAATTTAACATTTGCTAACACTCACAGGATTTTAATACCTTCCATAATTCCTTCCCATATGTTTGCTCAAGGACTTGGCATCCGACTATGCCCCTGTCACTTCTCTGAATGCAGTTTCTCTTCTCCTAGCTCATGCTATCTCTGCTCATTTGACCCCTTTTCTCTCCAAAATCAGTTAGAAATCCAACTCTTTTTCTCTGCTTTGATGTTCAACTACAACCCCTCCATTAAGAGCATTTACAGAGAAGAAGGAAGTATGATGGATGGTTTAGAATTGGTCAAAAGAAGCCAGAAGAGAAAGTGGACAAAAATAGAGGTGAAAGAAAGTGAGGCAAATGTTCTCTCCAGCTGGCAAAGATATTTTAGGAAAATGAGCTCTAATTTAAATGGCGTAAAGGTAGGTCTTGCTTTTTACTATAAAATCAAAGCTATCTTCTGAGAGTCATATAAATCGTAGTTGATCCCTCTTGAAATAAAGACCTTGTGCAGACACATTTTTATATAAATATTTGCAATTAATAGATGCCTTCATCAAACATGGGAAGAATTAAGCACTAACGCTCACCAGAGACCCTGAAATTAGATTGATTATCTGTATCTTAATTTGCTTTTTCGACACTACTAATTTATTTTTAATAGGTCTATAATTTAGCTTTATCTATTTTTTATTCTGCTTGGCAGACTCAAATGCCTACAGCTCTCCAGTCACTCTCTATAACCTTTAGGCACTGCTGTCTGCACAGTATATTAATTTTTAAATTATCCAGCCCAGTATGGAGAAGAACTTCAATTAATTTCTATATAGGAGCCAAGTAAATACCCCATCGTCCCTCAGTAATAGTGAAATTTAAATGAAAGAGGCCCATTGTAGGGATAATCTAGATAAAAACAGGAAATTCTCGCTCTTACATTACAGAATCTGCTGCCTTTAAAATACTTTGCAGTTGAATCAGTGACATTGATATTATCATTGCAGTGAAAATAAATGCTCTTCTGTAGGAACCTGTTATTGGCAGATTGACTCATGAAATATTGGTAACTGGAGGGCAGGGACCTTTCAAAAGACTTTTCAATTCCTTTTCATTTCTGATTATATGCACCCTTTATTAATCTGAAATTTTTACCAGAATTTCTCTCAGGCAGAGAGCTGTTTTTATTTTGGAAAACCTCTTGGTAATCTCATGGAATACAGGCAAGATCAAAAAAGTAGAATCCCATACAATAAAAAAAAGATGATTATATCACCACGTGGTACATAGGGGGGGGGAAGGTCAAAAAACAGGGTTTTTGGGGGGGAGGAGGTATTTTTTGCTTTTTGTCTTTTTTTTTTTTTGCCTGATATAGAGCTAAGAAAAAGAATGCTATTGAAGGGACTTACATAGGGTGAAAATGGAATTGAGAGATTTGAATGCTAAGATCACTGATGAAGTGTGAGCAGGGAGAAAAGTTGCATTATTCTAGATGAAGATCATGATAGTCACAACCAGACATACTAAGGGAGATGGTGAGAGATGGTCAGATCCAAGTTATTTAATAAACAGATTAAACAGCATTATTTATGATCATATGTAGAGAGGAGACAAATCATGGATGAATTCCTAGACATCTGACCTGAGCAACTGGGTGGCTGGTTGTTAGAACCAATGCTGAGAACAGTAGCAATGGGGATGAGCATAGGGTAGAAATCCAACATTTCACATTTGACAATTATGTCTCAAACGTCTGTAAGATATCCAGATGGATAAGTAAGACAAGCCCAAAGGAAATATCTGGTTTAGGGAGATAAAATCGGGCGCTATCATTATAAGATGGTATTTAAAATTATGAAAATAAATTAGATCACTTAGGGAAAGGGAAAAGAAAGAGAAGAAATATGCTAGCCCAATTTTTAGTCTTTAGGAATCTCAAAATTTGATTGAGGAAGATAAAGAGATCCTTCAACAGGGAGAGAAAAAAGGAGACCTGAGAGGAAGGAGCATTCAGGATGGGTAATGTCACTGCAGCCAAGATACTGGGAGGAGGTCCCAGGAGGAGTGCTAATGGTGTCGAGTGTTACTGAAAAACCAAAGAACACAAAAACAAAAAGTTAATTTTATCTAAATGAATATGTTAAGTTTTTAACCCTTTTGAAGTCATAAAGAGATTGAATGCTGAACTTTGAGGACAAGACTTGCCTTCAATAGAAGTATCCCTATTCACAGGAATAAGAAAAAAAGATGGATGCCACTTAGGGATCCCCAAGTCTCTACAAAGCATTATGTACCCCTAGGCAGTAGTTTTCATTTTTCTGAGCTAGGAAGCAGCTAATGATCTCACGTGCACACATCTAAAATACCTATGTTCCCCCTTAGCTCTGAACCCCAGAGACAGCACATCAGCCTGCTTTTCAAAGCAGCAATGTGTAGATTTGTCTACAAAAATGTAAATTCCTTGAAGGGATAAACAATGCTTTACCAAACTCTGCCTTCTGCGCAGTGCCCAACACAGTATCTAGCTTGGAATAAGTCCTCGATTTGTTATTTTAAATAGTAGTCATAGATTTTTTCTTACACATTTCTGAAAATTTCTTAATATCACAAGTATATTCAACAGATGGAGAAACTGACTTAGAAATTGTAAAATCACAAATGAATTAATTTATAAACATACTACTTTTATAATTTAAGGGGAAAACCTCACACAGATTAAGAAAAATAAAAAAACGTTAGTTATATGAGGGACAAGGCTGTCTGATAATATATTAGTGGCTGGGAAAGAGAAAAGCTCAAAGGTGAGCTAAATATTTCTTCTCAACTGAAGATTGTAAGTCAAGTATACCAGCCACCAGAACCCCACATTGTTTGCAGAAAATGTACTTTAAAATAATTTACTCCAGGGCTCTAAATGGTGATGCTCACTCACAACACAGGATCTGGAGATGAGAGAGGGCTGTGTCAGATAATGCTGCTTTTATGTCTGATGTAGAGTGACTAACCATAGACTTTCATAGCATATCATCCAGTTAATCATTTTAAGAGTGGCACAGAAATTCTGAGATTTATAAAAGAAGTTTACACACAATAAATGAGGCTATAGGTAAGAGAAAGATTTAGAGAAAAGGCTGGAAAGGACTAAGGAAAGGCAGAGACCAGGCAACTAGATATCTTTAATAAAGAAGAAGGATGTGGCACCCGATGCAAATAGGAAAAAGGGTCAGGAGTATCTGAGAAGTGATCAAGAGGCTACTTCAGTTGCTGACCATAAATTTCATATGCAAATCTCATTTGCAAAGATTTCTATGCAAAAAGTAACTTGTAGTTCCTTAATGCATAATTTTTACCAAGCTTATAACCTAAGTTCTCACTTTCTCCAGCCAGAACAAGACCAAACTCCTTTACTGTGGCTTCCCCAGATCTAAGCATGAAGATTCCAGATGGCACTTTGGGCTCTCTCCTGTGAGCTGGGGACCACTTGGTTCTGTCCTACTAGATGGATTTGCAAACTCTATGGAACATCAAGAGTCACTGAATCTACAAAAAAAATTAAAAAATACTTGGAATTTTAAGTTCAGAACATTCCTTCTGGAATCCACAAGAGCCCAGTCCAACTAACTCATTTGACAAAGAAGAAAAATCAGAAAGGGACACTCTGAGTTGGAACATGTCACACAGCCAGTTAGTTGCAGAACAAGACAAGAACTGCTAATCCAGTATAATATCATGGATAAGTTTCTCAACTTTTGTCTCAATTTTTCTACCTGTAAATAGAGATAATAATGATCAGTTTGCTGGGTGGTGGGAGACAAAAATAATTGATGTATGTAAAATACCTAGTGCAGTGAATGATTGGCTTGATGGACACCTAGCAAATGTTCAATAAAATCCGTGGAGATTGTTTCTCTCTGGATAAATATTCTAAATTTGCTTCTCTCTGCAGCTCCTCACAGTCCAGAAAAGAAATGAATGTTCAATGATGCTCAGTAGCCATATGGACCCAGTAATAGTTTGAATATTTCTACATGGCCAATTGAGACAGCAACAAAGTGAGAAATATATTTTATGTATAAAAAATTTGGCTATAAAGAAGAAAAAAAAAGAGCTGGATTGTGGCGGGACTGGGGGAAACCCAGATCTCAGAATCCATGTAAGGTACAGAGTTGTTTCTCTCTCAATCTGACTACCCCTCTCATATCTTCAATATACAGTTTCTAAAATCTTGGTCATCACATGGGCTTCCCTCTAAATTCTGATTACCACTTTTCTCTTTAAAAAAAAAATCCTGAAACTATAAAGGATAAGTCATATGTTAAAGAGTAAAATATTAATAAATGTTTGCATAGCTTAATTCAATTTAAGCTTTTTTTTTTCATGAGGAATCTCAAAAGTTGCATTACAGGCATTGAAGACAGAAAATTCCTCAGAGACAAAAGTTAAAATAACTCATTCTCAGCTTAGTAAATTAAAAGAAGAAAGAGAAGAAGGTTTTATCAAGGTTATTTAAATTTTGTGGAAGGCGTATTGGCTTCAGGTACGTCTGGTTTTCATCTAACTTGAAAAAGGCTTAGATTTCAAAAATGAAACTATGCAAATGATTAGTCAGTCATTTTGTGTAAATGCTTTAGGCTTTAAATATTGCTGTGGAAAATAAAGTAAAATAAAACAGCTTTAGTACAGCCCCAGAAAGCTTAGTCCATGAACAGCACATTAAATCCTGAATTACATACTTCACCAAACCCTTCCTAATGAGCCATCCAAGTCTCTGATGTATATAATATGCCTTTTTAAAAATTCATGAATACATATTCTACCTACAGGTTTGGATGTCTCCTCTGGGTTGTTTAAGTTTCAAAGGAGTCCATCAGTCTCCCAGGTATAAAGTTCTGTGAATGCCTTAGAAACAAAAATTCATAAATTAGAAGCTCAAAAATATCTTGAAGGGGGATGATATATCAGCCCCCAAAACCAAGCCATCAAAGGCAAAAGTGAAGAGACATATTCTTCTCTGAGTTTCCTATCTCTTGTCAGTTTGGGTCACAACCCTTAAAACAGCTGTAACTCTATTCATTCCAACCTAATTATACAAATCCCACTTGCTTTATTTATAATTAGAATCCAGTGACCTCTTCTGACTCTTGTCTGTGCTGCTGTTGCATGACTGTTCTTGGATGTTATGATGCAACTGTACTAAGCAGGAAGGGACAGGATGCTCAAAGCCCCAGGATGGAGTCCCCATGGGCTATTCTGCAAAGAATGTGAAGCTTAGGGCATGCCAGCCTAAGAAAGTTGGTGAATCCAGAAAGGAAATACTTGTGAGTAGAAAAGACAGAGCAAATCACAAGAGGGGTTTATAGAGATGAAGCAAATAAAAACCTTCCTTCTGGGAAGCATAAGAAATAAACAATACATGTTTTTTCACTTAGCAAGTAAAAGGAATCAGGTGGGGAGTGGGGGAAGGGAATGTTCATGAAGTAAGATGCAAGGGAGAGAAGAAAGGAGCGTTTGTTGGGACCCTTCATTGTGCCATTAATCTATTTTAGGCCCCATTAAAACTTGCTATATAAATGAAATTACCATGATTCTATAGAGAGGGAACTGAAGTTCAGGGAAGTTTATAATTTTTTAAACTCTTGTTGCTTTTGATCCTCTGTTTGGCTACTTATGGATGCAGTGGAACTGAATTTCAGGAATTGCGAAGATATGAGGGTATGTCTGGAGAACCTGGGGGCACTATCCAATACAGACTGTCCACCAGCCATGCATTTCCTCAACCATAAAAAATAAAGCCCACTGCATATAGTTGTGAGAATTAAAAGATTTAATGCATACCACACATGGCACATGTGCCTGGTAAACTGAAACATTATATGAGTTGAAAATAGTTACTATGTTGTTTGCCTAATGATTCATATCCTCAATCTCCTTGTAGAAGTTTATATTATGGGCCCATAGCTATGTGTACATGAGAGCAAGTATTTGATGGTGTTTCAAGATTCTACAGACACCACTCATTTTTTCCCTCAACAGTACAGAAAGCGTAAATTAAGGTGGGCTGCATATGACTTGAGCAAGACAAGCTGCTTAGAAAATTGGGTGTCATGACCCAAGTTTGATAAAGTAACACTTAAAAAGCTAGTTAATTTCAAAGGTTGAGATCAAACATGGAAATGCAATTTTCATCCACACATAATTTAGTTCTATCAAGAGCTAATATAAGTAAATCCCAACACTGATGGAGAAGCAAGGAGCAAATGAACTCATCTAATCTGATGTTCTCATTTTGCATAAGAGGACCTGGTGGCTCTGAAAAGTCCAGTATATCACAGCCAAGTCTGGACAGCCCCCTCCAGGGTCTGGACAGTGCTAGTTTCAGTGCCCGTGTCCCAGCAATATTGATGGTTTCCCTAAAATACATTTTGCCATGACACACTGTTCTTGCAGTCCCCAGTAAGTGCATGTTTTTTATGGCATTAGTTGGTAGACCAGATGACATGAGTGAAAATAGACTTCAGGATCCTCCTTTATAAGATTACTAAGATACAGAGTGACAAAGGAACAAAATACTTCTACCACAGCCTCACAGGACTCAGGCATACCCCCACAAGTACACCAGGAAACCTGAGAATAAGCAATTCTCTCTCCATGTGCCAAGGGATAACTTTCCACCATAGCACAATCCTGCTCTGAGAAAAGTGTCCCGGTGTCTTCTGTCAGCTGCAATGCTACTTCTTGAGAGAATGCAAACCCCTTCAGAGTACCTACCAATCTGTGAACTCCCCCTTTTGGCCTCTTCTCATTTTTCCTCACCCATACTCTTCTCCTCTCTCTGAAGATATAAGATTGAGATGTAAAGATGATAAGTGAAAAGAGTAAGCTTCCTTTTTTAAAAATATTTTTTGTTTTGCTGTGTTGTGTTGTGTTTTCAAATACTAAGTCCTGGACACAGGCTAAGTGCCACTTCTTCAAGTTGCACTCACAATCTTGAATATCTCCTTGCCCAAGAGCCATTGCATGCCTTCCAGAGCTGTGTAATTATCAGTCACCATGCTCCTTACTTGTGCCATACTGGCCCTGCAGTGAGCATTATGGGTAATCAGAGAAGCCGCAAACATATTCACAGATGGGCTGGGAGACAAGGTAAAGCAGCTGTGAAGATTTTCCTTGTAAGGCTGATCTGACGTAATTACAAAATTCTGACACAAAGAAGCACAGGCTATAAGTGTTAGGTTAAAAAGGAGCAAAGGGGAAATATTTACCTTAAATCAAATCACCTAAAGTCAACAGGATTGTGTGAAATTCATGCTAACTGCAGATGTTAGTCTGCTTTCTCAGAATTTTAGCTCTTCACTTGGGTTCATGTTGCTGCTGGTTCTGTCTTGCCCTTCTGGACTATAAAGTTCATTAGGGATGCTCTTGGTAATACCCTACCCCTGCGATGATTTTCTGGGTTCTGAGAAGTTCATGAACACCCAGACAAAAATCTGTCCCAACTGTTTACTGATGCTTGAAATCCTTCTCTCAGGGTGTAGAGAGGAACTTTGGGCAAAAAGGCCCTAAGGAGTGGCAGCCCAATGACTTCAATTCATAGGCTGGAAATGACAGAAAAGATACCTGACAGATACAGAATTTTTTGGTAGATCAGATATGTTAGAGAAGACAGGAAAAATATGCAGAAGGAGAGGTCAGGGCCATTCAGAGACACTTCATCTAACGGCTAATGTGACTGGATACTGGCCTCAGGGCACTGACTAGTTCTGCCCCCTGGTCCACCTTACCCAGAGCTCTGACCTGGGAAGGACTGGATTAACATCTCCTCAGTTTACATCATCTCAGTCTCACACCCAGCACCAGTTTCACTTCAGGAGTGGGTAGATCTTGAGAAAAAGGGAGAATGAGGCTGAGTTCTCAATCAGTTTTCTTGGCTTTATTGTTTGTTCTCAACTTAGTTTTGATTGAATTTTTTCTTTTCCTTTTGGCCATAAGGCTGTCTGCCCAAAATATAGTGTTTGGAAGTGTAGCCCAGCCCATTCTGAAGTATAAAAGATTGAGTTAATTAACCTTTCATCAGGTGATTACTTTCAACCTTTTAGTTATCACGTTGGGGAAATGTATTAGTGGTTACTAATTAAAGGTATTGAGTATACCTTTATGCTTCTTCAGATTCTTAAACTCCTGGAACTAAGTTGATTAAAAGGAAAAGGGGCAAGTTTCTGCTGAATTTATCCTTGAAAATGGTTGAGAGACTATAAATAAAACCAGAATAAAAGGAAGTTGTGACCTTATTCTATAACTTATCTTTGTAATTGAGTTTTGGGGCTTGGAACTATTCTGTAAGAATAATAGTAGCTAAAATTCACTATGTTTATCAGATGCAAGAAACATAATAACAGCTTTACCATCTTATTTAACTCTCACAATTCTATGAGATGGTTATGAATTCCAATCTCATGTTAGAGATGAGAAAATTAAAGCTTAGAAGTTCAGCAAATTGCCCCAGATCACAAAATTAGTACACACAGAGGAGGAACTTAACATGCAGGAGCTGTCTCCAAAGACAATGCATTTTTATTTTATTTTTAAAGCTGAAAGGACCTAAAAAACCACTTGCAGTTCCAAAGTGTATCATATTTTTTCACAATTCTTTTTCGCACTGGTTGTTTATTGCTGCATAACGAATTATCCCAATCATCCTTCTTCTCAATCCAGGAGCAGCTTAGCTGAATAATGTGGCTCCAGATCCCTCACAGGTCACAGTTAAGCTGGTGGCCAAGGCTGCAGTCATCTGAAGGCCTGACTGGGGCCAGCACGCTTGTTTCCAATCTCATTCATGTGGTTGTTGGTATTGCTGACTGTTCACCAGTGACCTCAGTTCCTCATCATACTGGCCTTTTCATAAGCAGCTTGTGTGCTTATGACATGACACCTGCATTCCCTCAGAGCACTTGACCCAAGAGACCAGAGCCTACGATGGAAGCTAAAGTTTTTTATAATCTAATTTTAGAAAAGATGTAACTTTAATTCTATCATAGCCTATGAATTCCACAGATCACTCCTGGCAAAATCTGGGTGAATGAGGGACTGCATAGGGTATGAGTTCCAAGAGGTGGGGATCACTAGGGGGACCATCTTGGGGCAACCTACAACTCTCCCCTTTCTACACTGTTTCCTCTCTTATCTATCTTGTCTGTTTGCCTTACTTCTACTCATTCTAAAAGACTAATTCAAATGTAATTTTTCTGTAAAGAATTCTTTGTTTCTCACAATTCTGATGATTATTAACATTCTGATGATGTTGTACTGTGATTACCTGTTTACAAGTTATTTTAGTTCAGGAGTCCCAAAAAGCAGACATAAGGCTTGCACTCAGGAAATTTACTCTGTGTAGTGATCCCAATGAATAGGAATGGTGACTGGGAAGAATGAAACATGAGAGGAGAAAAGGCAATCCAAGAGGTGATTATTGAATTGATCAACATAGTAGGCAAGCAGGAGCTATTTGGAGGAATCATTTGAGAGACTTGGTAAAGTGTACCTAAAACTGTCTGTTTAGAACTAAAAAAAAAAAAAAAGTATTTACTTTTCAGATTCTACCTCACTGTGGTCAAGCGTGGATTCAGAGATTATTGACAGTAATGTGAAAAGCAAAAGAGGTATAGGGCAAAGCAAGTACATTTGGGATACACTGGTATGCAGCAGGGAATCACAGCCATGGCTAGAAGAATTGGGATGGGTGGATGTAAATGTTAAACCTACATGTAGAGATCCCAGTTAAGGCCAGGGTCAGTGCATTTATCTTTGCATCTCAGTGCAGAAAACAATGCCTAGCACCTGGAAAACCTGTGCCATCCCTGGCAACCAACTTGGAGACCCTTACCAACAATGCAAAAAGGATAAGCTGTAAAATCATTTTCTTAAACCTATCAGAGAGCTAAAGACAGGAAGAAACCTACATGAGGTAATATATAGAAAGTTATCGTCTCTTCCTAAGAAAGAAGAGAATTGAGGCTGTTTTCATCCTCAGCAGAGTGGTAAAGTAAGAAAACAGTATAAGACAGAAACCTGTGCTACAAGAAAAGTTGAAAGCAATTTTAGACTGAAGAAAATTATCAAATGGAAACTTGGATCACTAGTAAAGAATAAAGAATACCAGGAAGAATAGCTAAGCAGATAAACAAAATTTTTAAATTATGTAATAATCAAATTTCTTAAAAACCTATTGGTTAAAACAAAAATAAAAGTATCTTGTAGGATTTATATTATATAATGATAAGAATAAATGCTGACAAGAGAATTGAGAGCAGGAGGAGAGTAAATTTAAACTATAATGTTACAAACTCTTACATTATGTGTGAAAGAATATAATATGTAAAAGTAGATTTTGAGCATTTAAAAATATTTATTATAATCTGAGTCAACCACTAAAAAGAGAGACTTAAAGATATATAGTTAAGAAAAATTCAGAGATGAAATAAAATGAAATAGCAAAAAAAGAAAAAAATCTTGATCCACCCTAAAAAAGGCAGGAAAGGAGAAATGAAGAAAAGATGCACAAATGGAACAGATAAAAGATAAAAATAAATATCAAATGATAGACATAACCCTGCTTAAAAAAATAATTATTTTAAGTTTAAGTAGACCCAAAACATCACAATTGAAAGACAGTATCTGATAAGACAAAAAAGGGAGACCCAGCTATTTTTGTGTAAAGAGACTCCTTTAAGTATAAAGATACAAATAGGTTGAAAGTAAAAAATAAAATCTAACATGTAAACAATAGGCAAATAAAAGCTAGGATGGTTATATTAATATCAGACAAAGTAAATTTTGAGACAGAAAGTAATGTAAGAGATTAATAAAAAAAAAAAAAAGGACATCTTACAATGATAAAAGAAGAAATTTATCTGGAAGACATAAACACTCCTAAATAAGTGATGCACTGAGTCAGAAAATTTTAAAGCACACAAAGTAAAAACTAAAGTAACTAAAGGAAGAAATAGACAAATTCACAATATTTCAATGCTCTGCTCTCAGTTATCAATAGAACAACCTAGGAGAAAATATCTGCAATGCATATGTCTGATAAGGACTTGCATCCAGAACATATAAAGAATTCTTATAACTCAATAATAAGATTAAAAAAATTCCTATTTAAAAACCAGAAAGTTTTGAAACAGATACATAAAAAAAGATATAGTAGTGGCCAATAAGTACATGAAAATATGCTTATCACTGTTACTCATAGGAGAATAAAAATTAGAAACATGATAAGATGCCACTGGAAGTGCTGAGATTAAAGACTGGAAACATTAAATGTTGCCAAGCATATGTACAATACATTGTTAATCAAAGGTAATATGGTTTGACCAATTTTGAAGGCAATTTGCTCTATAACCCAGTAATTTTATTTCCAGCTATCTACCAAGGAGGAATGAAAACACGTCCACACAAAGTAGCTTTATTCACAATAGCCAAATCTGGAAACATACTAATTGTTTATTACCAGGCAAGTGTAGAAACAAATTGTGGACTATCCATATAATGAAGCACTAGTCAGCAATAAAAAGAACAACAATTATACACGCAACATGAATAAACCTTCCAAAAACATTATGTTGATCAAAAAAAGCCAGACACAAAGAGACTATACTGTATGAAACTCTAGAAGAGGCAAAACTCAACTACAGTGATGAAATCAGAAGACGGTTGCCTCTTGAGTGGAGGAGGTAGAATTGCTGTCATGGGGAGTACTTGCTGGCATGATGAAAAATGTATAATAGCTTATTTGGGGTGATAGTGTATAACATGGTCAAAGTTTATTAAATACAGTGAGGAGCAGTAAGATCTGTTCATTTGACTCCACATAAATCATACCTCAGATCAAATAAACAAACAAAAGCTAAATCCAAGTAAAATTAAGGAACTTGAAAGTTTTTATAGTAACCAGATATTGCTGAATGCCTAGTACCAAACAACTACAAAAATCAGTGACTTGCAACAACAAATCTCTCTTTTTTTTTTTTTCTCACAAACTTGCAAGTTCCACAAGTATTCCTGGAGGACTTGTCTTTTCTAGAGGTTCTAGCGGCCTCCCAGGGCAAATTCCGCTCATGGTGCTGACAGAAGCAGAAGGGCAGTGAGCAGTGAGGGCTGTTTGAGCGTCAGCTTACAACTAGCATCGTGTCACATCCACCTTCCATTGCCCAAATGAAGCAATCTGACCAAGTCCACGGCAAAGAGGGCAAGAAGGATAACCCACCCCTAGTGAACCATGACAAGGGTGGAGACAGCAGGAGGAACTGTGGGCACATAATACAATCTCACTCTCTCCAGGTAATTTTAGAGGTGGGCCAAAAACAGGATGTCCTGACAACTAGTCCAGTGTGTCTGCCTCAGACCTTGCTATCTCTACATATTCTGGAAGCCAACAAGCTTGGCCCCAGCTATGTTCCAGAGGAGGATTCCAGCACATCTTTGCCCTCCTTGAAAGAGAAGTGTGTTGAAACCCGAACAATACAGTGCTCCAGAAAGCCTTCCTCTGTTTTTTGTTTGTTTGTTTGTTTGTTTGTTTGTTTGTTTGTTTTAGTGTTTGTTTGGCACTGGATCAGGAGACTCCTTCCCTTCTGGGACATACAGAGCTCTCTGCAGGGGAAGAAGAAACATGTGTTATTGAAAAGAAAGGCAATACAGCCATCTAATGGATAGTGAGTGTCATACTTCTCTCGCTTCCCTAAGAACATCTGAAGTAGATCAGAACACAAATAGGTTAGAAATTTAGCATAACTGTCTGCAGGCAGATGGGCACCTGCAAAGGTGAGAGGCAGTGGGTGTATGAGCTGTCACTTGATAGTCTTAATGGTTTGCAGCAGCTGCTCTTTAACTCTATGGGGAACAATATTACCTGATTTAAGCCCAGCCCACCCAAGAAGGTGATTAGACATAACTCTATTTCAAGAAAAGGAAGGAAACTAGACCCATCTTCATCCACCCACATCTGGAAGAGACCAGATCTGAAGATGGGTGGTGGCCTTTTCTACCACATGGACTTGGATTAACCAATCAGAAAGAAACTTCAGACTCTATGTTTCCTTAAGGTACATTAAACCATTTTCTCCCTGATTGGCTATAGACACACAGCACAGAAAGAGCCTTTTAAATTTAGTCCCTTTCTACAAAATTATAGTCTGACCCATGCCTGTGATCTGAGCTTTCCCAAATCCTCCTGACTTCAGGAATTTGTCTACTACTCCAATCAATGGAAGAAGTTATTTGATACCATTCACTCTCTCAGCAAACAATGATTGCTCACCTGCTCTGTTTCAGGAACTCTGTTGAGCCCTGAGGATAAAGCTGTGAATGAGAAAAACATGGTCCCTTTCTTCCTTGAGCTTATAAACAAGTAGATAAGGTAGACATTGACAAAACAGGTTAAGTGTGATGGGAGTTAAAAAAACAGAATTGCACAGGGGTCTTCAGAGTCTCTTGAGGCACAGGAAGGACTCCCACTTTCTCCTGAGGGCAGTGGGAGTCATTAAAGAGGAAGCACTGCACACCGTGTGGCTTGGATGCAATGTTTTTTTTTGTTGTTGTTGTTGTTGTTGTTGTTGTTGTTTTAGAAGCTTCCAGGGAACAGGGCAATGCTTCAGATTCCACACTCTTCTGTGACCTTCATCCCACTCTATGGAGTTTCAAACTGAAGCACCTTTGAATGCACTTAAGTTTTGTAAATGCAGTAAGTAGGAAAGTTGAGGGTGGATATAGCATCTCTGGCCACACCCCACAGAGAATGGAAATAATTTTCAGGGATTTTAGGGTCAGCTGGCTGAGGTGGGCAGTGAGTCCAGAGACCCCACACAGGGCCCTCTTCCACACTAACACCTCTGCCTGTATTTCTCAAAGACTAAAGGGGGTGGAATGTCCTTGCATTGAGATAAAGTGCCTCTTCTACCAGGCCATTTATTTGGCCAAGCATTGTCAAGCTGTTTTTTTAAAATCACCCAATGACATAGAGTATAGTTTCTTGGTTTACACACAGACTCTGCACCCAGCCCACTGCGTGGAGTTGGGAAAATGACACAAATCTTAATCTTTTTTTTAGTTTTCCATTAGTCAAACGACCAGAGCAAACCTGAAAGTTAAAGTTCTAGCTGACATTCATGAAATCTCATGGGAGTCCTAGCAATAAGAACAATAAAATTAAATTGTATTTCCCACATAAAATGTAAGTAAAAAATACCATTTAGTTTTAATCATTCATCCCTCAGAAGGTTTTTCTATGTATTAGCTTAGAGCCAGGACTACAAAAATGGTCGGCAATAGTAGTTTCTCTGTGGGGAGAGGGTTTTGGGATTTTCTCTGACCCAGAATTTTATATTTAGAAAAAACTATCATTAGCCAAATTTTAGTATTTGGACAGCACGGCTTTCTGCTTATAAACAAAACACAACATAACGTATTCCATTTTGCTCCCTAAATATGAATAAAATTGCCCTGGTCAGGTTTGGATAGTGATTTATGGTGGCATTCACAAAACGAGGAGTTTGGGAAGTGTGGGGCGGAAGCCTCCAAGGGGCTTAGGAACTCGACACCAGAACCAATGGAATGGATTGAGGTAGATTTCCTTTCTCTGGCCATGTGAGAGCTCTGTTAAAGGAAGGGCATTTGGGAAGAAAGTGATTCTTACAATTGGTTCCTGGAGTAACCCAGGATGATAACTTTGCCCTACAGCTGAAACTCAGGGACTCAGGGCACACCAGGCCTTCAGGAAGAGGCCCATCCTCACACGACCATGTCAGCATCTTCCTCCAATCAGGCTCTACTCCTATCTTGGGCTAGGAGCTGGATCTGCACCAAAGTTCAGGTTGGGTCAGCTGCTGGGGCTCCCAGACTGTACCTTCTCCACCTCAGCATTCTGTATGTCAGCAGCATGAGAGAAGCATAAGAGGAGATTTTTGTTATTTTTGCCAAAGATTGACCCAAAATAAAATTTTAGCGCCCCTCGCTTCTGCTTAAAGACTCGAGGCTAGCCACACATCTTGGTTTATGTATAGGGTTTACTTGACTTTAGAGGAGTTAAATGTGAACACATACACATAGACAGGTGCACATACACACATACGCATGCACATTCACATGCATGTATGCACACAAACAGGCTTCATTATTATCTGCATCCTCCTCTCTTCTTTCTTTTAGCGAATACACTGTGTATTTGCTGTGTCATGTGTGTGCCTGGCACTCGATCTGGGACTCAAGTTGTCAGTATGGAGCTAATGGTTGAAGTAAGTGAAAATAAGCTCTCAGTGGAAAGTAACTTGGATGAGGAGAGGGGCATATAAGCAACCCGGACTGCTTCCAGCTGAGTGGGAATCAGTGTGAGAATGCTACTGGGCCTTTAGTGGGTCTCACATTCCAGAATTTTTTTTTTTTTTGAGGCAACCCTTGGTTGACCTCACAGATTGCAAAGACCTTGTCAGCTTATAATCCCTTATGTTTTTTATTTTTTTATTTTTTACACCTGCAGCACCTGGTCTTCCTAGGTGGTCTCCCATCCAAGTACTAACCAGGCCAAAACCTGCTTATCTTCCAAGATAAACAGGATCGGGCTTATTCAGGGTAGCATGGCTGTAGACCAATATTCCAGAATTTTGATCCTACAATTCTGGGATCAAAAACATCGAGTCTTTTACTTTTTTTTTGTCTGACTTTGTTTTTATTTTTTAATTATATTTAAATTTTTTTCATTTTTAATTTTTTTCAATTAGAATTAATATTCAATATTATTTTATATTCATTTCAGGTGTACATCACAGTGGTTAGACATTTATATAATTTACAAAGTGACACCCCAATTGGTATAGTACCCACCTGGCACTATACATAGTTATTTCAATATTTTTGACTGTATGCTGTACTTTACATCCTCTTACTTAGTTTATAACTTTCAATTGGTACTTCCTAATCCCTTCACCTTTTGCACCCAGCCCCGCAACCTGCTCCCCAATCTGGTAGTCACCAGTTTGTTCTCTGTATTTATAAATATTTTTTCATTTTCTTTGTTCATTTATTTTCATCCTTAGATTTCACATATATAAGTGAAATTTTATGGTATTTGTCTTTCTCTGTCTGACTTATTTTACTTAGAATAATACCTTCTAGGTCCATCCCTGTTCTTGCAAATGGTAAGATTCCAATTTTATGGCTGGGTAATATTCCATTATATGTGTGTACCACTTATTTTTTATTCAATTGTCTATTGATGGACACTTAGGCTCCTTCCATATCTTGGCTATTATAAATAGTACTACAGTGAATATAGGGGTTCGGTATGTTCCAACATATATATTTTTAAATTAATGTTTTGGTTTTCTTTGAATAAATACTCAGAGGTACAATTCTTGGGTCATAAGATAGTTCTAGTTTTAACTTTTTGAGGAAACTCCAAACTTTTATATAGTGGCTGAACCAATTTGCAATCCCACCAACAATGCGCGAGGGTTCCCTTTCCTCTACATCCTTGCCAATACTTGTTGTTTGTTGATTTATTGATAATAGCCATTCTGACAGGTATGAGGTGATATCTCATTGTGGTTTTAATTTGCATTTCTCTGATGATTAGTGAAGTTGAGCATCTTTTTATGTCTATTACCCTCTGTATGTCTTCTTTGGAGAAATGTCTATTCAAGTTCTCTGCCTAATTTTTTTTAATTTGATTGTTTTTTTTTTTTTTGGTACTGAATTGTAGTTTATATGTGTGTGTGTGTGTGTGTGTGTGTGTATAATATATTATATATATATAAATTTTGAATATTAACCCCTCTTTAATGTATCATTGGCAAGTATCTTCTCCCATTTAGTAGGTTCTTTTTATTTTGTTGATTGTTTCCTTTATTGTGAAAAAAAAAACTTTTTAGTTTGATATAGTTCCATTTGTTTATTGTTACTTTTGTTTCTCTTGCCCAAAAAAGATATATCAGAAAATAATATTACTGAGAGCATTGTCAGAGATTTTATTCAGAGTTTACTGTCTATGTTTTCCTCTAGGAGTTTTATGGCTTACAGTCTTACATTTAAGTCTTTATTCCATTTTGAATTTGTTTTTGTATATGGTGTAAGAGGGTGGTCCAGTTTCATTTTTTTGCATGTGTCTGTCCTGTTTGCCCAATATTGTTTTTAGGCTGTCTTTACTCCACTGTATATTCTTTCCTCCTTTTCATAAATTAAAAGACCATATAGGCATGGGTTTATTCCTGGGCACTCTTCTTTTCCATCGATCTATGTGTCAGTTTTTATGCCTGTACCATGTTGTTTTGATTATGATAGCTTTGTAGTATAGTTTGATTTCAGGTATTGTGATACCTCCAACTTTGTTTTTCTTTCTCGAGATTTCCCTGGCTATTCAGAGTCTTTTATGGTTCCATATAAATTTTTAGGATTATTTTTTTTAATTCTGTTAGAAAAAAAAGTCATTGGTTTTTTGATAGAGATTGCACTGAATCTATAGATTGCTTTGGGTAGTGTGGACATTTTAACATTGTTAATCCTTCCTATCCATGATCATGGTGCATGTTTTCATTTATTCATATCTTCTTCAATTTCTCTCTTCTATGAGTTACAATTTTCTGAGTATATGTTTTTTACCTTCTTGGTTAAATTTATTTCTAGTTTATTTTTTTTTATACAATCATCAAATAGATTGCTTTCTTAATTTCTCTTTCTGGCAGTTCATTATTAATGTAAAAATGCAACCAATTTTTGAATCTTAATTTTATACCTTGAATTCATTTATAAGTTCTAACAGTTTTTTAGTGGAATCTTTAGGGTTCTTTCTATATAGTATCATGTCATCTTCAAACACTGATAATTTTACTGTTCCTTTCCAATTTGAAAGTCTTTTATTTCTCTTTATTAATTTTTTGAGGCTAGGACTTCCAATACTTTCTTGAATAAAAGCTATGCAAGTGGACATCCTTGTCTTGTTCCTGATCTTAAGGAAAATGCTTTTAGGTTTTCTTCATTGAGTATGATGTTAGCTGTGGGTTTCTCATATATGGCCTTTATTATATTGATGTATGTTCCTTCTATTCCCACTCTGCTGAGACTTTTTGTCATAAATCGATGCTGAATTTTATCAAACACTTTTGTGCATCTATTGATATGATAATATGATTTTTATCTTTCAATTTTCTAATGTGGTGTATCACATTAATTGATTGGTGGATATTGAGCCAAACTTGCATCTCTATAATAAATTCAACTTGATCATGGTGTGTGATCTTTTTAATGTATTGCTAAAGTCAGTTTGCTAATATTTTGTTCAGAATTTTTACATGTATATTCATCAGGGATATTGGCCTATAATTTTCTTTTCTTTTTTCTTTCTTTTTTTTTTTTTTTTTTTTTTTTTTTTTTTTTTTTTTTTTTGGTAATATCTTTGTCTGGTTTTGGAATCAGGGAAATGATGGCCTTATAGAATGTTTAGGATGCTTCCCTCTTCTTGAATTTTTTGGAATAGTTTGAGAATAAGTGTAATTATTCTTTGAATGTTTGATAAAATTCATCTGTGAAGCCATCTGGTCCAGGACTTTTGTTTTGGGGCTGTTTTTTGATTACTAATTTGATTTCGCTAGTAGAAATTGGTCAATTCAGATTTTCTGTTTCTTTATGACTCAATCTTAGAAGAGTGTGTGTGTCTAGAAATGTTTCGATTTCTTCCAGATTGTCTCATTTGTTGGAATATAATTTCTCATAGTATTTTTTTATAATCCTTTGTATTTCTGTGGAGTCACTTGTTATCTCCTTTCATTTCTGATTTTATTTATTTGGATCCTCTCTTTTTTTTCTTGATGGGTCTGGTTAACAGTTTATCAATTTTGTTTATCTTTTCAAAGAACCAGTTCTTGGTTTTATTGATCTTTTGTTTACTTACTTTTAAACCAAGCAGAGAGAGCAAGGATGACAACTTCTCTGAAAAAGGAGAAAAAGTTTTTCTATAGAATGTATGGGTCTTTCCTTGGCCAGTCAATGTATATGTCCTCTTCCTCACATCCCCCATTTGCCCTGGATAAAGGTCGCAGGCTGTGAATTATGTTACCTTACACAGGCAGACAAGGAATTAGCAGATGTAATTAAGTTAACAGCCTTGAGACAAGAAGATTCTCCTGGATTATCTTGGCGACCCAATATAATCACAAGTTTCCTTGTAAGAGGAAAAACAGGTGGGTCAGAGTTAGAGGAGGAGTAGGCCACATGAGAACAGCAGAAGATGGAGGTGGAGTCAGAGAGAGATGATGCTACTCTGCTAGCTTTTAAGATGAGGAAAATGACCATGAGCCCAGTAATGCAGGTGGCTGCTAAAAGCTAAAACAGGCAAGGAAATGGATCCATCCTTGAAGCTTTCCAAAACTATGCAGTCCTTCATCACCTTGATTTTATGTTTCTAACCTCTAGTATATAAATTTATATTCTTTGGCCTCTAAGTCTGTGGTAATCAGAAAATTAATAGGAAAATAGTAGAAATTAATAGGAAACTAATATACCATGTTAGTGCAAGACTGCTTGGCTTTCAGCTGCTAACCTCTGCTTTTCTTTCCTGAGACCACTCTACTCCTACTTGTGGCATTCCAAAAGTGCCTAAGGATGGACTCCCACCACCTTTCCACAAAAGCTGTCAAGCAATCACTAATGAGATCCAGTGGACATAAATCCCTGCTTCCTTTTCCTCAGGTGGAATTACATTTAAGTTCCTACAGTGTGGGTTACACACAAATTCCCTGAGCTTCTTTGTGGGATTAAGCCTCAGATGCCCAGTTTGACTGTCTTCCCTTTCTTGTCTTACTTTCACATGGCCCCCCAGCTACCTCCTGGGATCACCTTCCCAATATACTACTTATACTTGAATCCTTGTCCCATGTTCTGCTTTTTGGAGAACTCAAGCTGAGATGGATTATGACCAGAGCCCTGCTGGTCTGAGCTAAAATCACTCACTTGAATCAAGTGACTCAAGCCAAGTCTTCCAGATAATCTCAGCCTAGTGTAACCCTTAAACTGAGAGATGAGTGATCATATGTCCTAGGGAAGCCCCCTGACCACACTGCTCTTGCTAACATCTCAAAATCTCCACCTGCCTTAGGAGGCCCCATGAACCTTCCAAAATCACTTCCTTTTCAGTTAGCCATAGTTGGTTTCTGTAACCAATTTTGCCATCAGAGAAACTTAACAGATAGAGAACTTGGAAAGAATTAAAGGGACAATGTGCACTCTTTGAAAATCAGAAAGGAAACTGTGCCCTGAAAGGAGAATGGGGGAAAAAAGCAGATTTGACACCTGGGAGTCTTATTTAAACATGGACTCCCAATTTACCCTTTGTCTGATAGTATCAACTTTTCCTTCAGGATATGCAATGTCTAGTTATAGCCACATGATTATGTTTAGTATTGATTATGATCAAGCTAGAATTTGGCCATGGTGAACATGAGAAAATTTCATGATGAGCAGAAAAACAGGAACCCAGGAAAACTTCTCTTCCTGTGGCAAATGCTTGGAGGTGACAGCAAACCTTGTCTGTTGTTCTAGACCCATGATGTGCTGAGCTCAGGCTATATAGAGCTTGTTACCTGATATCAGAAAAAAAGTAGGGGAGAGAAGCACAGCCATTGTTCTTAAGAAGTCTGTAGTAAACTTATTCAATAGTTTATGGACAATAATAAAGTACTGAAATAGTGAGATTTTAGATCTTAGATCACTTAGATTTTAGAGAACTTGTGTCTAGTTCTAATTCTGCCACTATCCATGTAACTGTAGGCAAGAAACTTCACATCCTTTCATTTTTTTTCCCTTAATTACCAAACAAGAGGACTGGACAATGTGATGACTCCCTGGTCTTGTGGCTATAGAAGAGCATCATTTCTTAGATGATATGGTACCACCCAATCCATCATGGAAATAAAGTTGAGTAAACATATTTCCCCTGGCTTGCATGGCTATTTCCTTATCATACTCAGCCTCCAACAACCTGGGAGCTTGAACGTGGTATGAAAGAGTCACAGCTCCATGACATGACCACTGCCGGATCTGTGAGCTAGATCAGAACCAGAATAGAGATTGTTTCCTGTAATCTCCACAGATACTACATGGATCTGTCCCTAATATTTCACATGGAATAAGTTGTTGTCTTGCTGCAGGCAAGTATATAAAGCATTTTACCTTATCTGGGATGAGTCACGCACTGGCATCCCTTCTCATCCTGCCCTGTTTTATATAATTCTTTAATGCTTGCCAGTGGCATGAAGGATACCACATTGTCTTGTCACCACCCAAAAAGTGCTTCTTATGTAAATTTCCCTTAATAAACTGTTAATTGCCAGATTGAAGTGGCCAACTACTTTCTTTGGTCTTTTCCTTCCTTCCACTTACAGAGATAGATCTTCAGCCTTAGGAGTTTTAACTGTATCTGTGTATATAAAAACATGAAAATCCAAATTATTTTTTTTTCAACATGAAACAGAGGCCAGAAAATTAGAGATATAGCTCTAAGCTTAATTTCACTTTCAAATAACTTTTAAACTAGTGTTGTAGGTGAATGCATGGTCTTTTAGAAGCAAAAAAGGCAAAAGTACATCTTATCCCTCATTAAGCATAAAATAAAAATATCTTTATTCCCTTCAGAATGCAGGACATTTTATTTCTTAAAGCTGCTTTAAAAGAAATATGTTCATTTGGGGGATACTTAAACTTATAGTTTTTTATAAAACTGCTACTTAAGACTCTAGCTAAAACCTCTCATCTGCTGAAGCAGTTCATTTAGCAAACATGTTGAGCGCTTGCTATACACCACAGTTAAGCAATGGAAACACAAAGCCATATAACACATGATCCCTTTTATTTAAAAACTCACCTTTATTCATTTACTCTACAACATATTCTGGGCACTTATTATGTATTAGAAACAGAACCATTTACCAGAGAAACAAGAATGAATCAGATATAGTCTTTATCTTCAGGCAGCTCCCAGGTCAGTGGTATAGAAGGTCAACAAAAGTGGGCTATCCTGATATTGCACAGATATATATATGTGTATATGTGTATATGTATATGTATATGTATATGTATATATATTACATATGTGTGTGTGCGTGTATGTGTGTGTGTGTGTGTATGGAACTAAATATATATATATATATTTTTATGGAACTAAAAGTAAAAAGAGCTCGGTGCTATGTGGAAGGGTTGGGAAAGGCCCCCAGAGGTGCTGAAAAAGAACTGGAGAGATAAGGAGTTGTTTGAGGTAAGGTTAATGAAGACAATTCTAGGCAGGGAAACAAAAGTGTAAAAAGGAAATCTGTTTTCTTTTAAGGTCTTAAAAGACCAAACTTATTAGCAAGAGAAAAAAAAGAAAGTATCTGCCTGAAACATCTTTCTCTTTTCCTTCCTTCCTTCCTTCCTTCCTTCCTTCCTTCCTTCCTTCCTTCCTTCCTTCCTTCCTCTCTCTCTCTCTCTCTCTCTCTCTCTCTCTCTCTCTCTCTCTCTCTCTCTCCTCTCTTTCTTTCTTCTTTCTTTCTTTTTCTTTCTTTTCTTCTTCTTCTCTCTCTCTCTCTTTCTTCTCATAGATATAAAAACCATTCAAACAGCTCCCAAGTAAATGAGAAAACTTAATTTATAATTTACAAACATAAAGTGTTGATGTGGTCAGCTGTCTTCTACCACTAGAAAGGGGAGGGCGAGGACAGTACTCAGAATTAGGCATCTCTCGGGTTTTGGTTTAATCCAGCTCAGTCACTGCCTTACTCCGGGAGCTTGGGGTAAACTACTTAACCTCATCTATAAAATTAGATCAATAAGAAGATTCTCAAAAATTGTTGGAAGAATTAAATGAGAAAAAGATTATACTGAATAATTTTTGGTCCCAATGACAAATATTTATAGTTATTAAGCATGTTGAGTAATAATTTCTAAATTCCACAAGCTTATTCTTTACACCAGCATGTTGAATGTGGAGCCAGTTTTATCCATTAAAAATATGCAAACATCCATTTGTAAGACAGATCCTTGTCAAAATTCCTGGGTAATTTCATTTTTATTTTATTTTAAATGTCACCAAGATAAGGAACACTGATGTCAATTTCTCCTTCTCAAGTTGTAGTACTTGTAAGTAAACATTCTTGTATACAAATTCCACTTTTGCTATAAAGTCCTTGCACTGTTCAAAAAGTGATTCTTTATTACCTTTTGTGATTTTGGACTTGATGAAGTAATTCATGTACTTAATTTTTCAATTTCTCATCTACCATTTACTAGCTGTATGACACTAAGAAAGTTACCCCACCTCTCTGTGATTCCTTTCAAACATATTTCACATTGAGATTCTGGGATTGTTGTGACAATTAAATTAGTTGATTGAGCAATGCAGTTAGGACAGTACCTGACACATACCAAATTCACAATAAAAGTTTGATAATATTTTTATTACAAAAAATTTTAGACATTCAACAGAAATAAGTTGTAAACTAATTAATAAAGACTATAGTGATTATTGACTGTGCAAATTTCTGTATTAGTTATTAATTGCTATATATCGAGTCACTCTAAATTTTTGTTGCTTGAACAAAAAATAATTATTAATTATCTCTGATGGTTTCTGTGGGTCAGGAATTTGGGAACATTTCATCTGAGTAGTTCTATCTCAGGATCTCTCATGAAGTTGCAATCAGCTGGTGGTAGACTCTCGGGTTGTGAGCCACTGGAGATGTTAGTGTTGTACCATGCTGGGCACAAATGGATGCTGGACTCAGAACAAGGCAGATATGTCTCTGCTTCCAGTAGCCCTAAGGGTGTGAGTGTGGCAATGGGCAGTATTTCTTTCTGAATATGTCTCAGTATACCTAAGGGCCAAAATGTCAGCACCAGAAGGGCAGGGTCTCTGTTTTACTCATTGATAAATAGCAAAATATGTATAGAAGAGTTCCTGTCACACAGTATGCCCTCACTGAACATTTGTTGTAGGAATGAAGGAACAAATGAATGAACCTTCAAAGGTCCAGTATATATACCTTGTATTTACAAGGGGCTTCCATGTTCCTTTCTCCATACTTGAAAAATCAAGTATTTGCTTTCATGACCTGGAATAAGGATAAAAACCATTAAAAATGTCCTGAAAAGTAAATTATTTTTTAAAAAAATTCCAAGGCTCAACTGGCAACCGGCCCCTCCAAGTAGAACAATCAGGACTAAGGGCCGCCTTCTGTGGCTGCAGAGGAATTCCTGTCACTCTGGAGCAATTGGTGCAGTAGAAAGGGCGCAGGGATAATTGAATGCCTGGCCCATGCTTAGTTGCAGTGTTTGGTTCATTTTCTGAGCCACCAAAGAGAGCTCTGAAGGCCAATTTGCAGGCTGCTGCTTGGGGTTAAGTGTGGGAATTTTCTGCCAGGAGTAAAGCTCAGAGATAATTTGGGACACCACTGAGTTCTGATCCCACCCTGCCTATCTGTCTACTGCAGTGACTGCCCTGAGCAGAAGGGGCAAAGAAGCCTGTTAATGAGTTCATTTCCACTGGGAGTCTTGTGTTTCCCATTGTGTCATCGCAGGGTGGTTCTTTCAGGCTCCAAAGAGTGGGTTCACCACACCATTTGGAGGAGGCCAACAAAAAGGCCATTGGTTGCTGTGTGCATATGAAGGGGAGCGGATAGATTCCTGAGTCTCTAGATACGGAAGAAGAATGAAAAGAATCTTATGATCAGTGCAAGTGTAGGCAGGCCTGATATTTGCACATTATAGCAGACCATGTACAACATAATGTCAACCAAACATTCCCAGCACTTGGAAGAGACAAAACTCAGGCAGACCCAGATACAGAGAAAAAAGCACCCATACACAGAGAGGGGCACATTCTACTCACTCAAAGTTCAAGAAGTTTGTGTTAGTCCTAGAGCAAGTGAAATGAAGGGACCTAGAAACAAACCACCAGGACACTTCTCAGGTATTGTTTAAGGCCATTCCAATATCTGAGTGTTGGCCTGCAATGCTCCTTACTGGAGGATCCAGTTGTTGGCTAACTTCAGTTCCTTGCAATTGTAGGGCTAAAGTCCCATTTCTTTGCTGGCTGTCAGCCAGGCTAGTTTCTGCTCCTGGGGGCTCCCCACAACGCGTCCTACTCTTACCTGGAGAATCTAAGTCACTTTGACACAGAAAACAGCCTGGACTTAAAACTCATGTATGAACCTTCAAATAAGGGGCTGCTTGCCATACTGTTTCACATCTACTTTAACTCTGCTGTTTCAAAGGAAAAGGACTGCAGGTTCCTTTTCTATCCATATTTAATGCTGACCCCTTACACACAGCCCTGCTTTGCTTTGAGCCCATCAAAATACTGCTTTGTTTTAATTTCACCTAAAGTCATCTTACTCCAAAATCCTGTAATAACAGTATGTTCTCATTTTTTTGGTAAGATGCACCACACTTTCTCCAGTGTGTGTACTTCCTCATTGTGATAACTCAGTAATCTGACTTAGTAGGACTAGAAACTTGTCCCTGGTGGTCTTAGGCTGATTGAGATAAATAACTTAAAGTGCTTAATACTCAGTGCTTAATGATAATAATAATAATTATTATTATTATTATTATTTTCTTCATCATCATCATCATCATCATCATCATCATCATCATCATCATACGCTCTGTAGGTAAATGCAAATAAAAGGGCACTGATGCTGTGCTAAGGATAAAATATAGAAATAAGTTGATTGGAAAAAAACAAACAAATCACCATGCACTGTATCTGCAGAAATCCCCATTACTGCAGATATCTTCTGAAGGCAAATTTCCACCTCACAAAACCCACCCATCACTGTAATGTGATGGCAGAATCTGTTCAGTCATTTGAAAGACTTCAGTATGCAGCATGGCCCAAATCCACTGCTCTGGATTAGGAGTCAGACCTATTAAGTAACAGCATGTAAGACTTTAAATTTATTTTAAAATCAGCCCTAAGACTGATGCTAAGGAGTAAAATAAGTTGATCTGAGAAAATTTTCTCACTTTTTCCTACTAAAAATGTAAAATTACATTTTAAATAATAACTGTGGGTAACCTTAGAATAATAATCAAAACTTTGGGTTTTGGGGGATCTTTTAGAAACATACCAGGCACCGGTTTGGAGTTCCAGAAGGACCTGATGAGGATGGAGGACATCAAGCATTAGAAGGAATTTTGTCAAAGCATCCCCATCTTTCTGGCCCACCTAGACAACATCCCTCTCTTGGGTAATTAACTTTCAGAAAGATAGATTCAAAAGTCATTCATCAGACACTCAATTTAAACAGCTGAGTCAGATCTAGCAATGTTAAGCATATAACAGATTTTTAATTAATATTTGTTGAATAAGTGAGTGGGCTCTGATATGTGCTTCAGACAGACCACCCTCTATAAGTATAAAATGAGAGAAAATGCTGACATGGTCATGATAAAGGGCATCCCAATAGCAGTGCAAAAATAGTTCAGATATAAGTGGATAAAACCTGGCCCAGAGCCACAGAAGAACAATAAGATTTGTGAAATTCAGGATAGACAAAGCAGTTCAGCTCACTTGGATTGGCAACGCTAACCACTTCCTGGTTCTCAGGTCAACTGCCCTGCCTTCTATAACGCTGGATATTCACTGGTGAATGTTGATTGCAGGAATTTCCACTGTGGGTGGCTTCCTTCCAATCTTAGCAGAAACTCAAGCTCTATACAGACTTTTTTATATGAACATTTCTGACATTCATTTTACAGGGTCTTCTTAACAAAGTTAATAAATAACTATTATTCACAGAAAATACATAAACACCTGACTCACTGATATGTTATTTGTTCTTTTCTGGTGCTCTTTGCTAATTTATTTTGAGGGCAATATTTAAGATAAGACAAAATATATTTTAAAATGTTACTCTGAAAACCCAGTGTAAGAAAAAAAACAATCATCCAACTGAAATCCCCATCTCTGATTATAGACTCCTCTTTACCCATTAGAAGTATCAACAGTCTTGAATTTGAGGATTATTTTTTGTGTATCTTCTTTAAGCTTTTAAAATATTTATAATTATTCTTTTTAAATTATATACAGTATTGCTTGCACATTTTAGCATAAGTATCACTGGTATCATACTTTGTTTTCTGAAAAATGATTTTTTAATCAACGATATATTTTTTAGATTTATTCCTGTTAATACATATTCTGACTATATAATATTCCATTATATGAATATGATTTATTTATTCTTTTTTTGATAAGTAAGTTGTTTCCTTTTTTTTTTTGCTATTATAAACAATGGTGTTATAGGTCTTCTTGGGGATATGTGTAAGTATTCTATGGTAGATAGCAGACAATAATAATAAAGATATTATTACCATTACTGAAACTACTACTACTAATGATAATGAGAGCTAATTTGTATTATTAGTCCATCAGTTTTATAGTTACTAACTCATTTAATCCTAAGAATTCAATGAAGGAGATACATTATTAACTTCATTTTACTGATAAGGAGAACATTAGAGAGAGGTTAATGAGTTGTAGAATACATATTTTCTAACATAAAATATTACCAAATTATAAAAAATTATATTTCTGTCAGATATATATAAAAGTTTCATTGCTTTACATTCTCATCAGATTTTGATACTATCAGATTTAAAATTTGTCTTCAAATACATACATAGGGATTGATAATGTAAAGAGTATATTTGGACTATAGGTCAAGAAAGATGAAAATTACAGATGAGAGAGAAAATATAGAGAGGTTCTGAGATGCAGAGAGAGAAATCAGAGTAAAGCCAAGTATATTTTAGTACAGAGAAAAGAGAGGCAGTCAAAGAAGTTAGAAATTGAAAACTTAGTAAAAACACCCTAACTGAAACATTAAGTCTAATTGATAGTCTTACACACACCCATCTAAGCAATAGAGCCATACACATGCCAATTCTTCTTTATCCAGTGCTGGTTTGGCTGTCAAAGACTACAGAGGGATATCTAAATGGAAAAGTCCTTTATCTTTAACACTCAATTCTTTCGTACTTTTAACATTATAACTCTCCAATAAATATTGTGTCCCTAAGCCCCTCTGCTTTCTCCTTTTTGTTATGAATAATTCATATAGCACAGAGTAAATCAATAATGCTCTTTTTAATCTAAAGTTATCACTTCTCACCAGCATTCATTCATTTTTTTTTTTTGTCTCCTCTAGGAAGAAAATGCATTTATTATGTATGCTTGATCGATGGGAAAACATACCCACACTAAGAACCCAAAAAGATTAAAAGTCTTTAGTACAAATCACACTATCCCTACCCCCAAATACCCCCCCCCAAAAAAAAAACTAAAGAAAACTTTATAAATCACTAGACCTTGGAAGATGCCATTTCTCACTAGTTCGTGAGTATTAACCCTTCAGGCCCACAAGGACTGTCAAGTGGTACCAACTTGAAAATCCCCACAGTGTGAGAAGTGGGCTTTTCACCACAGCTACTATAGATTCCTTCTTCATATAAAGGCCTTCTGTGTTGAGCAAATTGCAGAAATTTGGGCTTTTTATTTTTGGAAGAGAGCTATGAAAATATGCTTAAGAGGATAAAACGATAGCTTTGTTTTACTAAAAAACCAATTCAGGCTATGCAAAGTTAAGATAGATTCTAACAACCAAAATAAATAAGATTTTAGTCACATATTTTATGTTTTTATAGAAAGCTCCTTTCTCCACAGAAAAACTTCAAGGTACTATCACCTCCATAAAACATTACATCATAATTCTCAAAGGAAAATTGCACAACTCAAAAAATTCTAGGTCCCTATTAAATTTCATTTAAGAATTTTTACTGGCTATCAGCCATCTCCTCTGATCTTGCCATGCCAGCGAAAAGCATTAACAGCAATCAAAGTATCTCCTTTGCTTTGTCTCCCAGTCCTGTTTTTTGAAACTGCCTGAGTTCTTAAAATACCAACCTGGATTACACAATAAAAAATACTGAGAGAAATCAATATTATGTCTTGGCATTATAGGTCAAAGAGAAACCCAGGGTTGGTGTCACTGCTACATGTAAAACCATCTAGACACAGGGAAGGAAAGAACATCTTCCTTCTCTCTTTCCTGAAGCAAAGTAAACATGTTTCATGGTAGCCCATTGATTATTGAAAACATGCTTATCTATCATAACATCTAACATATTTATCTATTAAAACATATTTATCTATTTTTCTTGAATAAAACCACCTAGAGGTAGATAGAATCTGTCATTGTTTTCAAAACAAACAAAAAAATTACCATGGTCTTTTAAAAGGTATTCGTCTTCATCTAATTCTTGATCAAGCCAGACCTATTTTCTATTATGGAATTTATGTCTGAAGCCTCTTAAGTTACTCAAGACTTACAGCTAGCTCATGTTCTAAGGACACCCAACAACTTCTAAATAATATTCTAAGTAGCAGTGCTTGAATTATTTCCTCAGAGAGAAATGTCTTTTAAAATATTTTAGGAAGAGGTAAGGATATTAGGTGTGTTTTTACGCAGAAATGTGTTAACCCTGTGGCTGATGCCAGGAGAAGCTATCTAAAGCTGGTCTTCTTTTTAAGGTGTACACAAGAGGTGGGGGAGAGGTCTAGAAAAAAACAAATGTAGGGGAGAAATGTGGAGTGACAAAAGGAAGAGAGAAGGAGCAAGGAGAGCATGCTTTGTCTTCATTTCTCAAGATGGATCTAGAACCATGAAAAAGTGTCATGTGTTCTTCAATACCTCATCTCATAAAATTCTTACATTAATGTTATGTGGGCAAAAAGCCTGTTATATGATCACGACTTTGGTTGTTCTTTGCCCCTGCTCCTGAGAGGGAGCTCCTAAAACCTTGGAATTTCTTGAGTGATAGGAGTCTTTGTTGTTCACAGTGGGAGCCCCTTGGGCCCAAGATGAGTTTATGCTAATTGAAGTGACTCATGGTAGACCTCTGGATAGTTTCAGGAGGTGGTTGGCCATTCTGGAAAGTCTAACCATATTATTAGGGGGTGACATAATATTATCCCAACTTTTTGGGAGGGGAGGGAAGCTGAACCGGGTTCGGTCATGGGGCCAGTAATTCAATCAATCATGCATACATAAAATTTCAATAAAAAAATATGGCCATCTGAATTTCAAGAGCTTCCCTGGTTAAAAGCACAACCTTCACATTTAGGACCTTCCTGGATATTATCCTGTGCATCTCCTCATTTATCTGTTCCTCATTTCTATCCTTTATAATACAGCTATAATTAATCATAAGTATAGCCATTTCCTGAGTTCTGAGCAAATTATAGACCTTAGGAGACAGGGGAACTTCCAACAAGTTAGCAAGAAGTGTGAATGATCTAAGAATCCCTGAGTTTGGGCTGGTGTCTGAAGTGAAGACAGTCCTGTAGAGGACTTTGACCTTAACCTGTGAAATTTGACCTGACTTCATATAGTTAAAGTCAGAATTACATAGCTCAAACCAAAAAGTTATGTTATTCACCTAAGGTACTCTGAATACCAAGTTGGAGAAGAGCAGACTCCAACACTCATCCTCCTTGCTGTAGATGCAAATGCTTTCCAGTATACCTTGCTGAATTTTAACCTATGTCAGGAAATGTTCAGATTAGATTCAGGGAAGATTACAGTTAAAGCTGGCTTAACACATGTAAACACATAATAAAGTATGCGATGTTTCCAAAAATATATAAAAACAACTACAAAAATATATGAAATTTGTTTCAAGAAATAATCCATCTATAAATGTAGATGCAGTGATGCCTAAATCTGTTCTTAAACTGCTACAGCCTGAAATTTAATCTAGAGAACTTTGGCTGATACTGCTCTAAAATTAAACATTAAGCCAGTTTGAGTGGTATCACTGCCTCATATTTTGGAAGTTTTCTAATTTCACTTATTTTTGTTCTGCTTTTTTAGCAAAAACTCAGGAAGTAAAGTCACACTTTTACTCACCCTAATCTCAAATGTGCAGAAAAAAAATGATGCATTTTTAATCTCTATAATTGACTTTGTTTCTCACAAATTGCTGGTGTGTGTGTGTGTGTGTGTGTGTGTGTGTGTGTGTGTGTGTGTGTGTGTAGTATCTCACTTTGTGGGACAGAGTATAGGTGACTTTTACAGATTTTTTAAGTTATCTTTTTTTAAGTATAATGTATATACGTAAATATATACAAATCGCAAATATTCATCTGAGTGAATTTCCTCAAGTTGAACATACCTATACAACCTGTATCCAAATCAGAAAAATAGAACATGATTAATACCTCAGAAGCTCCCCTGTTATTCCTTGGTCAATATATTGGGGAATGATACTTCCATAACTGTATTCAAAGTCATTGGTGGTGGTCTCTGAGACATAAACCATCCTACTGCCATCAGTTGTGGACATCTGTGGCCAGCATAATTAAGCACTGTCCATTAGTCATCCCTGCTGACTGGGCCCCATGAAGATGCTATAGACCTGTCCCTCCTAAGAAAATTGAATGACTCTCACATGATTCTGGCTCATGTGGTCACTATGCAGCTTTCCAATACAGAACCTCTTTGCTTAACCACAGTGACACCTTCTAGCAGTATCCTCTACTATTCTGTCAACTATTTCTCTTTGGGGAGGATAGAAATACTTGAGTCATCCATGTTGTACCCAACTCAAGCTCTCCCTCCTAACAAGACTGCACCATGAAAATTTCTTAAATGGAACCACCCTAACTTGGGACAAGAACATTCTGAGATGCAGTTGTTGGTCTAAGAAGGAAGATCTGATATACCTATCTCCCCGTCTCTGCTCTTCTGCCTCTGCAGCAGCATCATTGTTTAATGCCATGATGGCTATGGCTGTGTGCAGAAATAGAGGCTTGTGGGCTCCATCTAATGTGCTCTCAGAAGCATGCCAAATCCATGTTATTTGGATGTTGCATACCCAGCTGGATGAGCTCAAGAAAAGCTGGCCCCACCACTAGATCCCATGAGCTCAGGAAGAGGTCTCAGACATCTAACCAATTACTCCTCATTCATCTTCCTTCCTTTTACCTCTGTCTTTTAGACCTAGAAACAATAGTCTTCAAATTTTCCTTTGTTACACATCACATCCTCCTATTCTAGGGCATCAACTCTCCCAACTTAGCTTTTCTTTCTTTCATTGTGGACTATCTATCCCCTATCCTAGTGGCCATAAGCAAAAAGGGCATCTTCTCTACTGTGAAAGAAAATTGATCAAATTCTGTCAAAGTTAAAAAATATTTTCTAGCCCAACAATCCTGAATTTTGAGATGCTTGCCTTGTGAGAAGGGTGAGGGGATTCTGCATTTTATGTCAAGATCTGATTTTTTTAAAAAATATCTGATATAACAAATTTAATCCTAATCTGTTTTCTCTTGCCCTCTCCTCCACTTCATTTTTCTTGTCTAGATTAAAAAAAAAAAAAAAACTGCCTGAAGAAGAAGAGGGAGAAGTAATATAAGTCATTCACAAAGAAATATGCAACCAAAAGGCATGTTTGAACAATGTTCTTGTTTCTGTCTGCATTCAGACATGTCTGTGGAGTGGTTCTCTTTTTGTTTTACTCTACCGCAGTATGACTCTCTAATTTTGGTGATCTGTGAAATTGTTTATCCTCAACAAGAGAACATTACAGCCTACCTCTGAGGACCAGGTCTACTCCTGGCAACACCAAAGGCTAACAGATAGTTCCAGGCCAGTTCCATAATGTCAGGGGTTTTTTCTTTCTTATTCAGTACCCTCTTTTGATCAAGGCCAAAGTTAGGCTTCAAGACTTAAAACAATGATCTTCAATGTTGCCAGACTATTTCTAAACAAGTGCTTGTCCAGAGCATGCTGCTGTTAGGAGAACTAGAGCTAGTCTCTCCTGCTGCTTATTTCAGAGTAAGCTGTTGAATCATCTGACATGACAATGGCTTCCCAGTAGCATTTAAGACTCTGGATGGAGTATATCAGGCAGTTACCAAAAACAAAAATGTTATTCGTCCTTATAACAGGCTGGCAAACAGGGACTTAAATTGCAAAACCAAGACAAGAAAACATGTCTTGGAATTCCATAGGGTTGGTTGTAGAGAGCTGGGTGCCTTTTTCTTTGAGCCTAGTCACAGACTATTTTACTTGCCTAGAGTATGTAAGTGAAGCAAGACATATTTACAATGGTTAGTTAAGAGAAAAATAATATCTTTGTGATTATTGATGTCAAGTCTGGCTGATAAATTTATACTAGTTCATTGGCTTTCCAAAGAAGTAACTGTCTCAATCATAACACCAGCTAAGGTCAGAGTTAAGTTTTGGACTTAATGTAACTTTTCCTATTCCGTTATCCCTACGATGGGACTTGCCACTCACATAGTATGCATGGCTATGTCAGTTATCCCTCTGGGATCTTTGTTGAGTAGACTCTGCTTCCTTCTTTCTGAAAGTTTATGGATACTTTTTGTTCATGGAAACATGTTTCACTGGAGGGGTAGTAGTTTTAAATATCTGAAAATCTCTAAGGATTTTTCTGAATATTCAAGATTAACATGAGATTGACAATACACACTAAATTATTCTTATTTCAAGATAAGCCTGATGATCACATAAGCAGTAGGTTCCAAAGGAGCATGAACTGATTTAGATTATAAATATTATTTTTGCAATAGTATTGATCAAATATATTATCCCTTAAGAAATTAAACAATTCCAGCAAAGCAGCCTGGAGTATATCTGATTATTGGACTAACCTGAGTCCAACATTAGTGCCAGTGGGCTAGGATTTTTCTGAGAGGGTTGTAATGGCTTTAGCAGAACCATTTTGTTAACATAGGTCAAGGTTCAATTTTTATCAGACTAAACTGGGGACCAGTTATGTGAAAGAAATTTATGTAGCAAAAAAAAATATGTAGAAGGAAATTTACTTTGAGTGTTTAAAGAAACAGTGCTTAAATTTGTGTCCAGAAATTATGGTATGATAAAAATATTCCGAAGTGTTTTGTTTTTTTCTTAAGTGGAAGAAGCCCATGGCATGGGGGTGGGGTGAGTGACAAAAGTAACAATATAAAGATCAGAAAGATCACATTAAGAGGGTGTCAAAGAATAACACTGAGAATGATTTGATGAGTATTAGAGAAAGGAAAGGATAAACGTGCTAAAGAATCAAAAAATTTATCCGATTCTGACATTTTTAGTGAAAGCAATCCATTTCTGCACTCAAAAACATCTAGAAAATTCCTAAGAACCTACAGTATGAGGTTTCTTGATGGAGTAGACATCCAGTAAACAGGAAGAAATGACTTAAGTCTTTTAAGTTGGGAAACATAAGCCTAAGGACTAACACTTTGGAATTTCACTGTATCATTTATTAACAATATTTGATAGAGTCTACTCCCATTGAGAGTCAAGAGAAGTTTTTCTCTGATGCTTTTTTCAGAAGACCAAATCTTCAGGTCTCAGATCACGCAGCAGCTGCTTTAATGGCTTTTTTAGAAATTGTTTGTAGCTGTTGGTGATAAAGTAAGAAGTGTTTACTTTCCTTTACTTCAACTTATAACAAAGTAGAATCTAAAATCAAAGCCATTCTCAAAATCATGAGGCACCCTGTTAATATAGGAAATAGTATCTGGGCCCTAGAACAGACTGACCCAATTGCCGTGAAGGCTAATGAGAATAAGGCTTTAGAAAGTTTGAGTTTTTGAAGGCTTTGATTATTACATTTTTAGAATTTTATTAGTTATTTATCTTTCCTGAGTGAGTTTATAAATGATAAAATAAAGTTTCTGAGTAAAAAGTAAACCTTACAGAATTCTTAATAATAGCACCAATGAGATATGTGTCCTCACTATTTCCAGAAGAAATAACCTCAACCATGTTCATGTCCCACTGTTACAGTCTTTTTGTGTCACAGGAGGTGGGACAAGATCAGAAACATCCTTGGCAATACCCCCGTGCTCTTGTAGATAATATCATGAAGCTTTTTACAAAATTCTACTTTTCTTATGGCTTATTATAACTCTGGGTAAAAGCAAAACGTCTCAATTCTAATTGTCTCTAATTCACTCTCCTGTAGTGGTCAGGATAGTTTTTTGTTCCTAAAGTATTTCAAAGTCATGAAATAACCTAAAATTATATATACTATCAGTATAAATATTTACTTCTTTATCTTTTGTCAGCTGACAGATCTGGTTGAGATCAATCAATTTAGCCATTTGGAAATATTTAATTTCTCAACAAAGCTTATATTTCAAGGGTAAATTCAAGTTTCTAAAGCATACCTAGGTTCATGATTTTTAGGTTTCCTTTTAAAGTATGAATTGTATAAAGCCACAATAAAATTAGAGTTATCGCATCTAGAAGGTCCATATTGGTCATAAATAGTTCCCAAAATGACGTTAGGTAATTGTTGTTATTTTTTTTCTTTAGGTAAAGAAAAGAAGGTGGTTAGATTTAGAGTGATGCAGCAATGGATGAAAAACTTTGAAGTAAAAAGTACAGGGAGCCATGGTTGTGGGACCAAAGTATCTCGCCTCTCTGTTTCTCCTACCTTTTTGAGGTGACCTGTTATTTAAGGTGACCTAGTTGTGCTTCTGTTCATTCAGACCTCTGGAAACTCTAAATACTGGTTGCTCTATAGTTTTTTTATAATTTTGTTGTGGTTGCCAGAGTAGGCATGCACAGCCACTACCTTCTGCACCATCTTGAATCCCCCTCTCTGGTTTACTTTTAAATACTGAGGTTAGAGGACTAAGCCTCTCATTATAATTCTGAGTGATTAAAACCTGAAGAATTTTAACAAATCTAATAATTTCTAATTCCTTTTATTCTCTAGGGTAAAATAAATTATTATTTTGAATTTTGGAAGAGCAAAATAAAGACTGATCGCTGCAGAAAACAAAATATAAATCATAGCTATTTAAAGTCAGAAATAATTTTAGATATTGTAACAACAGAATAAATTACGTTTGTAATTAAAAACTAAATTAAGGAAAAAAAGAAAGAATTTTTAAAAAACTGATGGAAATGTAAAAAATGTACTAAAGTTTAACAGAATAATTAAATTACAAAAGGAAACTTTATAATAAAAGCATAAAATAGCTCAATAATTTATTTAAATTTCACTGTTTTACATTATTTATGTAATAAATTCAAGTATAGAATTTATTATTAAACTGTAACATGTATATATTTTGGCATGCACAGATATATAAATAGGTAATTATTTAAGTTTTTATCTAGAGCTTTAAAATAAAATTAACATTAGTATATTAAACTATATACATCATATTAAATGCGTTCTATGAAAAAACAAAAATTTCTTAAGCATAGAATCATTTATATTTTCTTTTATACATATTTGTATTTCTTTAACACATCTTATATATATGTAGTTGTATTAAATCATCTTTAATCAAAATAATCGACTTCCTTTTCTACTCACAAGAACTAGAAAACAAAGAAAACTAAAATTGTTTTACTATTTTTTCTACCTAAACACTATATTTTTACAATTGAAGTGGATGGATGCACACAAATATAAATGCATACATATTTATTTCTATTTATATACTTTGGACAAGATAAGTGTCATCCAAAGATAATTGCATATTTTGTTGTTGTATCTATTGCAATTTAAAATAGTAGAAATATGGTTATTAATAAGTGTTCTGTGTCTGCTTTTTACTTACACATTTCAGGCTTTCAAAACATTAATGAACTGACTCATCTGTACAAGATCTTAAAGTTAGATAAGAATTGGAAAATTACAATTTAGTTCATATATAAATCTTTATGATAACGGTTTAGTAAGAATTTAATAAAATTAGAACCTTTAAAAAGACATCCATCATTATCATTTTAATTATCATTTAATTACATATATATATATAAATCTAAGTTTATATTTATATCTTAATCTTAAACCAACTATGTAAACAGTAGTTAACTAATCTACATAATCTGAAATAGGAAATTGATGAAGTTTAAATAACGGGAATTTCACTGTAGTCTTTAACACACAAAAATACTTTCCTGACATTATGCTTATATGGCAAATTCATTTCCAAAAGTCACTTTTACCTTCAACCAAAAGCCATTGCTTCTTAGTTCAAAACTATAATAACAAAGGCTTATTTATGTAAAATATGCTTAAGTGTTCGTAAAGAATACCACTTAATAACTTTTCTTTTTCTTTTCACATTTTAACATCCTTATTGAGGTATCATTTACATACCATGAAATTGCAAAGGATTTTGTAACCTCACACAGACTTCATTTCTGTAAGATAAATTTTCTCTGATTCAAACAGGCTTTGCCTAGGGAAATGATATTTTGATTCACTTGTTTTTCTACCCTTATTCTACCTCTTCTGCATGCTTATTCCCTTAATCATTAAGCCTTAGAACATAACGTTCCAGCCAGTACCAAGTCTTTTAAGAATAAAGTTTCAGGTGTCTTGATCATGAGAACAATAAGTTTCAATTAAACTAAGTATAACCTCTTGGCTTTAGGTATGCTTCAGCCCCAGACCCATCATGGTGGAATGGCCCCACCAGCAATGAGACTACAGAGGATGAGGCGATGGATGATTTCTGAATCAGACATGATTATCAATTACCCCAGCCTCATCCAATCAGTGGCTCTCATTGACCCCAACTTCCTTAGTTTCTGTGACTAACGATTTTCCCCCTATAGAATTTACCCCTTCCAGACACATAGCGGGCCATGTCTTTGAGCAGTAGCTCACCTGGGACTTGCAGCTCTCTAAAGTAAACCTATTCTTTCTTTGCTGTGAAACCTATACATATCTTACTGAACTCAGATGCATGCAGGCAGACAGACCTCTTTGCTCCAGGAACAATTTTAAGACCTTGATTCTTCCCTGATGTAGATGTTGAAACTCTAATCAGCTGCATTCCATAAATTTTGATGTTAGATTTTAATTTTCATGTAGTTCGAAATATTTTCTAACTTCTTTTGTGATTTGTTATTTTGATCTGAGAGTTACTTAGAAATGTGTTGTTAATTACTAAATATTTAGATATTTTTTTCTGCTGATTTCCAATTTAATTGTTTTAGTTGGAGAATATATTTTGTATGATTTAGATTATTTTAAATTTAATGTTAATTTGTGACTTTGCATATGGTGTATCTGGAGAATGTTACATGTGCACTTGAAGAAATTTGCATATATCTCAGTAGTCAAGTTGGTTGACACTGTTGCTCAGTCCTTCCATATCTTTGTTAATTTTCCATCTAGTTGTTCTACAAATTATTCAGAATGGGTTATTGAATTCTCAAACTATAACTACTGAAACACATACCACAGGGAATTATGAGCCTTCATAGTAATAAGGTATTAGAAAAGACCTATAGGAGTTAGACTCATGTGAGTTATTTATGGAGAGGCTTCAAGGAAGCAGGACTTTGTTCTGCATTGAATGATGTTAGAAAGTGGTGACAACTGCATAATTAGGTATGTTAACAAATCTCATCCAGAAGGTGATAGGACAGTGAAGCTAAAACTGATTGGTAAACAAACAAACAAATAAACAAAACAAAACAAAACACAGAAGTTATTCATATTACAACCAGGAGAGAAAAAATGGCATTTTTGTGGTTTGAGCAACCTTTATGCTTTTGTTTGTATTCTATATGACTTCAGAGGGCTCTTGTTTTCTCTTGTTCCATCTTGATTACAGAGTGACACAAATGTTTCATAATCTGTTTGAATTCAGTAAGAGAACACCACTGTCTAGCTGTAAGTACCAGGCCAACTCCTGGCAACACTACAGAATAACTAACAGTACCAAACCAGTTTGCAGTTACCTGAGGCTATTTTTCTCTTTCTCAATGTAAAAATCCAGTAATGGAAGTATAAGGGTATGGCCTAACAGGATGCTGAGGTGGATTGGAAGGCCATCAGGTTCCTACAGGTAAGAACAAGGTTTAGATTACACATGGTGGGCATCCTTTGATTGATGAGATTATGCTGGCCTGTATAGGAAAAACTTGATGTCAGAGGTATCAGTGTGAAAAACATCACTTTCCACTCTAGAAGAGTCCAGCCTGCTTGGGTCCGTCCAAAGAGCCCTGTTGGCTGCCATGCTCTCTTTGTGAAATCAATTGGTGAACATATGTTTTTGGAGTTAGCCATAGAAGAGGAGCTATCCTATATTTTATTTTCTAAGAACCTCTCTCATGTGGCCATGTTCATTCTCTCTGCTTGAAAATCTCTTTCTGCAGTGGAGGCTACAATTAAAGCTACATGGGCTTTCTATTGAGTACTAATGTGGAATTTGTAGAATGACTGTTTTGTGTACTTTCTCCAATTCTTGAAATTTGTCATTGATTTTTGATGTCTTCTAATACTGTTATTTCACTTTTCATTTTTATGTAATTTTTGAAGCACCATGCAAAATTCTTATAAAAATATTATTATATGATACTGTTAAAAATTACTTTGGTTTCTCTTCAGATACTATTTATCATAGTCTGTTTTTGAAAAAAACTTCTTAGCTTCTTTTTATAAAGAACAGATGTATCAGAAATAAAATAGTAATTGTGTCTCTAGAACTTTTCCACTTTAAAACATCTGTGCATATTGCAGTGGCCACTATTTTCCTCTTAGAAGCAATTTTCCTTATCTATATTGGGCTCTGCTAACTTCAGAGAGGCTTCTCTTGTGTAGCCAGTTTCTGATTTTTTAAGTTGTCATGTCATTAGTTTCTCTTAGTAGAGTGGCCAGCAAGACACCTTCTTGCCTTGAAGGCTCTTCAAACTCATGATGGGGTCAGGGGACAGAGAATTCACCAGAATAAACTATGTAATCACACAGACCATGTATTTGAGGTCTTGTTCCAAAGCTTTTGCAACCTTTGAAGAAATTTACAAACATAGTGTCTTTTGGTATACTCACACACTGGTCCTAGGTGAACTATGCCTTCCTCAGCCTTATTAGCAAAATGACCATGCTATGAAATTTTAACTCTTCTATCTGATAAGACACATTTCTCATCTGCATAGTGATCCAGAAAACTTAACTGATCATCCCATCACAGTCATCTAGACTTCAAAGCTGCTCTAAGAACCCTAGGTTAACAGGACACATAGGGGAGGATCAGATAGTAAGCCAAGGATGCTGGATGGAGGGACAGAAAACCAAGAGGAGAAACCTGAGAAGGGAGTAGGAGTGAAGCTGTAGACTATAGTCTGAGTCTGAGACCTGGGAGAGGATGCTAGTGAGAGGGAGTCGGTGGGAGAGTTCCATGAGAAGGAGAGCATGGTGAAGGGGCCGGAGGAGGAACAGGAGCTGAGCCTCATCTCTTTGTGCCTGGCCTCTCTCTACTGAACTCGGGACCTGACAGCCAGCCTTTTATCACTTTGCCTGGCTGGCCAACCCCCAGCCTTGCTCCAAATGTCACAATGAGACCTTGTGACCTCACGCTTCCCTTCCCAACTTGTGATTCCACTCCAGGAAGACCTTTTGAGCTATCCCTCCAGAGAGCCCCAACAGCATTTCTTGTCTCCTGGTTCTTGCTTCCTTCTCACTCATCTCACATCTGTCTGCCCACTGTAGGGCAAGATATCCCAAGTTTTCAGGAGCCAAAATTGGGTCTCATTCTGAGAATATGGGGGTGAGCTGGGTCTGAGAAGCTAAGCAGAAGGGCTACTCGGAAGTGCAAGTTCTGAGTCAAGATACAAGTAGCTGCTGGGTGGTTCTGACCTCACCCCAAGCATTTGACCCCACCCTTTTAAAACACCTTGCTGCACACTCTGCTGGGGTTTCCATGGTGACAGTAAACCTGCCTTAACTGCCTTGGCTACTGTGTCCACTCCACTACCAATCTTGTTGACTTCTGGAGAGTTGACAGCCCAGATGTGCAGATGTGATGAGATTCAGGGAGAAAGGCTGCCTAACATGAAGGGTCTAGCCTTGAGAAAAAGGTGATGCGGCAGGGAAGGTGAACAAGAAGAGTTGAATCTCTGAGTTTGGGGGCTCAGAACTGAGGGATCAGGGCAATAGCAATGTGGTGAACAGGAAATAGGGGTCTTGGGAGCTTAGATGAAGGTTCACAGACGGAGGCATGGCGGAGGGACACTCAATGTTCCTGTGTCCCAGGGACCAGCACTAAGACTAGATGAGAAAAGACACAGGGGAGGAACCAGGAGAAGCTCCATCTGTGTAACAGGTTCCTGTGGTGGGCTTCTCTCATAATTGTTAAGTAATGGAACTAGTCCACGGAAACCCTGTTCTTCCTTATTTCTTTCTTACTTGGGCTTTTGCCTTTCTATCTTATCTGCCATGGAAAGATATGTTAATTTTTTTTTCCTCATAAGGTAGTATTAAGATCATTGAAATACCCAGAGTATTAGACAAAGAAGCTAGGCTATCCAATTCTATCCTTAAAGTCAGAATCAAACTGCTTGCTTAACTTGCAGAAAAACAGAGTTCATTCTACAGTTCATTCTCCACCCAACTTTACTGTCAACCATGTACCTCCACGCACATTAACAGTTGCTTATGATCAGTTTCCACATTATCACCCACAAAAGAAAATAATCTTGAATGATCAGCCTTTATGAAATTCATGTTACTATTTTTCTGAGCACACTATTTAGTTCAACTGGATTTTTTTTTTAATAATAAGACTCAATGAAGAAAATGGTACTTGATCTATTGCAAACTCCTTAAACTGGTTAATTATTCTCAAACATGGCCCTACTGCTATTTGCATCTCATCACAAGTTCTATATCTCCCAACTTGGTCTATGCCTGGTTTTAGTAAGAGAAGTTCACTTAGACGTGGTGGCACAAATCGCTATGAAAGTTTCTAAACACTTGCCCTCAATTGCTGTACTTATTTTATCCTAGATCTGTAGTTTCAGCAGTGGTCCACAGACCTCAACATGAATAACACTTATTTAGGCTTTATTTTCTCCCCAAAGATGGGGAGCTACTAGAAGCAATATTTAGTTCATTTTCATAGCTTGTATAAATCATACTATGACAAATTGCCCTGCACTTAGATTGTTTTTTTTTTTTTTCTTCAGTATTTGAGTTATACAATGAGGCTATGTCGTATTTTAGTCATGGTAAATCATGATCTTCTACATCCAAGAAGTCTTTTTACATGGCTGCCTTTCTTTGGGTTCAAATCAAAATGAAAGTTTGTGTTGTTTAATTTTGAGTATGTTTTTTCCTAGTGGAAACTCAGCAGCAGGAGATTGAGTTGCATTCAAAGCACAATGTAATTATTGATCTCTTGAAATGTATTTTCTTCTTTTATCTATAATTACAATTTTTCAATTCCTCTTTTTCAAACTTCTTCCAAAGGAAATCATTTATGTATTTAATGTCTTTTATTTTGTGTGACTTCATATAAAATGTGTAGTGTTGTAATATATGCATATATGTTATTTTAATTTTAATATGCTACTGTGTTCTAACTCATTTTGTTTCTTGCTCTTTTAGTCTTAACTTCCTTTAGACCATGCCAATAGCATAGGGCTTGTTGGCACATTAGTGTTCCTTTTTAAAAAAAAAAAAGAATCCAATTAGATTTGTGGTTAGCAACCACTGGTGGCAGGTCAGATCTGGTCCTATGTTTTTTTTTAATGAAAATAATCTTTTATTGGGACATAAGCATTCACATTCATTTGTGTACTATATATGAACGTTTTCAGTCTGCAATGGTCAAGTCTAGTAGTTGTCAGAAAAAACACATAACTTGCAAAACCAATTCTATTTGCTATCTGACACTTTACAGAAAGTTTGCAGCCCTGAACTAGATGATTTACTACAATTACCACATTTTCATTTTCTAAAATTTTCCCTTTCTGCTGACATGCTTACTAAGAAGGATTTGAGTTAATGTAGAAAGACAAACAAGCAAGCATTTACCATGATTGCAGAGATTTTCCAAAGGCAACTTTCCGCCTCAGAAACCCCACTTGTGGTTATGTGAGCAGGCCTCAGTGCTGGCAGAGCTCATCACACATTGAAAATGCTCTTTCAACAAGCTCCATGTTAACTCCTGTGGATTTTATGGGCTGGAATAATTAAGTCATGGTGTCTAAGAGTGCTTTTAAAATCAGTCTTGTAAATTAATGCAGAGTGGAATAGAAGTTGATCTCAATGAGAACTGTTTCTTGCTCTTTATTACTAAGTGTGCCCTTATATTTTTAATAGTAATGGTGGATGGCAATTGTTATCTATATTATATATTATTGTAAAGGCTCAAGGCTTTGGAGAAAACATTTAAAAATACAGAAGGCTCAAACACTTGGGAATTAAAGTAGAGCTGGTGAGGGCAGAAAAACCAAAGCTTTTAGCATCAAACAAATGTCTTTCAGACCATTACTGCTCTTCTCAGTGCATTGTCATTTATGTTTTCATTCTGATCTTGACAGCATCTCTTACTGGGGTAGTTTAATAAAGTTGTAATTGACAGGAGTTAAATCACTGTGTAGTACAGTGCTTGGCACACTGTAGGCACTCAGTAAATGTTTGTTAGATGAATGAGTGGGCTATGATGGTACATTCTATTGAACCCCAGCCCTCTAAAAACTTTAAATGTTAGAGAAATACTGCCATAGACCTTCAGTGATGACTGTCTAGACCACAGCATAAAAAGAGTTCAGACATAAATGGACAATGAATTATGTTAAATACCTGCATTGTTGCATGGAGGGGAAGTTTTGGGTGAGACACAATAAAAAATCAAAATGACAAGCTTCACTGAAGTCTAATTTCCACTTTGTTGGTATAGTTAACTTCAAGTAAACTGTTTCCATATCATTAAACCTATGAGTGTCCTTTAGTAATTACTCACTACATAAATTTTCACAGTGCATCTGGACTTCACTTGTCTTCAATTCCTTTGCAAGGATTCAAATTAAATTAAAACTTCATTATATAAAACATATATTCAAGTCAAAGATCCACCTTAGCAAATAATTCTTTTTCGGTAAATATATGAAAACCTGGTTCATGAATGTGCTATTTATTTTTTACTCTTACTATAGTCACCCTTTTATTTTGTTGTGCAATATTTAATATTTTCTGAAAGACAAAGAATGATATGACAAACTCATTTATACACTACCGAACTTGATAAATGAAACATTTCGATCCAGCTGAAGCCCTAGTGGTTTCATCCCTGATCACAGAACTCACTCTCCCTATTAGATGTAACAACTCTCTAAATGTTGGGGACTATTATATCCATCTGTTTTTTTATATTTTTCTACATATATGGTTATCCTTAAAAATATACAGTATTGTCTACATGCTCATAATCTAAATGTAACTGGTATCATAATTTAGATATTTTTCTACAAATCCTTTTTCTTCAATCAGTATTACATTTTTGAGTTTTAACTATATGGATACTATAAACAACAATGTAAACAAAGCCACTTTAAAATGAAGCCAGAGCTTCTATGCCAGAGGAATGGCCTTGCACATCTTAAACTTCAAACCGTGGAATGTTTTTTAAAACGGGTAAAATAAACTTTAAACTGGGCCCGAGCAAATTTGCACCATGCAAAAGAACTGTTTGCAAAGATAACAAGAAAGCAGTCATTATGACTACCGGACTAGTGAATACTGAACTGAAAACTTAAAACATTGTTTAGAATTAATATCACTATGTTATATTGTCTATACCAATAGAAATGCCTTCCTTCTATTGATGAAATTGTTTCCCTTCCCTTTCTCACATACTCATTGCTTTTGTCCCAATCAAAACATTATTTAGGCTTTTGCCTGAATTAATGATTAGCTATTTTTATTGATTTTAAATAAATGTTTGTTTGCCTCTCACTTTAAATGAACTTTTTTATTTTTAAGTTAACAATCCATGTGCTGTTGTATAATATTCCATTGTATAAATATAGCATGACATTTTAATCTATTCCATTTTTGATTATTATGGTTTTTTCAAAAACTTTTTTTTTTTACTATTACAAACTATTTTTTGAGCACACATATACATTTCTCCTTGTGGACATATGCAAGAGTTTCCTTGGGATGACATCTAATAGTAATAACATTGATACTACTAAAAATAAACTTTTACTGAGAACTAAAAATCTAACTTCTAAGCATTTTACATATATTAAATTATTTTATACCTACACCAGCCCTATGAGATAGATCATTTTTATCCTTCTTTCATGGATACTGAAAAGATAAGTGGGCAATTGATAAGTCATACACTATGCAACTTTTCAATTTTACCAAGTAGAGAAGATAATCCTTTAAAGTATTATAACAACTTCCATTTCTATTAGAAGCATATACAAATTCTTATTGGTATATATTCTTGTAGCACTTAATAATGTCAGACTTTCAAAACTGGGTTTGAAAATCTTTATAGGGTTAAATAACATACATTCATGTATTATTCGTGTTAATAACTCATATGAGACGGAGTGAGAAATCAAAGTAAATTCTGTCTTAAGAGTGTGGGTGAGTAAGGAGATAACAGAGGTTGGGAGTTGAGAATACAGTAAAATGTCCCTAAGAGAGTCCAATGGTACTGATTGTCCAACACACAGCTATTCAAAGGGTGAATACACCAACAGAGTTTTGGTTTCCTCAATGCAATGCTCACATGCTTATTGGAAAGTCTGAACTAAAAATTAGAGCATTGAAAAATCTCATTTCTACCTTGCAATTCTTTCATAGAATGAACATTTTAACTTTAGAATGAGTGATGTGTTGTAATCACCTCCACCTCCTCTTTGTAGTGAGTGATTTAAATAGCACAGAGAAAAATTAACAACTTTTATTAAAATACAAAATACTCACTTTTCCCCAAATTGGTTAATTTTTCTTACATCTTCTACAAAAAGAAAGAATGTATATTATGCGTGTTTGATGGAGAAATATACTCAAATTATCAACACAGAACATTAAAAATCTTTAAACTGTGGTCAAAGCAGATAAAGACAAAATTTTCCAGCTATTGGAACTTGTGGGAAATGGTATTTTATACACACACACATACACACACACATACACACACACAGTTATACTAACACTTTAAGCACATAGAGAACTTAAGATCTCACCAAATGGAAAATTCCCAGTGTGGAAGTGGGGTTCTCACCACAGGGACTGCTGATTCCTTCCTAATCAAGAGCCCCTTGGTGTTCAAAAGATTCAGAAACTAGCATATTCGTAAGGGAGCTATGCAAACACACTTGACTGAATAAAAGTGTAGAACTGTTTTGAAAGAAGTTCAAGCCATAAAAAGTTAGGACATGCTCACAGCAACAGAACAAACCAAATTTTAGTCACACATCCTATGTTTTTCATGGTAAACTTCTTTACTTGCAGAAAACTTAGAGATACTATTACCTCCACAAAACAGTACCTCGGAATCCTCAAAGGGAGCATTCCAGACTTTTGAAAATTCTGATTTCCTATTGAATTTTACAGAAGAAGCTTTATGAGGCTAGGCCCCACCCTTTCTGATTCTGCAATTCCAGAGAAAACATCAACAGTAAAAACAGAAGCTGCTTTCTTGTTTCTCAGTCCCACCCGTTTTGAAAAAACTCCGAGTTCTTTAAATACCAATCCGGATTGTCTAGTAGAAAAAAATGAAAGAAATAAATATCTTTTCCTAACATTCAGGTTATAAAGAGAAGGCTATTTTCAGTGTTGCTGTTATTGGCCAAATCCCCTTGGCTCAGGGTCAAAATGTCTTCTCTTCCTCTTCCCTGGAACAAAAAAACGTATTCCATGGTAGACTCTCAATTATGCAGGGTTTGGTTTCTGGGCTATTTCGTTACTGTAAGCCATTTCTTATTCTCCCATAAAATTACCTGAAGGTAGATGGAGTCTGCCATGATATTCAAATTTAAATAAAGTGCTTCTTTTAAAAACAATACTATTCTTCATCTGTGTCTTGATTATATTATTATATATATATATTATATATACATATATATATATATATATATATATATATATATATATATATATATATATATATATATATATATATATCAGATGACTCTACCAGAAACCTGTCTCAGGACAAATAACACTCATACAGATAACGACGTGCCTTGCAAGATCTTTTTTCTTGGTAGCAAGTTAATTTAAAAGACATTAGCTTCTAAATAGTTCATGAACTGAGGTCTTGCTAATTACTATGTTATATTTATAATTACTGTACTATATTATATATTAGATATATTATTATATTATATATTGTTACATATAATATATTATTATATTATATATATTACATATATATAACTACACTTTTTTATTATTATATATTATATATACATATTATAGTATCGGAGGAAGTTTGGTTCCATGGGAAGAGAAAAAAATTAGGGAAGAAATGTGAAGATATAAAAGAAGAAAAGATAGGAGAGAAGGATTGATGAAGGAGACAGAAGAACTGCTCGGTAGAATGAATCTCATCTATTAAAATATTTAATTTTTTTCTGATAAAGCAGCACATTCTTCAGGAGATGTAAGAAAATCTGTTTTCCTTAAGCAAATATTTCTTTGTTATCTTTAACACATTCTAAAGTTCTTTTTCCTTTAGGGTTGTACTGAACTCCAAATATAAATATATATTACTATTTTGGAGAAGAGAAGCAACCCAGATGATACTAAACAATGATTAATTTTAAAAAGCTTGCTTGATATACCAAAATAAACCAATAGCCAATTCCTAATTCAGTTTTATAATCTTTGATCAATGGGCTGGAGCATGGATAGCAGAGTAGAAGAGAGGCAGGGGGGAATGCAATGAGGCAATAAATTCAGGAGTCAAAAAATGGAGCCAATATTATTGATCATTGTCTTAGTTTAAAATTCCCTAGAGGCAGATGCTAAGACAAGGATTTGATGTAATTAGTATATCAGAAAGGTAAAAGGAAAATGTGTAGGACAGTAGAGAATTGAGACAAAGAAAAGAAATCACCCCCATGATGATATCAGGCCAGTAATCACTGGAATAACTGAAACTCAATCCTGTTGGAGAATTCTGAGAGTCATTGGAGAATACACACCTCAATGTTAAATGCTCTCCAGAGGCAATGGAGCTGAGATATTAGCTGAGTACTATTTTGAAGGGCATTAATTCTTTGACATTTCCAGCACCTTCCAAGAGCAGGGAGAGCCAGCACCAGTCACTAGAGAAAGCCCCTTAGCACAATGACACAAGGGTTGGTAATTGGAATCTTACATGTGCACTGAAGTGGCAGCAGGGAGGTAACTGGGTAGGTACCAACAGTGTCAGCTACAATTCTACAGGGCTAAGATAAGAAAAGGATTATCCCTTTCCTGGTTTGTATTATACCTCACAGAGCAGTTAACTTCCATGTGACACAAGCTATTTTATAGATACATCGCTTTGTGTGGCCAGTTATTAAGCACCATTAATCAAAGACCAATTTAAATTATCACTGCCAACACTGCTTGCTTTAGACCTTCTAATAAGATACCAAAGCACTGGAAATGTGAAGCTACCACAAAAATGACAGAGCACAAGCGTGTTATGTCTTTCATTTCTCAAAACATCTGCAATCATGAAGAGGTATGTTGTAAACTGAGTTTGCAGAGAGCTTCAATGCACAGCATCTCTTTTATTCTCACAAGGCTGTGGTGTTCAGATATAAGGATCATTTTGTTAGTGAGATAGCAGCCTGAGAGATTATGTGGTTTTCTTTAAAACTACTAAGAGGTGTGGACTTAACCCACTTTTTTCTCTTTCTTTTCTCCTTTGTTCTATACCTTGCTGTATTATATGGCTACTTCCAGTTTGAGAAAGATTTTAGTTAAAGTTATTTAAGAACTCCAAGGACATAGGCACATATATGATGTTTCTAAAGCTATATCAAAATAACAATGAAATATAAGAAATGAGTTTCAACTACTAACGTTATCTATGATGACAGTGTGAAGATATGGTGATTAAATCTCTTCTTTAATTCTGCCACTCGAAATTAATTCTAGATAAGTTATTACTCTAGAGAGTATTAAATGTAGAATTAGCCTGAGTTTTTTCGTATGGCATCACTGCCACTGTATCTAAGGAGTCTTCCAGGTGCGTGGATTTTTATTCACTTTCTTTAGCAAAAACACATAAAGTGAGTTCACATATTTGCTCACACTGAGTTCAAATTTATGGAGAAGAGTGGTATCTTTATTTTTCTAAAATTGACTTTTTGCTTCTCACAAGTGTCACCTGCTGGGTCATGTGTAAGTGCCCTTGTAAATGTGCATGGAAGTTTGGAGGCATTCAAATTTTCAAGCAAGCTTTTTTTGTTGTTGTTGAAGAATAACATACATAACAAATGTGCAAATATTTTAAGTGTACAGCTGCACATGTTTTCACAAAGTAAACACACCCATGGAGTAAGCACCCAGATCAAGAAATAAAATATTATCAGCACCCTAGAATTGCAACCCCCTCCCCTGCCCCGCCTTGCCACCTTCCTATTGCTAAACCTAGAGTGGGGTAATTCGTATTTTTCAACCTGGTAACTTCAGTCTGATTCAATATTTTAAACTCTATAAAATTGTACATTATATAAAATACTCAATCTGTCAGACTGCACTTTCTCCCTTCTCTATTCTAAGGGTATGGAGCAGAATATTCTCATAATTTGGAGGCAGGATGGTCTCAGTTCTGCATTCAAAGTCCTCCTTGGTTCTGGGACAAGAGTCAATGCTCACCTTGCTGTCATCAGCTGCTAGCATCTGTGTCTCTCAGGTAGTACATAGCTGAACAGTATTCAGTTACTGTCACTGCTGACTGGGCCCCCATCAGTACCTCACCTCCGGATGATACTCTAAATTTCTTCCAGTATGTGGCCATGATCTTGGCCCAGATCATTCCAATATGGCACTTATTTCCCCACCACAATGACCATGTTCCTCTTAATGGGCATGTGAGAGTTTCTGGTTCCCATCCGTGACACAAAGGAACTGAGGACAGCTTGGAGAAACCCAATTTCAGGCCGTATCCTTGTGCTTAAGTACATTTTACTACTTTCATCACTGTGAAGTTTTCTTCTCCCAGGGTCGTAAATGAGAACTATGTCTTGAAAGGGATTTTACACATATGATCACCCATCCCCCCGTATCAATCACTGACCCCTGCAGGACCACCATTGCCCACTGCCAGGTTGGAAGTGGTCATGTGCAATGCTTTTCTTTTAAACCTACAGATTCCATCCAGTATTACCAGGGAAGCAGACCATAGCCTCAGCACTCTTGGGATACCCCCAAGCTATCAATATGAACTTAGAAAAGGCAGTCACATTACCAGGGATAAAACTCAGCAACTGATATGTTCCTTCACATACATCTCCTTCCTTCTCACTCCTTAAAGCAAACTTTGATATTCAAAGCAATAATATTCAGGCCTTGTGTTCTTCAATATTATCTCCTAGGACAGTAACCCTCTGACTGAAAAAGGACTCAGTTGGGACTCCCTTAGTAAACACCTCACAGCAACCCCAGCTTCACTCTTCCTTACCCTATAACTTAGCAATAGACTGTCCGCAGAGGCTTGACCCAGAGCTTAGAACGTCCTCTGCCATAGAAAGTTGCCCTGAAACCTATGATTAATGCCCTTTCGCTTACTGATTACAATCTTTCTGATTTAGCACTCTTTCTAGACTACTCTCATCTTTGTTCCTGGGGTGCTAAGGACACCAGAAAACCATGTTGCCAGAAAAACGGCTCCATGAAGCACAACAGACTCCCAGAACCATCATGTGGCCCTGGAATAAAGCCCTGATTTCTCCTTAAATGACCTAGGCAGGACTGAGAAGGCAAGGCAATTTTTGAAGGTGTTAATTTGCTGCCTTCTCAGATCACCAGTGTTCTGACAATAAACGCTTCTTAATATCCCAATTCTTGTGTGGCTCTGTTGACTGAGTGTCACAGGCAGCCTTGACTTGGTTGCCCTCCTGTTTCATGTCTGGGCTTTTCTCTTCTCTACTACATATGCATTTACCCCTCTCCTAGTGTCATAGGTAGAAAAAATATGAAAAAAAAATTCTGTGATAGGAGCCTCCAGGTCCAACAGCTGATCTGTTTCAATGGGAACTAAAGGAGTTTTAGAAGAAACTTTCTCTCAGAATTGAGGCTGTTAAGTCTTGTTAAAAAACAATAACAACAATAATTTACGTATCAGAAGATTATCTACTGTTTCAATTTCTGCTTTCACCTTAAGCATATAGTGAAGCGGTGAGAAGAAAAAAAAAAAAAACATATTTTACTGACATTTAAAACAACATGGATGGAACTTGAAATAATCATATTAGGTGAAATAAGCCAGACAGAAAAGGTTGAAAATTACATGATATCACTTACATGTGGGATATAAAGCTAAAAGCAACAAATGTATAAGACAAACAGAGACTCATGGACATGGACTATAGCCTAGTGGTTACCAGAGGGAGAGGAGAAGGGAGGAAAAAAATTAAACTTTAAAATAAATTAAAACAAACAAACAAAACCCTTATATTTTAAAACATATCTTTCATGTAACTCTGAAGGTAAAAGTTAAAATTAAGAATTGGGATAAACCCCCTTGGTTTTGAGAAGAATCATCTTTCTAAGACACTTTTGTTATGAAATGTATATCAAAATAGGGGCCTATTATTCTTTGGAAAACTCTGAACACTGGCAACACAATTTAAATTCAAACACTTCAAAATATTCTTTTTTAAAAAATGGGACTGGCATGATCATGAGTTGGCTCATCACTGTAGAGCTTAATATGATGGGGATTCATGCTTTGCCTCCTCAGACAAAAACCAGAGGCAGGATTCTGGGGCTTTCATTCTGGAGGACATTAAAAATTTGAAGTCTTCTCAGGCCCTAATACATGGCATCATGCTAGGAACTATGGCTAGTGGAGAAATTAAAGAGAACAGCAACTAATAAATTCTAGGAAAATAGAATTGGAGGTATATTTTTAAGTTTTCTTTTGTGCAAGGCTGTTCCTTACAGTTATTCTCATGTGTCAGGAAAGTCTGTTTAAATCATCGCCCTTTTGTAAGGTATGACTGTAGGGAGGAGGCAAGAGAATTAAAGATGTTAATCAAGCCACAATCAGAGACTGCAATCTGCTGGTCTGCCCTGCAGCCAGGCCAGGAGGACACCTTCAGAACAAAGGAAGACTTCTGCTGGATTACTAAAAACTCACTCCCCACACCTGTGGAGGGGAAACAGGAACCAAGAGTCATTCCCTATGGTCTTAAAACAATCAGAAACCTATAAATTAAAGGCTGGGAACTGCCAACAGACATTTCACTCTACATATTCTTACCTTTTCACAGCTATATACTCTTCCTCTTCCTCACTGTATGTACATATCAAAGGAAATGTAAATAAAGAATGACACATAAACAGAGTTCCCTGAACGCTCAGCTCAGGGTCCCTCTCAGTGACTTTACTCTGTCTCTCACCATCCCTCTCTTACTGTCCCTCTCACTCTCTGCCTCTGAGAAGAGACCACACTCTATCTGTGGAGTGTTAACCCTTTTCTAATAAACTTTCCTTTTGACTCCAACTCTGGCGTGTGTGTTGAATTCTTTCCACACTCTCCGCCGAAGAACTCTCTTCTTCTCCCGGTGCAAAGCTTGGTGTCCCCTGACTTGGAAAATTTGCCCTGTCCTACATCAACTGGAGGGATCATCTTTGCCTACATTTTGGCAAAACAGAGCAGTGAAAGTAAGTACAACATGGAAAAAGGGTCAGGGATCTGTAGGAGGAGAGATGGGGAGGGGACTGAGCTTGAGCTTGGAGCAGGAAGGGCTGAAGGACACAGGTGAGCTTGAGAAATACTCTAGCACTCTTGGGATTCTCAGAAATGTCTGAGCAACACAGGTTGCTCAGATTACGAATCACCAAATAGTAAAGGAAAGGAAACCCCTCATATTCCAATAATTGTTTGGACTCAGAATTAGTCAAAATTAAATTATTATAAATATCATTTTCTCACAGATGTCCTTTAAGTGCAAGTAAAGAATATCATTATACAAACATACAATAAAAAAATGAATTGGTCTTCAAAGTTTTTATTCTCTGGACACCTCTCTACCCATTTGCCAGTCTGGAATTCATTTCTTAATGAAACACCTATTTCATATCTAACCACAAGATGTCAGCCTAAGCTTAGTCATCTCAATATGTTCCTGGACCACAGAATAAGTTTTCTTTTTTCTCTCTCATTAGGAAGAACTTTGAGATTCTCAAGATCCTTAGGATCAGGTAGAGTGACCACAGCAGCCACTCTCCCTGGAAGCTCTTCACGAATGGGGGACACGAATTGTGGACACTAAATATTAGATAACAATTGATTGCCTTGAACTCTAGTTACTTCAAAGGGCCTCTACTGTTCCCAAACCTGAGAGGGAGCTGGAATTTTCTGTACTAGGAAAGGATACATGTGCTCTACCAGCTCAGAGAGGAACTCACCTACCAGCATCCAGTGAGGTGCATGAAGGTGACTTTGGGTCTGGCTCAGTAGTTAGGTGATGCCTTTGAGGATAAAAATGGTTGTTCTAACTTGCATCCTGTCCTCTCCAATGTGTCAGCAGAACCTCGTAGGTACAAGATACCTGAGGTAGCTCTAAGAATCAAATTCTTGCCATACAACAAAGTAGGAAAAGAAAAGGGGTGAGAGCTGCTTTGTTTCCTCATGGATTTTTGTGATGGTAGAAATAACCTCTTTGAGATATCTCCCAACAGATATGACTTACAACTCAATGGTCAGCCTGTTCTTGAAAAGGTCACCAGCAAAAGGAGTAGGGACACCATGGTAGGTACAGATTGGTTAGACCCATCCTCTGGGACATTATATTGCTTCATATTTGAACAAAATGGGGCTCTGTTATCAAGGATAATGCAGAGACAGTTAGCAGGATCTGCTTCACAAGATAAAAAAAAACTGATAAAAAAAAGTACTGCTAAAAATTCATATGAGAATATACTCTATTCTTAGTAAATCAACATTATAAATGTATGCTATTCTAGTAACTTATCCCTGTAAAATCTTTTAAGCTTCGTGTATAACTCTACTGCTGATTTGCAAAAATAATGTGTGAAAATTTTACTATTTTAAATGCATTTTTGGCCAGTTCATTAAGTCTCAGTATTGTGGAGTTAAAACAAAGGTTTTCCATTTCCCACTCTACTACTTTCCTCAAAGCTCCACTGTACCTCCCCAGCCAGTACCTTAGGAACCTCTTGGGAAGATTTTATAAATTTCGAGTCACTTTCAATTACCAAAGTTCTATTCATTTTAAAATCTAAATATCTATTTAATACTTGTTTCTGTCCTTCTACAAGCAGAAGTTCCACCTTCAGAATAGAAGGATTTGTGATCTACTCTTTCCTTTCTCTACTTCAGCACTTTGGAGTTGATCAATGAGAAGGCATAGTTTGTCTTTGGAATCCCTCAGGGTCTTCTTTCTCCTAGCCACCAGGTCCTCTGATTTGGGTGGAGATAAAAAGATAAGAGAAAATGATAAAAGTCTTTTCAGTGGGCAAGTTTGTCATCATTTCTCTGTGATGGTTGATTCTTTTGAGTTACCATGGATTGGCCACCAACACACTCCAAGTGAAAGAGACATCCAAATTCTGGCTTGCACACACAAAATCTCTTGAAGGCCTTGTTGGGCCTTCAATTTGCTAATGTGGTGACTCATTTCAATCTCTTTCTACTTTCCCTTATCTTTCTTTCCTGGTGGATAATGTTACACATTTATTTCCTATAGGACAACCTTTGCCTGTTATGCAGCCATTTTCAGTGAAGAACTGACAAGACAACACAAGACTGGTTCTTTCTGTAATGCCATGAAAAACTCTTTGCATTCCAGTTGTGGGTGTACAAATATCTCTACCATTGGTCTTTGCTTCCATCTTGCTTCATTGTCTTTTCTCTCCTTTTCCACTTAGGCTCTGGGGCAGATGGGCAAGCCTACTTGACTAGGTAGATGTCTATCTCGGAAAGCAATCCAGCTTTTCCTCTTTTAGGCACTCCCAGTCTTTGAGTGATTCTCTTAGAGATCCTATCACCTAGTTTGGGAGATGAGAAAGCATCTTTATCGTGAATGATTGCTTCACCAGGCTGACATCTGTAATTCTGTGAATCCTCCAATTCTTTCAATGCTTATTTTATAAACTGAGAAGGGGTGCTAGCTGACTTCCATGCCTGGTGGGGATGATGTGCCTCCTCTTGGTTAGCCTGAGGCAGGACCTGACCCCAGCAATTTGCAGCTCTTTTCTTAAAGGTGGATATGTCACTTTGTTCTTAGGTTGGTTCACTGATGCCAATATGAGGCCATAGTGAATGATTTCTTCAACCTCGTTTAAATTTTACATAGAAAACAATTATTAATGTGAATTTAAAGTTGATTTGTGGATCACTGTGATGTATTGAAGAAAATAAGAAAATTCTAACATGTTTTGAGTACTTTGTTAAATCTAATTATCACAAGGCAATGAAGTAGTATCATCCTTACTTGATAAGTGAGGAAATTTTAATCTCATGAAGTAGTTAGTGTCTGTTTGCTGTCCCATGGTTAATAAATGGGACAGAAACATGGGTTAATCTGATTCTAAATCCCATAATTTACCACTTCTGCTGTTTTTTATACAAATAATATGTGGTATGTAAGTTTGATAACCTCTATGAATAACTAGCTTTAAATAAGTTAACACCAAGAGAAAATTCAATTAAGAGGCGGGGCCTATACGGGTCATAAAAAGCTCTCACCATTTCTACTTACAATTCAGTTTATTCATTCCTTCAGTGAAGAGTTATTGAGAGCCTAATGTGAACAGAAAAGAAATGGAATATATCTTCACCTTCAAACTAACTTGCAAGTAAAAAGGAACCTAAAGCCATACATAAATTGAACTGAAATAAAAAGTAAAAGTGAAACATCTTAGAACAAAATCAAATTCTAAAGGTATTCTGAAGTTCATTTTCATGTTTGGGGGAGTAGAAAAGTTACCATTTAAGCTGAGTCTTAGGCAATGGGCAAGCTATATAGAGATGAGAGATGTGAGGAAAGAATTGGAGGATGAATAGCATGAAGAAAAGCAGAGAGACAAGAAACCATCTACAAGTTTGGGGAACAGCCAGCAATAGCTAGTTTGGCTGGAATGTAAGTTGTATGGAATTTATGCATTAGAGATTGGGAGATAAAATTAGAAATTTAAGCAAAGGTCAGATAACAGAAAACCTTTAGTGTCAGACTAAAGTTGTGACTGAGACACCATCAAAGAATTTGAGCTGAGTATTATTTCTCTAGATTGAGTCTTAAGAGAGTGAGCTTAAAATAACTGTAGAATCAATCAGAATAGGATAAAATTAAAAAGTAAAAATAAAAAGTGTAACAACCAGGTGACTATTACATCTATCATGAATGCACTATAAGAGTAAATACTAGCAAGAATGTGGAGCAAATGAAATCTTTGTACACTGCTGGTAGGAGCATAAAGTGGAATGATAATGCTTCAGAGTTCAGCGGTTTCTTATAAAGTTTAACTGTACCTCATAACCTGGCAATTTTACTCCTAGACACTACCCAAGAAGAATTAAAACATTTGTCCACAAAAATACTTGTATAAGAATATTTCTAGCATCCTAACTCAAAATATTGAAAAACTAGAAACAACTCAAATGTCCATCAACAAAAAAATTAGATAACAAATTGCAGCACATTCATATAATGAAACATTACTTAGCAATAAAAAGAATGAACTAATGCAGGTTTATATATGGCAATACAAATCAAATAGTGAGCATTGGAGAGGGAAATGAAGGGTGAATGGAATTAAAAGGTGCATGAAGGAACTTCCTGGAGAGTACAAATGTTCTGCATATTATTTTTGATGGTTACACATACAGTTGTCAAAAACTCATCATTCTGAACATGTGCCATTTCTGCATTTTAAGTTAAGTAATATCTAGGTTAAAAAATAATTCTAGGGTCCTGAAAATGTAGCATCCTATCAACCTTCCTGAAAACAAAACCAAACAAATTAAACATTACCTTGAGGAATCAATCAAAATAAACTGGCAAAAATAATGGTTGAAAAAGGCCTACAGGTGAGCAATTAAATCAATAAAAATCTATAACATACTTAGATTAATAACATACTTAGATTTCTTAAAATTAATCATTTTTGTTAAAAATAATGAAGGTTATAAAATTAATTATTTAATATTAGCTATTATCTCAAATGCTAACTTATGGACAAAAATTCTGAGAAGTCAGTTGGAAAAGGTAAAGCACCGGTATGTTTAAAGAAATTTGTAATTAAAATAACTAAAATCCTGAGGAGATCAGATTAAGCATGGTGGAGTGAGAGACATCCCCAGAACTCTCCCCTTGAAACAACAATAAGCTGAACATCTAAAACTCAACAATAACAAAAAACCCAAACTGCACATCAGCATGTCTGAGTTTTAGATCTGTGTATAAGAGCTACCACTGGTCAGAACTGCAGGTGTCAGCTGGTCAGCCAGTGGACTAGGAAAAATGAAGAAGCTGCCTCTCACAGCCAGAGTTCCCTGTAGGAGTAGGAGGAGTAGGGGAGAAGGTGTGGTGACTTCCATGAACAACCCTACCTAGGAGTGCTGTGAGCTCTATGCAGTCAACAGCAGTGCTCAGTCATCAGGGTAGAAGGCGGAGAAAAGAGGACAGCAGGAAAACATGGATGGCAGAGAAACAACAGTTGATTTTTTATCAGCTGCAGTTGCAAAACCAAGGCTGAGCCACAGCCCCCTATGCCCTATACTCTCTAAGACCTGATCAATACAGGGCCCCAAGGGTATCAGCAAATTCTACCAAAACTGTCACTAACACTGACAGAAACTGAGACTGAGGTATCAAGCATGATTAAATATCTATAAGAAAAAAAAGAGACATTACTAAGACTTTATATAAAGCAGAGATCCAAGAGGCTTAGACACCACATACTGGAAACCAAAAGAAAACCTTCTTCTTTGTAACTGGGAAGAGAACATTATGTAATAAATCTTCTTTCTGAAATAAAATAAAAAGCAGAACACACTTCTATTAACACCCACGCAGAGGAATAGTCCATTAAACACCATGAACAACCAAAGTGACAAAACATCTCAGAAAGAAAGAGAAAACTCTCCAGAAAACAAGCTTACAGATATAGAAATATGTAACTTAAATGACAGAGAATTCAGGATGGTACCTCTGAAAAAACTCAATGTGATCTGAAATGAATCATATCAATAATTTCAGAAATTGAAAAACAACTAGATGAGCAGAATGAGATTGAAACCCTCAAAAGGAACCCAAAAGACCTGCTGGAAATAAATAACACTGCAAGAGTTGAAAAATGAAACAACAAGCTTGGAAAATAGACCAAATGGAGGAAAGGATCGTGTTATCAAAGACAGAAATCTAGAAATAAACCAGAAGGAAGAAAAGAGAAAGCAAAGAGTGAAAAATGATGAAAGAGAAATAGAAGAACTAGCTGATATCATCAGGAGAGGAAACATAAGAATAATGGGCATTATTGAAGATGAGGAAAAAGAACAAGGACTAGAAAGCAGTTTCAGACATAGTTGATGAGAATTTACCAAATCTAAAGGATTAGCTGGAGCTTGGAATTTAAGAAGTCAACAGAACGTCCAATTTTTTCAACTCAAAAAGGCCTTCACCAAGAAACATTGTATTAAAATTATCAAAAATCAAAGACAAAGACCAAATTTTCAAAACAGCCAGAGTAACCTATAAAGAAGATGGTAATGTATAAAAGAAATCATATTAGGTTATCATCAGACTTCTCAGCACAAACCTTACAAGCCAGAAAGAAGTGGAATATAATATTTAAACTATTAAATGAAAGGAACTATCATACAAGAATAATGTATACAGCTAAGTGTTCCCTTAGATATGAAGAAGAAATAAAATGTTTCCAGACATACAAAAATTGAGAGAATCCTCCACTATGAGGCCTGCACTATAAGAAACACAGAAAGGGGTCAGCTCACCTAAAACAAAATCACACACACACACACACACACACACACACACACACACACACACACAGAAACAAAACAACAACAACAACAATAACAACAACAAAAAAAAACATAATTAGGAGTAAGGTGTCTAGCAGGCTGATAAAAACAGAGGAGTGCAACCCTTACTGGAAACAGGGTATTATAAACTTAAAATAAAAACAGATTTGCTATAGTAAGATAGTAATGAAAGTTCAGCATACATAGGGCCAAATTGAGACAACAATGACTGAAAAGGGCAGGATTCAAAGATCAAAATTCACAAAAGGAAATGGAGATAAGGCATGTGCAGAAGAAAAGGGACGACTGTATATATATAGCTATCCTTTACATATTCATAATGGTAACCACACACCAAAGATTCAGAACTAAATTATATAACATAAAACAATGGGAAGCAGAGGGAAAACCCACAAAAGCCAACCAAAGTAAAGAAAGAAAAATGTAAAGACAAGAAAGCAATGGAAACACCTAGCTACCAGAAAGCAAAAGATAAAATGACTATAAGAATGCCTCATATTTCAATAATCACCCTAAATGTAAATGGACTTAACTCACCAATAAAAAGTCACAGAGTTTCAAATTGAATCAAAAATTAAAATTCAACCATTGCTGCCTCCAAAATGATATTTCAAGCAAATGGCATTCAGAGAAAAGCAGGGGTAATGGTACTAATATCAGATGAAATAGACTTCAAATGAAAAAAGTAAAGAAAGATACTGAGGGACATAATGATAAAGGAAATCATGCACCAAGAAGACATAACACTTATTAATATCTGTGCTCCAAATCAGGAAGCCCTAAAATATGTAAAGCAATTACTAACAGAACTAAAGGGAGAAACAGACCAAAACACTATTGTTTTAGGGGACATAAATACCGCACTGTTGGATATAGACAGATCAGCCAAACAGAAAATCAATAAGGAAATAACATATTTAAATGACTCATTAGACCAACTGGACATAATTGACATTTGCAGAGCCTTCCATCCCAAAATAACTGCTTATGCTTTCTTCTCTAGTGCACATGGAATATTCTCAAGAATCAACCACATATGGGGACACGGAGATAGCCTCAACAAATATAAGAGGGTTGAAATCATACCTACCATATTCTCTGATCATAATGCTTTGAAACTAGAGATCAACTGTAAAAAAAAGTGGGAAGAACCACATGTACATGGAGATTAAAACATACTACGGAAGAATAACTGGGTCAAAGAAGAAACAAAAAGAGAAATCAGGAGATACATAGAAGTGAATGATAATGACAACATATCAAAACTTGAAATACAGCAAAAGCAACCATAAGAGGAAGTTCATATCATTACAGGCCTATCTCCGAAAACAAGAATGAGCCCAAATAAACAACTAAATGCTTCACCTTTAAAAACTAGAAAAGGAAGAACAAATGAGGCCTAAAGTCAGCAGAAGGAAAGAATCAAAATCAGAGCATAAATAAATGAAATTAAAAACAAACAAACAAACAAACAGTATAAAAAATAAATGCAACAAAGAGCTGGTTCTTTGAGAGGGTTAATAAACTGACCAACCCCTAGCTAGACTCACTAAAGAAAAAAGAGAAAAGACACAAATAAAATCAGAGAGGAAATAGACACTGCAGAAATATAAAGGATCATACAAGAATATTATGAAAAAGTATATAAGAACAAATTTAATAACCTATGAGAAATGGACAAGTACTTAGAAAGATATCACCATCCTTGACTGAATAAAGAAGTACTGGAAAATCTAAATAGACCGATTAGCAGTATGGAAATTGAAACAACCATAAAAAACCTACTAAAAAGTAAAAGTCCAGGATCAGATGGCTTCACCAATGAATTCTACCAAACATTTGAAGAAAATGTAATACCTATTCTCCTCAAACTTGTCCAAAAAATTAAATGTGGAGGCACTTCTCAACTCACTTTTGAGGCCAATATCAACCTGATATCAAAACCTGGTGAAGAGAACACAAACACACACACACACACACACACACACACACACACACACACACACAAACTACAGAATATCTCTCATAAAAACAATGCAAAAATTAAAAATAAGATGCTAGTGAACCAAATACAGCAAAATATTAAAAAGATTATACTCCACGATTAAGTGGGCTTCATCCCAGAGGCACAGGGATGGTTCATCATATGCAAATCGATTAAGGTGATACATCACATAGACAAATTAAAAAATAAGAATCATATAATCATATCAGTAGAGGCAGCCATTTATGATAAAAACACTTAACAAAGTTGGTATAGACAGTAAGTACCTTAAAATGATAAAGGCCATATATGACAAACCCTCAGCCAACATTATACTTAATGGTAAAAAACTAAAAATCTTTCCTCTAAGATCAGAAACAAGGTGAGGCTGTCCACTCTTCCCACTGTTATTCAATATAACATTAGAGATCCTAGTGCGTGCAATCAGGAAAGAGAAAGATATAAAAGACATCTAAATAGGAAACAGAGAAGTCAAACTGTCATTATTTTTAGATGACATGATTCTCTATATAGAAAACCCTAAAGACTCCATAAGAACACTACTAGAAACAATAAGCAAATATAGAAAAGTTTCTGGATATAAAATCAATGTTCAAAAATCCATAGCATTCCTATATTCTAATAACAAAGTGTCAGAAAAAGAAGTAGAAAAAAATAATTCTTTTTGCAATTGCAACAAAAAGAATGAAATACCTAGGAATGAATCTAATGAAACATGTGAAGGACCTATATAATGAAAAATACAAAACCCTGTAAAAGAAATCCAAGAAGATGCAAAGAAATGGAAAGATATTCTATGTTCTTGGATTGGAAGAATCAACATATCTCAAATGACCATATTACCTAAAGCATTTTACAGATTAATGCAATCTCATCAAAATTCCACTGGAATTTTTTAAAGAAATAGAACAAAAAATCATCAGGTTTGTATGGAAGCACAAAAGTCCCCAAATCACCAAAGCCATCCAGAGAAAAAAAGAAAGAGTCTAGAGGCATCACTCTGCCCAACTTCAAATTATATTACAAAGTGACAGTAATCAAAACAGCATGGTATTGGCAGAAAAACAGACACACGGACCAGTGGAACAGAATCGAGAGTCCAGAAGTAAACCCATATTTATAACTTTTAACAAAGAAGCCAAAAACATATAGTGAAGAAAGTCTCTTCAATAAATAGTGCCGGGAAAACTAGAAAGCCATCTGCAAAAGAATGAAATTAGACTGTTGTCTAGCACCATACACCAAAATTAATTCAAAATAGATTAAGGACCTGAATGTAAGACCTGAAACAATAAAATGCATAGAAGAAAACATAGGAACAAAACTCAAGGACCTTGAACTTAAAGAGGATTTTATGAATTTGACCTCAAAAGCAAGGGAAGTGAAAGCAAAAATAGCTTCTGCCTAAATAGCTTCTAAACATCCAAATAAATAAATAGTTTCTGCCTGGCAAAAGAAACCATCAAGATAAAGAGACAACAATTTAAATGGAAAAATATATTTGCAATAAGGGCCTAATATTCAAAATATATTAAGAACTCATAAACCTCAATAACAACAAAAGAACAAACAATTCAATCAAAAAATGGGCAGAGAACCTGAACAGATACTTCTCTCTAAAGGACATACAAATGGCCAACAAACATTTGAAAAGATACTCAACATCAGTAGCTATTAATGAAATGCTAATCAAAACCACAATGAGATATCATCTCACACCTGTTAGAATGGCTGTAATCAATAGGACAAGTAATAACAAATGTTGGAGAGGATGTGGAGAAATAGGAACACTTATACGCTGTTGGTGAGACTGCAAATTGGTACAGCCACTATGGAAAGCAGTGTGGAGGTTTCTCAAAAATCAAAGAATTGATCTATCATGTGATCCAGCAATCCCTCTACTGAGATCTACCCCAAAGACTTGAAAACTCATACCCAAAAAGATATTTGCATACCAGTATTCATAGCATCATTATTCACAGTGGCCAAGACATGGAAGCAATCAAAGTGTCCTATGACGGATGATTGGCTAAAGGAGCTGTGGTGCATATATACAATGGAATATTACTCAGCCATAGGAAGTGATGAAATACTGCCTTTTACAACAACATGGATGGACCTTGAAATAATCATACTGAGTGAAATAAGCCAGACAGAAAAGGTTGAAAATCACATGGTATCACTTATATGTGGGATATAAACTGAAAAGCAACAAAAGAACAGGACAAACAAACAGAAAGTCATGGACATGGACATTGGACTAATGGTTATCAGAAGAGAGGGGGAAGGGGAAGGGGGAAAATAAATAAAATGTTTAAAAAAATGTTAAAAATTTTTTTAAATAACTAAAATCTTATTGTAGAAAAAGCCAGTATGATGCTAAAGTATCATTTTATATCTTTGAAAGTATTCATTATGAACTTTTTTAAGGAATAATTTTTCAATTAAGTTCATGGCTCATAAAATTTTCTTTAGAAGTAAAACAATTTGCTGTATTTATTTCTCACAGGAAGAAATAATATGATGCTTACTGAACTGTGTCCTTCTACCTGTTGAGGAGATAGAGCTCACATTAAAAAGGCAGGATATAGCTTTATGTAATTACTTTAAAAAGCATAATTAAATTACTGTTTATCATCTTTCATCCTGATAAGCTCTAAGAAGTATATATTTGAGATTACTTTTTGGGAGTCAGAAATTATATTTCCTGTTTAAAAGCAAGATAGAAATCTGTAGAATCCGCCACTCAGGTGACCAGCATGGGGAACAAAAGTGAGTTAAGAGTAGTTGAAAATCCATTTGAGATAGAAAATATAACCCGATGTATAACCCATGTACCTCTCTCAAGAAGGAAAGATAAGCTTATACCTGGAGATGTATTTTCCAATGATAAGTAGGTGTAGTTCTGCAAAGTAATCAGATAGAGAGAGTGACAGAGTGCTAACTCTATAAATACACCATGATAATTTGGGCCTCCTTCACTCCCCATTCTAAAATACTTGTTCATTCTCTAGTCTTCTTCTACTCTAAGAGACTAGAACTTGGTAACTGGAAATAAATGAAATGACTCTTAGTAGTCAAGTGGTTGAACACAAAGTGGTAAATATCTACGGGAGACTATTAGACAGCTAGTAAGTAGAATTAATTAGATCCACAAGGACACTGTGTAATGCTTTTGTGTTAAATGAAAGAGGAAGTTTCAGAATGATGTGTCTTATATGTATTGGTTTTGATGAAAGCAAATCACAAGAGATAAAATCCTAATATAAGATGTGAAAACATGCCATATTAGAAAAGTTAAGAATATTGTTTATATTTAGGAGAAAAAACTTGACCTACCTGTTTGTAGTGTACATGGCAACTATTCTAAGGAAATATCTTAGGAAATGTGTAAGAAAATGTATGGACTACAGAGAAAAATTCAGGAATGATGAGTTAATATGGATGGATGCATGGATAAATGGGTGGGTGGGTGGATGGATGGATGGATGGATGGATGGATGGATGGATGGATGGATGGATGGAACAATGAATGGATGAATGGATGGATAAGTAAATGAACTGCTGGATGAAGAGTATGAAAAAAAGGAAAGGGAAAGAAAAGAAGCAAAATTATTTTTCTTCAGAAATATGAAGGCATTGTTTTATTATTTTTCTACTATCTAAGGTTTCCAATGATAATTCTGTTGCTAAAATGTCTTTTATTCACTTAGTCTTCTCCTAATCTGACATCATATAATCAGGATCTAGATGTAAACCTTCTCTTTTTAAAGAATTCTGTCCCCCTTCAGATTTAAAATATATCCTCATAGTGTTTCAGAGATCACTTAGACCCCTCTATTTCCTCTGTTCTCTTTCTGGCACTACTACTTTCGCTGGCTTTTGGACCTCTTGGATGGATCCTGTATGTCTCTGACTATTTCTCTAAAATATTTCATATCCTTTTCTTGTTGCTCCACATTTTGAGAATTATTTTCATTTTCCCCCTTTTTTTTAATTAAGAAGATTATTTTATTCACTTCTTTCCATTTCATAGTGTATGCTTTATGTTAGTTCTTGCTTTATGAATACAATATCTTGCTTTGGGGATACAATATTCTCTTGAATTATTAAGTGTCTTTAAGTTCTCTTGTGTTCCCTGTTTATCTCTGTATCCTTCAGAGATACTGAGAGGAAGACTGGGAGAGAGGGGAGGGAGGGGTGGAGAGGGGGGGGAGAGAGAGGGAGGTTGTATTATACTAAAAATTAAAAGAACAGTAAGTGAGATTATACTTACAGGACAAGATATATCCACAGATTTCTCAAAGATAGAGAACATATTAAGGATTATTGATGACTGAGAAAAGGTGAGTAGGAAAAGCTGTTTCTTAGAATACACACTAAAGAATTTCATGGAAGAAGCCAATGATCTTGTAGAAATGGGTTACAGTTCCAACACTGCCACTTATTGCCTATGTGGTTCTAGTATTTCATTTATTTTAGAAATTTTACTATTATTTAATAGATTAAATTTACAAGATATTTATTTTTAAGACACACTTGTATTTTCATCACCCAATTTAAGATATTGAAGACATGGTATTCTAGAAGATCCCCTGTATGGTTTTTCCAGATAACATACCTCTCTCATTGCTGATTTTGAATTGTACTAATTATTATTTAAGTTTTTAAGTTTTTTGCATCTTTAACATGCTTATATTAGATACATACCATTTATATATAATTATATACAACATATATATGAATATAACTTTATTTTGCTTGGGTTTTAACTTACATAGAAATATGTTATAATTGTCATTCTAAGACTTGTGTCTTCCATTCAGTATTATGTTTTTGAGGTTCATTTATGTTAAATCATATAGCTGTCATTTATTTTTACTGCTAGAGACATTACAATTTACATATTCAGTCTACTTTTATGAAAATTAGGTAATCTTTTATTTTTGGCTATTGTGAATCATGATGCTGTGAACATTTTTATACGGGTTTTGTTATATGAGTGCACAACTGAAATAGATTATTGTATTATGGAAGTGCGTAGGTTCAATGCCATATTTGATATTAAACTGGTTTCCAAAGGCATACCATTACACCTAAGCCAACAGTGAATACATGTTCTAGTTTCTCTACATCTTAATATTCATTTGATATCTTCAAATATTTTAAATTTTATCAAACTGGTAGCATGCAATGATGTCTGATTTTTATTTTAATTTGTATTTCTATTATTACAATAATTTGAGGCATCACTTCCTTGAGAGTTGTGATTTTTTTGACTGTGGAAAGTGCCTCCTGCCATTTTATCTGAAATTTTATCTGTGGGAGTTTTTTAATGTGAGATTTGAAAGGGACTTAGTTTTTTTTTTCCTTCAGGACTTAGCTTTCCTCCAAATCCTCTCTTAGTATAAGTACTGCCATTTAAAAAATAATGCCTTCAGCCATCTTAAGCTGCTGTAACCACTTGTTGACCCTTAGATGAAGAAAAAAAAAAAAAACCACAAAGTGTGTCCAGCCCCTACCCAGCCTCGCACCACCCTAGATGCAGCCAATCAACCCCTGCCTGACCTTTAGCACCACCCTAGATGCAGCTAATAGACCCCTACCCAGCCTTGCACCACCCTAGATACAATCAATCAGGTAGGGACAAGTCTGGAATTTCTCCTTTTCCCATGCTTACTCTGTAGAACTACCCACTTCCCCAGAGTTTGGGGCTCTCGTTCCAACACTGCTGCATCAATGACAGTCGAGAGTCTGGACTCGAGTCTGAATAAAGACCCTCATGTGTTTGCATCAGTGTTGGCTCCTTGGTGGTCTTCTGAGATTTGCAACTTTGGGCACAACAAGATTGAATTTGAGGTTTTGCAGAAAAAAAATATGCATTTTTATCTGCCAGGGGCCTAAGAGTATTATCAAAATGGTGTCCCTTAATTTATTTGATTGAAATTCCCCAAAACTAAAATTTATGTGAGATCTAGCTTATGGTTGCCTAATTTTAGAGGGGGTAATTATTTTATTCTACTCAGTACCAAGGTCAGAAAAGGCAAGTTATATTCTTTTCTTTTTCTTTCTTTCTTTCTTTCTTTCTTTCTTTCTTTCTTTCTTTCTTTCTTTCTTTCTTTCTTTCTTTTTTTTTTTTTGCAGGGTGAAGTTTCATTTTAATTCACTTTACCTCTAAGAACCTTTAAGAATCTCATAATTATAAGGAGATATCCTAACGGACTTCCACTGTGAGAAGGCATTAAGTTTGCTTCCTGTGGCCTCTCTTTCATAAAGCCAAATCAGAGCTCAAATTCACCAAGTTTTTAGAAATTTCTGGAGAAGTTCCAGCTATGACATTTAACCTAACTTACAGGGTTCTTGCTTCTACTTCAATTTGAAGACTGCAGATTCTTCTGTTTTTTCTTTTTTTAATACCAGCTCACTGAGGCAATTAAATTTTAAAAAATATTCCACCCAACGCTTTAATTGTTTCATTTGGCAGGGTCATTCAGCATATCTAATCTAATCTGGCAAATTATAAACCCCACTTCTTTAATCTCTACCAAATAGACCAGAGCTGCTTAGAAGAACTTTCTTTGATGATGGAAATGTTTCATATCTCCACTGGCCAATATGGAAGCCACTAGCCATGTGAGGCTGATAAACATTTGAAATGTGACTTGTATAATTAAATAATTTTTATTTTCACTTAATTGTTTAAAATTTAAAATTAAATAGCCATTTATGAGTAGTGGCTACCATATCAGACAGCAGGAAAATAGACATTTATTCACCCAAACTTAAGTGCTCTTATGAGGTAATTAGAATTATATATAAACCGGAAGATGAGATTCTTAGGTACATTACTTGGGTACATGACTGAGAATGCCATAGCCAAAGGAAAAAAATAAAAGAAAGTTCAAAAGAGAACCAGTCTTCCTCCTAAAAGTATTGAGCTTCTGCCCTCATTTTTTTTGTTTTTTTTTTTTTGTTTTCTTAAGAAGAATTCTGGATGTGTGGCATCCATCTGACTACATCACAGCAAAGGATTTAACATAGTTTATGGAATTGCACAATTCAAAATATAAACAGCACAGGAAATGGCAGGAGGCACTCCCCAGAAGGTTTCATTAGGACAAATCTTATCTCAGCTGCAGTGAGTGGACCTGCCTACCAGCCCTAATGAGCTAGCTCTGACTCAGACTAGCTTCTTGAATTCAAGCCAAAACCAGTACATGTTCACAGCTGAATACTCACCATGCAACTTCTTTTTGTTATTTGTGGCATTGAACCTCTCCTTGCAACTTCAGAAAATTAAGAATTCAGCAGTGGGTCCATCCATAGAGAGACTTCTCCCAGAGTTATTTCTACTAGACACACAAAATTTATATTTCCTTTTAAGAATATGGTGAATGTTTAAATTATTATTTTTTAGAGTTTCACAGAATAGGCATAGTCTTGTGAATAGAGCACTGTACTTAGGGTTAGGAGAAATGGGCTCTTACCCCAACTCTGCCATTAGTCAGGTGTACTCTTCCTGTACAAGTCACATAACTGATCTGAGTTTTGGTAGTTTTGAGCACTCAGTGTTGGTATAGGTATCTTCCTTCCAACACCTATTTTTATTAACTTTGTTTATCTTTGGTCCTTTGCACTTTACTATCAATGGTCTGGTTTCTAGTTTAGGGAAGATTTAACACTCATAGTTTCTTAGAGTGTTTCTGGGTCAGTTTCTGGGGATTATGTTCTCTCTTTAAGGACAATATTTTATTGCCCATTAATATGCATTTCACTTTCATAAATAAATTTTTTTCATCTATAGGATATCTGAAAAGGTGTAAACCATATGATAAACTTACTTTAAAATCGTATTTCAGTTTCATTTTCAGATAATAGGCATTAAATTTAAAATAATGGATTTAATTTTTAGTTGAAAAAATATATCAAAAAGTGTCCTAAAGTCCAGAAACATAAAAGAAATAATATATTTATTGTATGTAATAAAAATTGGGAAATGAATCTCAGAAAAGCTAAGAGCTCAGAGTTAGTAAGGAGTAGACTGGATCCAGAATTCAAGCCCATATTGGTCTGCCTCTAAAGCTGTGTAGCTTGTACCACATTGGGTATAAGCATCTCAAATGAGAACTAGTTCTCTGATACATTCTTATATTTTTTCTTATTGAAAGTTTATATAGAATAGTCCAAAACACCAGTCTATCCATCTCAAAGGTGATTGGATAAAGTGGTGCTGATTCTTTTAATGTATGATGGTAATATTAAAAACTAAAAAAATCATTATCTTTTTATTATTTTTCTTAATAAATTTTCTGAAAATATCTGTCTACTTTTCAAAAAAAAACTTTTTATCCTGAAGTCTGTTCTGTGTATAATGACCTTGTCTTCATTCTATAACCTTAAATATATGTGTGTATTAATATCCTCTGCTTAAAGTGGAAAATTAATTGCAGGGTGCTGTCATGTCCATCTTGTTTATATAACATATGTCACAGTACTGTAGGCAGCTTCAATGATATAGACTTGAAAGACTCTTCAAATATTTGAGCTGGATGAGAGCCCATAATAGGCTACTCCAATCTTCTTACTTCACAGATGAAAAAGCCAAGGATCATTCATTCATTTAGCACATATTTGTTGAATATTTATTGTATGTCTTCCATAGGATTCAGTATAGTATAATATGCAAAAAAAAAAAAAAAAAAAAAGATTCGGCTCAAAGAAGTCAAATGATTGCCCAAGAATACTCACAGCTCCATGCCACATTTAGGATAATGATAATTGGGGCAATGGTAATCAGAACACTTAAGATTTAAATAAGGTCACTCAGGTCTGACATTATTTATGAAGGTGCTAATAATAAGAGGCCCAGTGAATGCAAATTCAGTATCAAGGGAAGAAAGTCTTCAAATAAATTTTTCAAAGCTGATATAGCTATGTCACTTATATTGGAAAGACATGACCAGATTGAACACTTGAGCATTTAAGAGTATTATTAGAAAAATACAGGCTTTGGGATGCTATAGTGTCCAACAAATTCAAAAAAAGTCAAGAGGTTTTATAAGAAAATAAATGACAAACATTTGTTCAAGGGTCTTGGGGTTTGTGAACTGGAAACACAGCTAGGTAAAACACAGAAGTTCTGAAAGAGAAAGAAAAACTGAGGGTTCCTTTAGTAATAAGTATGTTCTTGAGAAAAATTAGTTCTTCACTTGTATCCCTTGAATTGTTCTAAGATGATAATCTTTACATGTCCAGTGGTCCAGATAACGGCACAATTTCTTCTTGATTTCATTCAAATGGTCATCTGAGAGTCTGATGTATGTTTAGCCATTAATGCACAATGACTTGATATACATCCAGGTATTAATGTAAGACTGAAAATTTCAGAAGTTTAAGTTCCCAGACTAGTCAAGGCAAAGTAGTGCTTAGCAAAATGTTCTCATACCTCAGCTTACCTTATTTTATTAATTTAGCAGCTTGACCGTAGATACCCAATTCTATTTTGTCATTCTATTATTCAGGGCGAATGTATACCACATATAGATTCCCATTTAATTTTTTTCCCTTGGTAAGTGTGCTTATTCAGGCAGTTTCCAACACAAATTACAAACAACACACACATATGAACAAGAAACAGGGAGTTTAGGTGTGGAATGCCACACCCTGTTACTCTAATTCAGGACACTGGAGGAGTTACTAAACTAGGGAGGTTCTGGCCCTTAGGTACATAGAATTAACAATTGATCAGTGTTCAAAAGTGTCATCCCTTTTGCCATGTGACATTGAGTAGGGGAGATTGCTTCTTGTACTATACCTTCATTCACAGGGTGAGATCTTAAGCAATTAGTTTAACTTTCTTGGATGTAACTCATTTATTCATAAAAAACTAATAAAATATCTGCCTTTCTCTCCCTTATAGAATTGTTGTAAGATGTCATCACATAAAGTAGAAAATTATAATCCAGATATATTTCAATTTTATTACAATTAGCCTCATTTAAAAAAATTAAATAAGCACTGGAAACATCTTGGTAATGTAAGTAAAATGGAAGAATAGGCACTCCCAGTGCTTGATCTCACACGAAAAAATATTTCACACTGATATACAGACCAAAATATTTTTATGAGAGATCTACATCATTTTAAGAGTTTACGGTACTTAAGATGAGGACACCTATTAGATGGCCATCACCCAAAAAGATAAGAATTGATGAGGATACGGAGTAATAGAATCCTTGTAGACTTTGTATTGTTGGTGGCAATACAAAATGGTAAAACTGCTATGGAAAACAGTATGAAACTTTCTTAAAATATTAAGAAATAAAATATTAAAAAATAGAATTAAAAAATAGAATCCACAATCTTATTTCTGGGTATTTATCCAAAATAATTAATATTAGGATATCAAAGAGGTTTATTCATCCCTATGTTTTTTGAGGCATTGTTTAAAATAGTTAAGATGTGGAAACTAAATATCCTCGATGTATGAAGAGATAAAGAAAGTGTAATCTACACATACAATAAAATAGATTCATCCATTAAAAAAAGAGAAATCCTGCCATATGCAGTAACATGGATGAAACTTGAGAACATTATGCTAAGTGAAATAAACTAATTGCAGAAAAACAAATATTGCATGATTTCACTTACATGAAGACTGGACTCTAAGATAGTGAAACTAAAAGAAGCAGAAAGTAGAATGATGGCTGCCAAGTGATGGGAATAGTTCAATGTGAATAAAGTTTGGGTTATATATAATACTGTACAACACTGTATTTATAGTTAAGACTACTGTACTGTACACTTAAATTTTTTAATGCCATTTATTTATTTATTTCCAATATACATTTAATTACTTTTATTTTATTTTTATATATTTTTAATTTTTATTTTTCAATTAGTTTTTATTCAATATTATTTTATATTAGTTCCAAGTGTACAGCATAATGGTTAGCCATTTATATAATTTATGAACTGATCCCTTGATTAGTCTAGTACCCACCTATATGCAGTTATTATATGTAGTTATTATATTATTGACTATATTCCCTACGCTGTACTTTACATCCCCATGACTATTTTGTAATTTTCAGTTTGTACTTCTTCATCTCTTCAACTTTTTCACTAAACATTTGTTAAGAGAGTAGATATCAACTTATCTATTCTTACCACAAAAAAAAATTTAAGTAATAAACCCTTTTAGGATGACTCCCTCTCACAACCTAAAATATCATAATGCTAAATTCCAAAGTAAATTATAAATAACCTTGGGAACAAAGCCTTATCATTAGTTATGGGCAATCTATATGAGATATTTGGTGGGACAGGAGGTTTCGGCCAAATATTCCCTGAGATCTGAGGCAATAACTTCACTTTTTCTGTAATTCGGTATTTTTTAGCTCAGTGTAGTACACAACAGAAGTTTGTTCCCTATGGTTTGGAGGGTAAAGAGGCATAAATCACATGTCAGAGTTTTCTCACCTGAATAGTAAGCACTGACAAAAGAATGTAGATTAAGAAAAAAATAACCAAATTTGGGCCCATAGGTAATGATTTCTCTGGCACATCAATAATGCTTCATCAGCCCCCTTGGCTGACTTCATGAGGCTCTTGAGCAGACAATCTTTTGGCAAGAATCTTAGGAGGACCATTGCCTCTGACAGACCCTGGGGGCCAGACACCCAATTTTTATGAATTGAAGAAGTGTTTCTCTTTATGACTCTGATACTATACTTGCTGGAGAACTGAGAGCTCTTACCCAACCTGTCACTATGAAGCAGTGTTGAGATTGGGGAACACCAGCAGTTACAACTGGATGGTGGCCCAACTTTCTGCCCTGCCCCATTCTAAATAAACAAAGGAAGGAGTGGCCACATGTACCAACTGAAAATGAGCCTCAGATATTTGTAGATGTCAGAAATTAAGAGAGACATCTCAATCTTATTTTATCCCACGAAGTTATTTTTAGACACTACATAAGAAAATACTATATTTAGTGACAATTTTAATAATACAATATAATTCAACTTTAAAAAACAAACAAAAAATGGTCTTCATAAGCACCAAAAAGGAGCATTCTATAAAACAAATATTTGTAACTGCTTTTACACTTATTTTAGAACTGTTTGGATTCTTTATGAAACAGCATAAAAGGAATCATTTGTAGTCTTTAGATGCCATTTGGTATTAGACGAAATAGCCTAATTAGTAATAACTCTATACTTAGCTTGTTATGGCAGAAAAATTATTGATCAGTATTCAACTATAAGTGCTTTGGGAAAGTCATTACGTTATAGTATATATATTATATATGTGTATATAATACATATATAATTCCTTTCCAGAATTACACAACTGTGTTTACTCAAACTCACTTTTGTAAAGATACTTTAAGAAAAGTTAATATTTATCCTCTCATTTCCCCAGGTAACCAGAGAATAATTTCAAATATTTCTATCTGCCCCCTAAGTTTTATATTTTGCAAAATTTTTACAAAACAAGTTTCTATTGTCTACATTAGTCTTCAATCTCTTTTTCTCGTTTAGCAATCATTCATGAGTGTTCCTCCACGTAAATAGAGATCTATTTATTCCTTATAATAGCTGCAAAATGTTTTATTCTATGGATGTAACACAGTTTTCCCAATCTTGCACACCTAATGAACATTCATGTCCTGTTCAGGTTGGCTTGTTTTATTGTCTGTGTCTATGTGTTTGTTTTCTACTAGAAACAAGGCTGCGAACAACTTAATAACATTCAACACAAGTATCTTTGAGTTCTGGTACTTTTATGTACATAGGACAGATTCTATCTTATGTAAGACTTTTAGGTCAAAGAGCTTATGCATTTTTATTTCACCAGTTAATGCTTCTTTGTTTTCCAAAATTGTAGCAATTTTACATCCACTTTCGACATATGAAATTGCTCATTTTCTTGAACCACTGCCAACATTGGAAGTTGCTATACTTGAACATTTTTGTTATTCTTATAGCTGTTAGTTGACTTTTACATTTAAAAAAGAGGTTTGTAATTTTTGTTCCTTTGTATTCTAAAAGTCCTAACTGTACTTTACATAATGTTCATTTTAAATAGAAAAGCTGACTTATTTTTATTTTGTCCATTATATTTTTATTATAGTAACAATTTTACAACATAACAAATATAGAAAATAACCAATAAATATTTAATTATATATAATTATAAATAATTATATAATTATGTATATAATTATATATAATTATAAATATTTTTTAGTTCTTGTTCATATACATTTGAGTTTTAGAAAGGTGCTGTTTTAGTGTAATGCAGTTTTGCACTTTCAATTTTTTTACTAGACATTTCGAGATAACTATTTTTCTTATTATGGAATCTTCCCATGTAACAGCTGCTGAATGATTCATGGTTAGTATCAATAAACTAATTAATGATTTACCTATTGTCTAACATCTGAGTTACTTTTTCATTTAATAATTACAGATAACTGTGAAATGAAAATATTCATGAATATAAATCACTCTTTTAAAATAAAATTTCCTTGGATAAACTACCAAGAACAGAATAGAATAAATGTGTCAGCAGATCTTGAGATGTCATGTCAAATTAATTTCTAAAAGTGTGGTACCTATTCATGCAGGCACAAGCAAGGGATTAGACTTCTGAATAACATTTAAAGATCTCTTAATAAAAATCAAGCAATATTTAGCTTAATGAGATTTTTGACATTTTAAAAGTATAATATTAGAAACAGTGGTTATCCCTGGGGGAGATAATGACTGGAAGAAAGAGCAAGTGGAGCTCTGTGGCCCTGGTTTTGTTCTGATTCTTGATCTGGGAGCTAATTAGTTGTATGAATTCAGTTTGTGAAAACTAAGAGAGCGGGACACTTTCCAGCACTTTTCTCTGTGTGAGTTATACATCAATAAATGTTCAAGAAATGAATTTTGGGGATTTCATGGGAATGCCTGTCACATTGCAGAGCCACATAAACAACATGGAACATTTTGCCAAGCACCACTTTGAACCGAATTAAATATCTATATATGCTCATATATTTTGCTACAAACCATCAAAGATGTTTCAAAACACCAAGTCTATGGATGTTAGAAAGTTGCCCCAAGTACCAGATGATCAAAAATTCTTTGTTTTCTAAACTTTGCAGCAGTTGGACAGTGACACCATTGGGAAAAACAGATCTATCAACTTGGAGATTATTTATTCTCAAAATGAACTTTGAGGAATTTACCTAGTGAGAAAGTACAGAGAGATTAAATGATGGATCCAAGGCACACAGCTAGCTAACCAGTGGTAGAGCTACAACTAAACCCAGGCCTCCAGTTTGCTTTAACAGGGATTTTCCCGACATAGCACATCTCTTTCTCTCTAGCCTGAGATCAGCATTAGCCAAAACAGCTGTTGATTAAAGTCTTAGGTGGATTCTCACAAGGACTGGTTTAAGTTCTCTAAATTTATTTTTAGTCCTTCTTTAATGTGTCTTCAGCCCTACTTTTTTGTTACCTCCCAACACATACTCTCATCCTAGGAGAAGTATATACTTTTGTGCTTTGTACCTATTGCTTCTTTCATCTAAAAGACCCTCCTATGTTCAGTCCTTTTCACATATTATCACATTTAAAATATTCTACATAACTATCTCATAAAGTAGGTTTTACAGATATATCGAAGAGCACACAGATACTAAATTTTTACCTAGTTCTGTTTAATTCCAAACCCCATATCTGAACCACTCCTACCTGCTGCCTCCATTCTTGCATTCACAGCTATTGTGAGTCTTGACACTTACATGCACACTTACATAAGCAGTATATCATTTGCCCTCCATTATAATCTTTTGAGATAAGCATTATTATTGTCCCTACTTACAGATGAATAAACAGAGCACAGAAAGGTAAAGTGACTTATCTAAGGTTATACCAGGATTATAGTCCATACCACCAAATTTAGTCTCTGATTCTATATTATCTTTTAGCTAATTACATAAATATTTATTGAGGATTTACTTGACGAGCATTAAACTAGATACTCTTAAAATTAAATAGATCATTCTTAAATTGCTTTCTGTGTTAGATATATATTATCCACCTAGTTTAGAACATGCTGCTCTATCAGCCTCCCACCACAATGTTTAGATTGTCTTAGAATCTTCTCATGGCTGTCAGGATAACGAGATGCCAATCAGCCATGAAATATTTTTATCCTGTGGTTGATTTCAAGTTCATTCATCTGCTGCTAACCCTTATTTCCTTTGTTTGAAAAAAAAAGTCCATTTAAGATTTTTATTCAAGCCAGCACTAGGCAATACATAAGAATTCAACATTTCCAAAATACATATAGAAAATCATCAACTGGTTTGCCATTAGAAACTCTTCCCTAAAATGATAGTAAACATATCAAGTTAAAGGAAAACAATACAATTAAATTTTAAGCATTAACAGTGCAAAAATGCTTTGAAATCTTATTTAAGGATAAAGTTTAATGGCACCAAAAGCAGAAAGTGAAAAAGAAAAACACATATATTAGACTTCATCAAAATTAAAAACTTTTGTGCTTCAAAAGATACCATCAAGAAAGTAAAAAGACAATCTACAACATAGAAGGATATATTGCAAATCATATATATGAAAGACACTTGTATCTAGAATATGCGAATAATTTCTATAACAATAATAATGTTAAGATAAAAAACACAATTAAAAAAAGGGTAACGGATATTAATAAACATTTTCTTAAAGAAGACATAGACATAATAAACACACTAAAGATGCTTAATATCATTAGCCATCAAGGAAATTAAAATCAAAACCATAATGAGATACTACATACCTACTAGAATAGCTATAATCAAAAAGACTGATAATTGCAAGTGTTAATGAGGATGTGCAAAAATTAGGACCCTCATACATTGCTGCTTACAATGTAATATGGTGCAGCTACATTGGAGAATAGTCAGGTAGTTCCTCAAATGTTAAAAATAAAGTTAACACATAGTCTAACAACTCTTATATACTTACACAAGAGAAATAAAAACACATTTCCACATAAAACCTGTATGTAAATGTTTAGAGAAGCATTATTCATAATAACTGAAAAGTGGAAGCAATCAATTAACTAATGAATGGATAAACAAAATGTAGCCTATCTATACAATGAAATATTAGTCAGCCACATTAAAACAATGAAGTTGTGAAGGAAGTCTTTCACACAAGGACACAAAACGAATGATTTCATTTATATAAAATGTTCAAAAAGGTAAAATCGTTTAACTACAGAGACAAAAAGTAGGTTAGTGGTTGTCTAGCTCAGGCAAATGAAGGGAGAGGAGGAGGAGAAATTAAGGGAAAATGAAGAATGACTGCTACTGGGTACGTGGTTTTCTTTTAGTGTAATGAAATGCTCTAAAATTTATTGTGGTGATGATTGCACACCTCTGAGTATAGTGAAAACCATAGCATTGTATGTGAATTACTGTATGTGAATTATATATTAGTAACACTGTTAAATAAAAATAATGAAGCTCAGTTTTGGAAATTTCAAAAACAGAAAAAAATATTTGATGGTATACCCTTGCATTCAAAATAAGCTAAGGTGTAATTGATGTGCATGTTCCTTGTGGTTTGTTTCTGCGAATTTTTTCCTAGATTATTATGTATGTGTGATTTTGTCATGCTCATCATTGCTCTAACATAGCAAGAACAAGAAACCAACTAGCTGGAAACAGAGGAAAAATTGTCAGGTTCCTAGAACTGGAAAAACAGGTTGAATATAGATAAATTTGGTATGTCACCAGCTAACGTTTCCTGCACCAGCTCACTCATAGGAAGAAAAAAATAACCACTTAGAAAAAAATACAATGTGATTAAATGTGTCAACCAATATTTTCTGATGATTTAACACATCATGGTTAAATCATCAGACACCCTATTCAAAGGTCAAAAACGAGTTAATACGCAACCCTGGCTTTCCTACCTCCATTCAGAATAAACCGAATTCATCACCGTGTGTGTGTGTGTGTGTGTGTGTGTGTGTGTGTGTGTGTGCATATAAGAGGAAAATTATGGGGGAACTTATTATATCAGTAGTTACAACTTTAAGATTCGATACAATAAATGCTATTCAGCAATAATAATAAACAAATTAGTTACATACAAGGATATGAAAAAATCTCACAATTATAATGTTGAGCAAAAGAAGCCAGACATAAAATAAAGTATATTCTGTACGGTTTCATTAACATAAAGTCAAAAAGAGGCCAAGCTAGCTAATCTGTGTTGTTAGAAGTAGAGATAATGGTTACTACTGGGCAAGTGGAGGAGGCACGAGGAAGATTCTAGGGTGCTGCTAATGTTCTGCTTCTTGTTTAAACAAAGGTTTCATATTTTTTTCTTGTACTTGGCCTGCAAATTAGGTACTAGTCTTGCTATTAGATCTATTCATTTGACATATTTTCTCTTTCTGGAAATTCAGGAAACAATGTTTACAGGCACCACAAAATATCAGAAATCATGAGTTCAGGGCTGACAAAGAAAATCAATGAAGACAAGCCAGTCTGAATAAAATAAGAATTCTTATATACCTTATAAGAAGCACCCCAATACTGATACCATTCAACTTTGAATCACATCTTTCATTTGGTTTGGAGAGGAGAGAACAAGAGAAAAAAAGCAAGAGAGACTGAATTTTGAACCTGAATATCAAACTGATATAAAATATTATTTTTTTATGCTTTTCTCTTTCCACTAAGGAAAAGAACAATTTATTTGATAACCAATTACTAATTGATTGTGATGTCTCTCTCACCTATTTTTTTTTTCTGAAAAATTATGCTTAGATATTTTTAAGGTTAGGAATTTTTAAAAAATTTACATGCTTCGCTTTCACAAGTGCATTGTTGAATGTTAGCTGCTCAAATATCATATATTTCCTGATGCAACTGACATTCATTCTCTAAGATTTTATAGGTCACCCCGTATGAAGTAGAGATTCCAAAGTTAATTCGCTGGCCACTTTGATTTCTTACCAAATGTTGCTTGAAACCTCCAAAGTTAACAGTTTTCTTTTTCTTAAAAAGGCTTAAAATGAGGAACTTCAGGTCTTTTAATACTTTAATTTTATAGGATTGTGTAGTCCTGAGCAATTTTGACTCTCAAATGGTTCAAGATAACACAAAGTAAATGGATTTGAAGCAAACTCAATAATTATTGAAAACTCAGCTTTACCACAGAGAAGTTTTTGATTACCTGGGACCTACAAATAAACAAATCACTTTTTATGTCTCAGTTTTAAATGTGTAAAAAGTACATTTCATTGCTTGTTATTGTGAAAATTACTGTGAAAACTAAATGAAACGTAGTAAAACACTGAGAAACTATTTAGAATATTGCTGATGAAACAAGAATGAGATTAGAGTAGCAGTTTAAATGCCAAAGCAACAGCTTATGCTACAAATGACTATGGTATAATTTTCAAACAGTAGAAAGCTTAACTTTTAAACAAATATAAAATGAACACATCAAAGGTTTTATTCAACTTATTAATTAATTCACCAACAGTAATATATTAAGTCAGGGAAGTCAGGATCAAAGGAAAATTTAAAGGATAGTTGTAGATATCTACATAGAGAGGCAGGAATGCAGAAATAAATTTTCGAATATATATAAAACTGGATAGTGTCCTCAAAGGCAATAAACTATGTTTAGGGTTATCTTTTCAAATCGGCAGAAATCAATTATATCTCTATCAATCAAAATTCATTTGCATTGCTAACCACAAGAATCATTAGCATTGCTATTGGTTTTGTACATAATAACTTCTGTCTCTACAGAATTGTGAAATAATCAACAGAAAATCAATCAAAAGGCACATACTCTTATTGAATCAGATGATCCCCTAAGAGTTCACTAGACAATGTGCTGCGTTCCACTGAAAAGACAACTTCTCAATTTCTCTTGCCCATTTCTAAGTCTTGGACAATCTTTTTTCTTATAAATTTATCAACAGTATAACTCAGTAGCATATGTGGATACATAGCTGAATTGGAAACAATTTAAAATGCCTAAGCTCACGTTCATTTCAAATGGTGGGACAATATATTTGTTTCTTTGTGTTATGTATTTATATGTTGCAAGAATAGATAGGTAGGTAGGCGAATTATTGTTGTAGAATATTATTCTAACATAGCAACTGATAATCATTATTACTCTCTTCTGCACCCCTCATCCTAGCTGTCAAGCTGCTCTACTCGCATTGAACCAGGAGAGAGAACAGAATACAAATAACCTGCTCTGGACTTTTGTTTTCCAAAAGTGAAGTCCTTAGGGAAACACCAAAGACACCCATTGAGTGACAGCCTCAGATTTGAGGAAAGAAAGATATTTTCAGAGACTAAAAGAAAGATGCTTTCAGGCTGAGAAGAAGGCAATCAGAAGGGAAGTAATAGGAGCAGAGGCACAGGTGGGCGGCAGTGAGAGGGGCTTAACCTGCTCCCAGGCAATGCATCTTGGAGGAGGGAAGTCCCTGGAGAGAGAACAGCTACAGAGAGCTTGGGTGGATGGAGCCATAGGCAGACTTGTAGAGATCCCTGAATCCTAGCCTGGCATGGAATGACCAGAATGGTTCCCTTGCTTTTCCACACAGAACAAGGAAAGCAGAGAGAAATTCACTAGAACTGAAGAAGGCAGGAGGGCATAATGACAAAATATTCAATAGCTTATGTCAACGATCAACAATATTGTCATTCTCCATTTTTTTTTTTTGCAAAGCTGTGTTGTGGGTTTGTGATTTATGTATGCTATATTTGTGATATGCTGAGAGAGATTCAGCCTTCAGCCAATCCAGTGCTGAACTTCTCACTGTTAATATCAGAATCCACAATGCTGACCCTCTTATTGTTAATATCAGAAATGCTCAGGCACAAGCCCCTTGGAAACTTGAAAATTTCTCCATTTCAGAGCACTAAAATCACTTCAGGATGTACCTCCAGGATCACTCCACTCCAAGATGGGTTTACTCTACAAGTGTCTGGAAAGCAATGGGCTTTTTAAACTGTGCCCTTCTTATCAGAGCTATAAAATGACCCAGTCACATTTAGGAGTCCAAATGAATTGTTTAGCAAAGTGAGAGATAGTTTACACCAATGTATCAGTACCTCAACTCACCTAGAGAATATACTTGTTCCTTAGAGTTATGTGATTGTATTGTTAGTCTTGGAAATATTGAAGTAATAGAGAGGTGATAAAAAATCAAGTCCGTAGTATTAATACTTGTGTATTAAATTTAGGAGTAGTCTATCTTTGCAAATAAACTGAAAAATCTATAATATTTAAGGTACTTTTACATAGCCCTGTTGTAAATTTAAGTTAAAATATGTAACAGAATATTTAGTTTATAGATAGCATTGAGATATCAAGTAGAATTTGATTTGCCATATAAATTATTTAAATTTATTAAATTTATATGGGCCAGTCTTGTGCTTGGAAAGGTTTTGCTTATTAATGCTAGAAGTTTCCCCAGTTATCACTTTAAGTGCTTAAAAGAAAAGAAAATATATTCAAGTGTTTTTATGTTTCAAGATTTAAAGGCATTTAATTAATTAAGTTTTAAATGTTTTAAGGCAATGCATTAACTAAGTTTATAAATGACACTGTTTTGTTTAAAGAGAGCTTACTCAACTTTAATTAATCAAAAATCAATTAATAATTATGAAAGTAATTGTTCTTATTTCATACAGAAGTTATAACAAGATTTATAGATGGAACTTAACTAGGCTGTCAATTTGTAATTTAATGTTCAAATATTTTTTTAAAAATACATAAGTAAAGCATTGTTGCTTTGTACAAATTACACACCAAGGAAACAAAGAAACTCATTTGACATAACTAAAAATGTTTTTTTTGGGGGGGGAGGGGTAACAAAACACTGTTTCCAAAATATAGTGGCTTCGAGAAGCTCATCTCTATGCATCTGAAGTAGCAGGTTAATAATAGTGGCTCTTGAGTACTTTTTAGTATTTCACTCTCTATTTTGAAAGTGTGAATCCTGAACCTTTTAAAAAAGACATGTTTGGTTTCATAGGCAAAGAGTTTTGACATACCGAGGGAGGGTGAAACCCTGTTCTTTGATCAGGGACATTCTGAGAGTAACTGCTGCTACAAGAACTTACGTGGACACTACTTCCTGGAAGATTATATCATGAAGAAAAAAAGAAATAGTCCACTGAGGCTGATCTTGAAATCATAGCCATAGATAATAGTTGTTTTCCTAACTTAAAATAGCATTTCCATACTATTAACCCATATTTTGAAAGAAAGAAGGAAAGAAAGAAGGAAAGAAAGAAAGAAAGAAAGAAAGAAAGAAAGAAAGAAAGAAAGAAAGAAAGAAAGAAAGAAAGAAAGAAAGAAAGAAAGAAAGAAAGAAAGAAAGAAAGAAAGAAAGAAACAAAGAAAGAAAGAAACAAAGAAAGAAACAAAGAAAGAAAGAAACAAAGAAATAAAGAAAGAAACTTGATATCTGACACATGTAATGTTGGTATCTGGCCTCCTCTGGCATGGTGTTTACAACTTATTGATGAGAAAGTTTTTTAAACTGAGCTATCTCTACATTGAGAATTTTCCATGCTGAACTTTTTAGAAAATTTAAATACTTCCCTGTAGAGGAATCACACATTATCCAATCCCGATAGATTTTGAGATGTTGGTAGATTTTTTGCTTCTGTTTAATAGATGACAAGATTTCAATGGATCAGGAAAGCAAAATAACATATATTTATTATTTGGCATGGCCAATTCAATGAAATTTCCCAAATCATAACATTTCTGTGTTTTTCTTCTTTATTGATGTTCTTCTGCCACATATTCTGTGGCTTTGAAAAGTCACTTCACTTGTTGAAACTTCAGTTTTTGCATCATCATCGTGCCTTATTATGTAAGTAAAGATTGATTCACTGAATAGGTTTCTAGATACTATAAAATTCTTAATATTTACTTTGCTCATTTCTCCCTTTTCTGTCAACTCTCCACCTCCAAGTGGTTCCCAGAGCTTTCATAGAATACATTACCAAAGCCCTGAACTTATTTTTCTTGCCTACCCCTAGATTCTGGCATCTGGGCAAAATGTCTCCTCAGGGAATACCAAGAGTCCTTCATTAACTAATTTGTTATTTATCCTTAATACATTAATGAACAGGTTTAATTTTTATCTTCAATAATGAGAGATCTTTAATAGAAGATATGCAAGTGCTACTAATTCTTAGTTTTTTGAGGGTGAAGATTGCCTGTATCTTGTTCATTGTTATATTGAAGGGCTTAGCAAATAAATAACCCAGTACACAATATTTATTCAGACATTCATTAGGTTTACTGATTGATCTGAAATACATTAGATTATTCAAAGATAACAAATCATTCTCAGTCTGTGTTTAGTCTGTGTTTTAGTGTTGATCAATGTCTTAGCTGGTTTGGGTTGCTGTAACAAAATATTGTAAACTGAGTAGCTAATAAGCAACAGAAATTATCTCTCACAATTCTGAAGGCTGGGATGTCCACGATCAAGTCATCAGAAGAGTTTGTGTCTGGGGAAGACGTGCTTTCTAGACAGCTGTCTTTTTGCAGTAACCTCACATGGAAGGAGCAAGGGAGTTTCTTGGGCCTCTTTTAGAAGAGCACTAATCCCCTCGTGAGGGCTCCACCTTCATGACCTAATTATATTCTAAAGGCCCCACCTCCTAATATCATTGCTTTGGGAGTTAGGGTTGTAAAATATGAATTTGATGGAGGGCAGGAAACAAAACTTCAGACTATAAGCAATCAATATTCTTGCACTCAAAGCTACCACTCACTCAAACTGACCTCCATGCTTATTTTCACTAGGGATACTATAAAATGATTGATTATGTATATATACAGTATCTGATGGTGAATGTTTGATGTAGTAAGATAATTTTGTGCACACAGCAATTCACATATTCCAATATAGCAAGTACAGTGGAAAATTTGAAAAGTGAAAACATATGGTAGATTTTTCCTGAAGGTCTAATCTTTGCAATTGGAATTGGGAAAAATAAAAATGAAGCAGATTTCAGTTGTCTTTTGTGTGTGTGTGTGTGTGTATATACATACACACACACACACACACACAGTTTCTGTGTTTTTCTTTTTTTTCCTTTGTAAAAAAAAATGAGAAGAGGAGGTGGGAAAGTTAGGAAAAGGGGGAAAATGAGACATTTAAGAGGAAAGGGAAGAAAAAAGAAGAGAAGAAAGGAGAAAGAATAGAAATATTTAATGTTCAGAATTTAGTTAGATTTATCTCTAAATATTTATTTAAAAATAACTTTCTACAGGTCAGTATAACTCACCCAAAATAGCAGTGTCTTTGACTTGTCTTTCTAAGTTGAAGCAGTCAGACAAATAGCTACCAGTGCTCCGTCTTATCTTTCCATGTCTCTTTTGCATAAGTCTAGAAGAAAATTAGTCAACAACACAGGTTTAGCTCCCAACACCAGGCGTACTAGCCATGAAAGAGAGACTAGTAAAAACCTAGTTCTACTCTGATGACAATGTTTGGGAAGATGCAAAAAAAATTCTTAACTTGAGACATAAAGAGGTAGGTATTTCTGGCATTAACTTCATCCTGTTTTTTGGCCCAAGACTTTATTCCTTCAGCTCTCCTTGAAATGGAAGAAATGGCAATGCTCACATCCAAATCACGGTTAGGAAAAGCATGATCATTACCTTCTCTGTAAGACACCTCTTCCGAAGGGGAAACAAACCCTGTCCAAAACTGAGAACCAGGAAATGAGGCTTTGACAACAGCAGCCATTTTTGTTTTTATGTTTTCTTTTTTTCTTTGTTTGTATCCATTGACCCAATAAATGTTTTGTTTTGTCTTGTTTTTTTTTCCTAAGGGCCTGATGTTAAAGAAGTCTTGATATAGAAGAACCATGAGGATAGGCTTGGGAGAACCTAACAGGCAATAAATGATTGACACTTTCTGACAAACCACATCACCACAATGCCATTGGATGGTTATAGGAGGTAACAGATCCTTGATGACTAGTGAATTGAGAGAATGAATCAATAAGTAAACCAGAGGTGTTCATGACTGGGACACTGCAATTACTATCTGTCTCACAACACCTGTGTCAGTAAAAAAGCCAAGTCACAGTTTTATTTTCTTACCACCTCATCAGACACTAGCCCACAAAAAAAAAAAAAAAAAAGTTTTCTTCTCATTTTACAGGTAGAGAAACTAAAGTATAAAGAAAGAAAATGGTTTCCACTAGGTCATTTGACAAAGGAAATGCAATCATGATGAAACAAAGTATTCTGTCTCCCAAACTGCTGTTTTACAGGAATTTTTGATGAGTTAGCACCTCTAATTATAACACTGGTTTTAACATTAGGTTAAACATTAGGCAGGTTTGACATTAGATTCTAAATATTATTTTTCTTGATCATTTTTTTATTATGGGAAATATGCATCATATAAAATTCACCATTTTAACCATTTTTAAGTGTACAGTTCAGTGGTATTAATTAAGAACATTCATATTGTTGTGCAACCATCACCACCGTCTATTGCCAAAACTTTTTCCCTCTTCTTCAACTGAAACTGTGCTCATTAAACAGTAACTTACCATTCTCTCCTCCCTCTAGCTCCTGGCAATGACTGCTGAATGTTATTTTACAGCAAAAAAAAAAAAAAAAAATGTTGACTTTGCACTTGATTTACAACCAAAAATGTAATTAGATGCCAGATGGATGAGCTGGGGAATAGACATAAATTCTGAACTGACTGTACCTACCTAGAAGACTCCATGTAAGTGTGTTCTGTGTATGTGTGTATGTGTGTGTGCATGTGTCTTTAAAAGGTTTTCCTCCTCCCAGTCCGCCCCCTCACAGTTTGCCTCTGGGTTTTGCAGTCTCCTGATTTCCTCAGTCCATAAGTGAGCCAGCATGGGCAATCTTCTTTGTAGTTTCAGGATCTAGTTTGCTGTCGTGGAAGCCACGTTCTGAATTGAGGAGTGGAGAGGTAACAGTTTGTTTTTAGTTTCAAAGATCTCCTCAAAAGATAGACTGTTGCTCTTCTTCTGGAAAATCTTGATTGGTAGGATTCTTCCAAGGGCTCAGACTAAAGTGTTTATCCTATCCCCTCACCAACTTCAAAACTGAAGCGTGCCAAGACCAAGACCTTCTGGAGGAAAATCTGCTGGCTTCCATCATTTCACACAAATGGCTAATTCTGGAGGTGGTGCTGTTTGTAATGGGAATCTTCACAATCACAAAAAAACGACTGACGGCTCGCCAAGTGGGAACTGTACAAAGAACGGGATAGTGAAAGAAGCCCAGGTAAGAAGCAATCCCTTCCTGACTCTGACCAGAACATTTCAGTATTTCTTTGTAAAACTGTTTGAAACTGTCTTCACTGAAAGTTCTTTTTTATGAGGTGTTATGTGTTTTGACTCTTCATTTCAGCTTATTTCAAACGCTTGGCTACTAAACAGTTCAGATGTGGGTTAAGGAGAAAATTTCTTCTCTGTGCAAGAGAAGGCACACACAGTCCCAAGACCTTTAAACAGAAAATACAAACGTACACACTAGACTTTTGTTTTCTTTCAAGCATTTCTGGGGCAGAATTGTGAAGGCTCAAACTTTCCAACTAAATTTCAATCCATCAAGAAATCATAACAGGCTGCATTCATTATGCTTTATAAAAAAAAAAAAAAAGGAAGTGAAAGTAAACTGAAAGTCACTGAGATTGTGTGGTATGGATGGCATTTTCCGCCCCATACACGAGAAATGCTTCTTTGGATAAAAGGTAGATTATTTCTGGTGTTTAGTGGAGCATTATCATAGCTTACAGCTTGATTTGAGGCCAGAGTCTTTCTTTGAAACTTGACATCACAGCATTCCTTTGGAAGACAGTTCAGAAAATGTGGCTTATTGTTACACCCTGCCCACATGAACCATACAGCCTTTGTTTTCCCATTTGATACTTTTTTTTTTTTTTGCTTCTGTTGTGCCAGAATGTTTGATGGTGATATACTGAGGAGGAGGAGCAAATCAAGAAAAGTTATCAGCTTATTCAAAGAGGGAGCTGGGCTCTGTAAGATACTTGGAAAAGCAGTTTCCCACTTCCCACGTAATGCCTTGGCTCTCTGCTCTAAGTAGCAGAGATGAGCTCACCTGCCTCAGAAGCACATTAGCATACCCAAACAGGTAGCTTCACTATTAGGAAATGAGAAGCTGGGCAGGGAACCTGTACAGTCCTCCATCACTCATCCATTCCCAGAGAACCAGCATCCACCCAGGGGACAGGTCTGATTGTTCTAAGATCACAGAACAGGTTGGGCTGGCTGGGGGCCAATTCACCACTCAGTACATTAAATTTGTGCATCCAATTGGAAGAGGTAAAGGGGCGGGGTGTGGGGAGGTACTCTGGAGCCTAGGTTGTGTATGAATAGGTTATGGTCTCTGCTTAACATAGGCATTATCCTAGCTTTAGAAGTTTTTACCTGAAATCTCAGGCCTCGCTTCTTCCAGCTCAGTATCTGAAACCTAGTGCAGTATAAAGAGAAAACATTCAACTCTTGCCAGTTGCATGAGAGCAATATGATAATATGTAACATCTATTTGTCATTGTGCCAATTCAGACTGCTATCACCAAAGATGCTTCTTGTCCCTGAAATGCCTGTAAGACTAACCCTTCACCTGGATTGTTCTGACCCTGAGGACTCTCATTTGGGTAGAGAGGTCATCAAAGCAATTCTTCTCTCTTCTTATTTTATCTTCATTTTATAAGCATCTTCTAGTGCCTAAGGTTAAAATTTTAGCTACATGGTTACAATCATTTCTAAGTAAGGACAAAAGTCAGAATCCTAAAGATTCATTACAAAGTGCTCCCATAAGACTGTAAGTAACCTTGGACATTGAGGCTTCCCTGAGAGCAGCAAGAAATATCAGGGCACCTGTTACCTTTCCTGACAGCTCTTTTTGAAGGGCCATCCAGAACCTGTTCGCTCAGATATATTTAGGTGTTACTAAGTTGCAATTTGCAACCACTGAGAGACTTGATTATTGCTTTAGAAATATTTTCCATAAAGAGCAAGCACTGCTGAGATCTGGTGTAGTTGAGGAGACAGGACTAGATCTTCCTTCCATGATATGGATAAAGTCATCTTCAGTTGTTCCTTGTTTTTTAATTTTAGGCTATTTTGCCTTGAGATCCTTTAACAAACTGGGTCTTAAAGTAAAACCCTGATAATTGATAAGCACTCCATAAAGGCTTACTGATGTCCTGGCCAGTAGTTTTCTAAACACATTCTGCTAGGCCTAGGGTCCTATAAAGCAGCATCTAAAATCCTACCATCTCCTCTGACAATCCCCCCATCCTTTCTCCTTCTGCTTATATGCAACCACACAGCAGCACATTTGTCTCTTGTATATATTGGGAGACCTTGTAGGATTCTGGTGACATGGGGTTACTGAGCATAAAATACAATTTGACAAGTACTGTTAGACAGTTTCTCAAGAACCCTTCTTTTCTTTGTTATAACATAGCCTGGTTTCAGTACTCTAGTATGGAGTCTAGGTTCAACTCCCCAACCTCAAGACTGGCAGGAGAATCAGATTCTTTCCATTTTGAAAACCTTCTAGAGATCCTTTCTGGACATTTTTTGGAAGTTGACTGTTGTCTGTTTTTCCTCCTTACACCTCATATGACCTGAGGAGGCACTGCTGATTAGTTTTCATCACTGATTAAGCTCATTTCTTTGTTCTCTTCTAAGATGACATCCTACCTCTTACTTCTGACTAATGGAGCCTCTGTCAGTAACAGAACATTATTGTCCTAGAGGGTTTGTTCTCCCTCCTCATGAGCATATCCTCATAACAGACAGAAGGGCTCTTAGTGTCTTAATCCAAACTTGAGATATCCTATAATTTCCTATTCATTAACTTAATCCCCATATTATTAATTTGGAACTATTATTTACATAATTGCTCTTTTGTCTCCACTTATTATTTTTCACCTGGTCATACAATTTTATTGGGAAAACCTGAAGTTAGGAAAGTATTCATTGTGCCTTCAGTGTTTTTAATATTGCATTTCCCCAGAGGTGACTTCTTTTCATGGGAAGGAGTCACAATTTCCTTTTTTTTAATTGATCCTATAGGATGAAGGAAAATTGTTGATCTTTTTCCTAAGCATTTTTTTCCTAGAAAATAAAATGTTCTGAGGTAGAATTATTCTAATTCAGTGAGTTTTTGACCCTGAATGCTGTAATATTACAAAGAGGCCTATACTGGGCCCTAAGAGGTAGCTGTTCATTCTATTGTTCATTCATACACCCATAGTTTTTAAGAATCTGTTATCCCTGGGACATATAAAGATATATTAAAAAGTTCATAATTTAGCTATTATAAGAAACCTTATATTAAAATTAAATAATAAATTAAAGTTAAATAATAGGCTGATATAAGAGCTGAGCTTTCACAAAGCAGATATGATTTGAGGACGAATGGGTGTCCCAGATATTAAATACCAGAAGTTCAGAGTGGATGGAAAAAAACATATATCAATGTTGTATTACATATCAAGACCAAGTTAAGTATATCATGTAGAAGTCAACTGTGCCCTCATAACAGCTTCATGAAGTGATATAGCACTGTGCCCATTTTATAGATAAGGAAACAAGAGATTAAAGAACTTGTATAGAATCACAAGTGGCATAGTCAGGATTTGAATCCAAATTCATGTTACTCCAAATTCAGTTTCTTTTGGACTACTTTCTAGGACCCCACAGGTTGGGATGGTCAGTGATGGTTTTATAGAGCAAGTAGGACTCAAACTGAATCTTGATACATTTAAAACGGCAAAGTAAATGGGGAATTTATTTTCCAGAACAAAATGAGGACAAGATAGGAGAAGAGCTCCAGAGATGGAGTTGCTAGGTGGAGGGCATGGGAAGCATGTCATGAAGCTCTCTAGGAATGAGGAGGAAAGAATGCAAACTCTGGGAGGCATGACAGAATGCAGGGCATTTGAGAAATTTCTCTCAATTTGGTGAGACTTCATCTTAGGGTAGGAGAGGTAGTGCCATGGCTGAGGTGATACTCAGAAGATGCTAGATAAAGGAGAAAGACAAAAAAGGGTTATCATGGAAGTCTTTTCTAGTTTTATAACTACTGCAGCTAAACTTCCTGTTCTTTACACCTTTCTACATCCTCTTGAGACCTGCAATCCCCTGGTACACCTGCTTTTTTGTTATGTGATAAACTTCTGGAGAATGAGAACCATGGTTGATAGTTTAATTGTGCATAGTGGTAACTGCCCTTTGTAAATATTAATGTCTTGGGGGGCTCACCTAGGTTGCACACTGATTGAAATAGAGGCCAATAATATCATCAATTTTTAGGAGAATTTATAAACTAAAATCTTTGGAGCAACTACCAACAATGCCATTTATTAGCCTTACTGTTATTATTGAGCTGATCAAAATGACTAAATTATTCCAACTAAGTTTCAACTTAATTTTGTACTTTATAGACACAACCTGAGAAACTAGACTTTCCTTTCTTTGTCTCATAGAAACTTATTCTAGCCTATTCCTTTCCTTTTCTCATGTCTCTTCCCTTCTTTTTCTTTCCTCCATGTAACTCTGAGTCATGTGGACTCACACTGAGGCTCGGACGGAGTTCTAGAGATAAACTGCTTTTCGAAAGCTTTCTTCAAGGGCAGATGGCCACCCTGAATAAACACTTCACTTAGCACAGAATTTCCTGGTAATAGTGATAGCTTGGGAATGTGATGAAATAGATGAAAAATAGTTGCAAATTATTGGGTATGTTTCTCATTGAGAGGTGACCTATAGAATGTGACAGACCACAGAATCTGGGTGGACTTTTGGGAGTAAAGTTGCAAGAAACCTTATAGTTTGAATCCAGTCCTCTTAGGACACTCGTTCTTAGAACCCAGTCATCATGCTAGAAGAAAGCCCAGGCACCCCAGAGAAGAAGCCAAGTAGAGAGAACCAAATATCTATGCTGTACTCCTAGCCGAGATGCAGCACCAGATTATAAACTGTATAAAGAGCTGTCTCGGAAGTGGATCCTCCAGCTCAGGGTCTAACTTCTCTAACACATTTCATGGTGCATAAATTAGTAAACCCTGATGAACCCTGTCCAAATTACAGATTCTTTAGCTAACAAATGATGTCGTTTTAAGTGTGGTGTTGGTTTCTTAAGCAGCAATAAATAAAAGAACACATGGATATTCTATTCCTTTAAAATGTCTAGAAAAGTCATTCTGAAACCTCATCCTACCCATTTTCAGTGCTGACAATTACATTTTGAAGGAAGAGTTTATTGTAGCCATTTGCTTTCAATTTGTGGCAAAGATGTATTTCTCTAAGCTATATTTTTACTTTGTTTTGTGTTTTGGCATAGGCTATATGCTTAAGATGAGCATCTGACTGTTATAGCCAAATACAATGCACTCAAATATTACCAGTGCAAAAGCACAATCATCTGAATGCTGCTAAATCTGAGGTGTAATTATTCAACCTGAGAAGGCCTGTAATTTGTTGCATTATCTATGAAGAAATAGCTGGCTCAGGAGAGAGTATGTTCAGGTGCAGATGTTTTCTTAATTAAAAGAACAGATGTTTTTAAGTATATTTAATATCTATTAATTACATCTATTTGCCAAATGGGTTTAATAGCAGTACCTGTTTGCTAAAGTTTCCACTGTTAGTGGTGGACTGATGTTAACCTAAATACGCACAAAGATTCTGCTAAATTTATTTTAGAATACACTGAATTTAATCTTTAATCTTTTTGCTGCGACCTTTGTCTCAGTTGGCCTGAATTAATATAGTTTTATTGGAATTCTAAAGTATACCAGCTGTAAATTCATATGAGAGGAGCTGTTGCCCCTCTACTAAAAATAGAGATGTTGGTCAGGTAATTCGCAATTTAGATTAAACATTTAGGGGAAAAAGAAAAAAACACTGTAAGTGTAATTCTCAAAAGTATTCAACATTGTTCTCCACAATCTACTTTAAGCATCACAATGGCATCTGAATCCTGCTCCACTCAATAGTTTTGCTACATTGAAGATTATTTGATTACAGCAGAGTTTGAGATTGCAAATGCCCAGAAGGGTGGCAGGGCCTGGTATGGAGCAGTAGGAAGTGGTAAGAATAGGATTACCTGAACAAAGCTCTTTGTCACCATGAGGTAGAACAGGACCTATGTTGACAGATCTTAGGATTTGCCAAAGAAGCTGGAAATCCAAATTTGGTGAGTGGGGAAGAAAATCACCTGATTTTTAAGTATTGGCATCTAATTTTTAAAAATTAAAATAGTGTAAATTTTAAGTAAATATTGCTACCAGCTACATATCTATACTCTCTGAACTATAGGTAAATAGGATAAAAAAAATAAGAAGTTATGAATAGAGTGCTGTTTTCTCACTCACATTTAGGAAAAATGGCTCAGAGAATTTGGCTCCTCTTAATATTGATTTACTTCGTATTTTTAAAAAAAGCAATCGATGAGTCTTACATCTTCATTTTCCTGAGTTATATGAACATTTAATCCTGGAACGTGCAAGTTTGAGGAACAATTATGGCAGGCCACCTATACTAGATTTTCCTGGCTTCAAATATTATGTGCCAAAGTGTTTGTCAAAAATGTCATAGAACTTGCAATATTTTACTAGTCAAACTTTATCTTTTAGACTCCAAATGAAATGACACACAAAACTTTTATTAGACAATACACTCATAAAGTTTGGTCACAATTATTGTTATTTATATATGGTATAAACTGGGCCTTTGAAAATTGATGAAGGAAAAGGTTATGTGCAAAACATAATTATTCTGTTAACCATGTTATACTTGACCTTTCTCTGCCATGTGGGCTTAGCCTTTTGGAAGTCAGAGTTCCTTTGAGGATCTGATAGATACTTTTTACAAAAAGTGAATATGTCCATAATCATAAAATTTTTCATGTTGAGAGTTCATATATTAGGACTTTCTCAGATCCCCAGGTTAACAACCTTAGCTCTGGAATGCCGTTATCAATTAGGCTATGTCTATTCTCACAACCTAACCAGAAAAACCAGCAAATCAACCTCTCCAGAGAAGCTAGGGTAAGGTATTCACAAATTGATACACCAAGAAGAGAAAACCACACATAACCCTAAGCAACTCAGGCAATAAGCACACACATGTGTTATTCATTTATTTAAAACTTTATTTTAGAATTTTGCATTCTACTCTATAATACATTCACATTTCTTTTACTATAAAACTACTTTTATGTCCTCCCTTAAAACCTTGAATAAAAATGAACTCTCCAGAAAGGTATTTTTTTCCTGGTAGCTTTTCTCACCCCAGCACCCCTCAGGATTTCCCAAAGAGCCATTTAAGGAAGAATGATAGCAGTAAGACATCTCGCTTCAGCATCAGATAGGAGTGGGTTTGACCTAGCTCTGCCCCTTACTAATTGTGTCACACTGGGCAGGTAACTTCATGTCTTGGATCCATATCTCACAAGGCAATGATAAACATGAACTGAGATTATAAAAGTAAGGCTCCCAATAACTATCAAATATATAGTAGATACTCAGTAAATGATAGCTGTTATCTACTAAAATTAGCCTGCAGTTTTCACTTTCTCCTCAACTTCTTTTAAGAGTATTAAGTATAGTGCCTGGCATATACTGGGTGCTCAATAAATGGTAGTCTGAAACCCTCCACTTCCCTCATCCAGTGATGGCTTCTCAGTTCTCATTATACTTGGCCTGTCAGCAGCATTCGACATGAGTGATCACTCCGTCCTCCTTAAAGCACCTTCTCTTGGCTTTCAGAATAGGACCCTTCTATATCATTAGCTATTCCTTTGGAGTTTCTTTTCCTGATTCCTCTCCATCTCTTTGACCTTTAAATAATAAGATGACCCAAGGCTCAGTCCTTGTACCTTCTCTCTTTTCTAACTGCATTTTCTAATCATCTCCAAAACTGAGCTCTTGATACTTTCTCCCTCTACTTCCAAAATGTCTCCCCTTATAGTTTTTCCAATCTCAGTAAATGACAACTCTATTCTTCCAGTGGCTCAAACCAAAGGCCGGACATCATTCATGACTTATCTCTTTCACTCTACATTCAATCAGTCTGCAAACTCAAGATCCTACCTTCACAGTATGTCCACACTCTAACCACTTCTCAGCTCTCCCACAGCAACCACTCTGGTCTCAGCCACCATTATCTCTCACCTGGATTGTTGCAAGAGCCTCATTTCATCTCTGAGTGCCAGTTATGTATTGCTGAATAAAAAACCCTCCTAAAACAAGGTGGCATAAAACAACAACCATTTTATTATGCTCACAGATTCTGCTGGTCAGAAATTCAGAAATAGATGTAGAAGGAACAGCTCTCCCTTTTCTGATATCTGGGACCTCACCTGTGATGAGTCAGTTAACTGAGCCTGGAACACCTGGGCCAGGAGAATCTGTTTAGAAGATGGCTTCCTCACTCCCCTGTCTGGCATCCAGGCTGGGATGGCTGAAAAACAGGACAAGCCCAGATGGTGGACTGAATTGCCACATGGCCTTTCCAGCAGGAAAAACTCCAAGAGAGTTGTCTAGTAAATACAGTAGAAATCTTGTGGCCTTTTACAATCTGGCACCAGAGGTCAGCTTCACTTTTAGCTTACTCTGTAGGTTGCAGTAGTCACAAAGAAGCCCATCAGGTTCAAGGGAAAATAACTATTTCATCTCTCACTGAGAAGAGTATCAGAAAAATTCATGGACATATTTTTAAAGCACCATACCCTACTTCCACCCTTGCCTTTCCCTCAACCACCATCGGAAAAAAATGTTCTCCACACAGCAGCCAGAATAATCTGATCTCTCTGAAATCACTCTTCTGCCCAAATCCATCCCATGACTCCTGTTTTACTGAGTAAAAGCCAAAATCCTAACAACAGCCAGAAGGCCCATCACACACATGACTTGCTCTTCTCTGACTCATTCTGTGCTTCTTTTCTCAGAGCTCACTATATTCCAGTCACACTGGAGCAAGTAACCATGCATCCTTTTACCTGGGGACATGTGCACTTCTTCTCCCATTTGCATTCCCAGATGGCTAAAAAACAGGACATGCCTGTGCCCTCCCTCCCATACTCAGATGCTATCTCCTCAATGAGAGGTAATTTATATCTAAAATTGCAGGCCTCCTCACTTCCTGCCTCTCTTTCATGCTTGTTTTCTTTAGTACTTAACACCATCTATGTGTGCATGCACGTGCACACATACTCAGACACCAATTTATTTTCTATGTGAGAGCTATGTGGGCAGGGATTTCTATCTTATTCACAGCTGAATCATCAGCACCTAGGCCAAGCCTATACATAGTAGGTAGGTGCTTAATAATATTTGTGGAATGAATAAAAGCCATCTGTTTTTACCAATCTATTGTTTGTAAGAACTCTCATTTCAGCTTATTTTGCTTGTTATTTAAATTGCCATTTGGTATTCACATGCCTAGTTCTTTAAAAGACTAAAAAGGCCACACTCATATAATATAGAAGCTTGTTTGTAGACATCAAAGTGTATAACCTCATTAATTAATTTACAGATTTCTTAACCTTTGTTGGAGAACATTCACCGCCCTTCTTTTAATAATCACTAAATCATTGGAGTATTTTGTATGACTAGGTAGCTACATGCTTTTCTATTTGACTTATTTTACTCAGCATGAGACTCTCTCGATCCATTAATGTTGCAAATGACAATCTTTTATTCTTTTTTATTTGTGAGTAACATTTCATTATATATACCTCATTCTTATCCATCTATCAACGAATTCCTAGGTTGCTTCCATATCTTGGTTATTATAAATAATGCTGCTATTTGTATAGCATATCTTTTTGAATTAGTGTTCTGTTTTCTTCAAATAAATACCCAGAAGTAGAACTGCTGGGTCATATGGTAGTTCTATTTCTATCTTTTTGAAGAACGATACTGTTTTCCATAGTGGCTTCTCCAGTTTATAATCTAACCAACTGTGAATGATTTATATTGATATTATATATACTCTAAGCCTGGGGCCAAGAAACAAGCTTTAAGAAAGTGAAACTTTTTGGAGGAAATGAAAATAGAAATTAAATATTATTGATTCATCCCAATAATTGTGTTACCTCTTAGCAGGAGATGAAATATTCTGGATTAGGGAGAAAATAATTAATACCTTAGGGTGTATAGGTTATCACTGGATTTTAATAAAATTCTGCATTCTCAGGGTTAAATGTCCAAGAAAAGTCAGTACAATCTGTTTTCCCACCAATGACTCTGTATATGAGATGATTTTAAAAATTTCATTTAACAAAATTTTGCCTCATACTGCATGCAAAGAACTCTACAAATACAAATTTATTTGAGCCTCACAACATCCTTACGAGTTTAATACTATTACCATCCCTATTATTTAGATGAAACAACAGATCATACAAAAGTTAGGTAAATTTGCCTAAGATTAAGCCTCTACTTTAACCTCTACTTAGTAGTGCAATCTAGCCCCAGAGTCTGTGTTTTTATCACTAGGAGGAAAAAATGCATTTCCTCAAACAACTTACTGCAAACTTACAAAATAGAGTTTTATAATAAATATTCATGTGCCTACCACCTGGATTCTACAGTTAGTGTTTTGCTATATTTATTTTATCACATATCGATCCACCTATCCATCCCTCATCCATCAATCCATATGCTTTATACATTTCAAAGAAAATTATAGTATCATCAATACGCTTTACCCCTAAACTCTTTCACAAGCTTATCATTAACCAGACTTCAATAGCTGTTTATAGTTATTTTTTTCCTTTGATGCAAAAGTTACATATAATAAAGTGCACAAATCTCAAGTATATCATTCAATGAATTTTGGCCTTCAAGACTTTTTGATTGTTCTTATTGGAGAGGGTTTAATAATATAGTTTTGACTGTAGAAAGAGGATATTAAAAGGTTTACTTAACATTGGAGGGTTTAATCTCTGGACAAAATAACTGAATAATATGTAAATTGGCATTTAACAAGGTAAAGGAAGGGCCTAATAGAAAGCTGACTCGCTAGAGATATTCTCTTCTTTACATATTTAATTCCAAAGGGAAGGGACTAAGAGACATTTTCTTTTCTTTTCCTTTCCTTTCCTTTCTTTCCTTTCCTTTCCTTTCCTTTCCTTTCCTTTCCTTTCCTTTCCTTTCCTTTCCTTTCCCTTCCTTTCATTTCCCTTCCTTTCATTTCCCTTTCTTTCTTTCTTTCTTTCTTTCTTTCTTTCTTTCTTTCTTTCTTTCTTTCTTTCTTTCTTTCTTTCTTTCTTTCTTTCTTTCTTTCTTTCTTTCTTTCTTTTTTTGTCCTTCATATAATCCAACTAACAGGGAAGGGAGTTAGTTTAGAAATTCTTACAATTCCACCTCATCCCCTGTCTTCTTACCCCTGGACAAATAGGGCTCAGTAAAGCTAAGTACCTGCCTCCACAGTCACACCAACATGAACTTCTCCCTATTCTCTTGGTACTCAGACTAAAGCCCTTTTTGAGATACCATTTTTTTGGAAACCTCCAAGATCTTAAAGCAAACTGCCAGGACAACATATTTGATGACTCAATGTGGTATTTGCTATTGCAAATTCTTTAGCCTCAATTTCAAAATTGATATCACAAAATTATACATGTCTCACGTAAGGAGTAAAGGCTTCTCCTTTCTTGTTTCTAAAAAAAAAAATCCATATGTAAAGAGCTTTTTTTTTTTTTTTTTTTGGTGTATTTTAAAGCATCCTTGTCAGAGAAATTGATATTAGAGTTAATGATTGCCTCCACACATGGGAACCTACTATGTATTTGCACTTTTTGAAATATTGTTAATCAACAATAGGCTTTCAAATTTCACATATAAATATCCAAGGTTCTAAGAAGTCAATCACCCATATGGCTGGAAGTAATGGAACCAGGATTTTCTGACTCCTAGCGTCACATAACCTGTTGCCAAACCTCACAGCCCTGCTGTCCTAATAAACTGAATCATCACAGAAATAAGGTATAGGGCTGCCTAGATTTGAATTCCCACTTGCATTAGTAGGTCTGGGACCTTGGGTAAGTGGCATAATCTCTTTGTGCCTCAGTTTCCCATTTGGGAATTGAAGCTAATCATAGTGCCTACCCAATAGGATTGTTGTGCATGCAAAGACTTTGAACGGTGCCAAGGACAAAAGGAAACTCTCCATAATGTGAGCTTTGTTAATGTTGTCCATTAGGGAATCTGCCTTATGTCCATCTTTAGACTTTCTTTGATGAAACAATGCCAGAATATAACAAGAGGATGCATATTGGTCTGCATATTGTCACTGACTTTAATACATAGTGACAGAAATACTTGAGTAAAAGACCAACAAGTCTTCAAATAAATACAATTTAAATATTAGAGAATAATGAAAAAGAGGTGAAGATTAGGTATAAAGGTAGTTATGAAATCATGATGATAGCAGTAGATCCTGTTGGTGCTATGTTCACTTTCCCTTTCTGCTTTTAGCATTTCTGTGTCCAAAGCTTCCTTCCAAAGACCAGCTCCCATGTCTTTTGCCTGAGGACTTTCTTTAGTCCCCTAAAGACTGTTATGCCCTCCTGTAAATCAGACAAGGAATGTCAGAGAATCAACACACCCCCAGGAGCAGCAGCCCTCAACCATTGCTGGAATGACGGGATAAACAGCGCTACTCCTTCACCCCTCAGGTGCATAACTCTGAAGAATGTTCCACACTGTTTCCCAGAGTCCCCAGCATAAGTGAGCTCCAGTTTCCCACAGTAGGAAATGGCTTGATAGCACAGCTTTCACTGGTTCCTTATCCTTTTCTGTCACATCCCCCCTCCACTAACACTTCCTTGAATCACCCTCTGAATAAACAATTTACATTTGCACACTTTACTTAGGGTCTGCTTCTAAGGAACCCAAAATTAAAATGATGATTTCTTTAAGATTTAACCAATTCTTTGCCCCTTTAATTTTCAGCATCAACAACAATGATTCTTCTGTTTATATAATGATCCTTATATCCAGGAATTCATTATACACCCACAGCATTGCTGTGAAGTAGACAGAACAACTGCTACTTACCCAATTTAAGGATTTAAAAACCAGGACTCAGAAATATAATGAGACCAAAGCTACAGGGATGATAGGGACAGAACTGGACAACAATCCCAGATATTCTGACTAATTTCAAGAATGTCTTAAAGGATTGGCTGCAGTAGAATCTATCAAGCCCTTATTTAGTGCATACAACCCCATTAACTGCTTATTACAAGAAATCCTGAAAAAAATCAGGACCTCTGTCCTTCAGTGGTTTAATTCATGGCAAGAAAAAAAAATGGTGCTATTTTGTCTATTACACCTGCTCAGAAGAGCAGCTTTGGTGGTCAGTTTTACTTTTTTTTTTTAACTCTGTGAAATTCTAAAAGCCTTGGATATTATCATATTTTTTGGAAGCAAACAAATAAATTGTTGTGATGTCCTATTCTTGATGAAATGGTTATTTGGAGACAGGATGCTTATTTTTTCAAGGAGCAAAAACTTTTATAAAAAAAATAATGGCATGTGCTGCCTTCCATGAAAACAAAAGGTTTTAGCCAGAAAAGCATTGTCTCTTTAAGGATACATTCTGTTTTGAAAAGCAAGCAAAAGATAAACCAAGTTATAGGCTCCTAGGCTGCTCTTGACGTGCATAAAATGTGCGTGGTTTTGTAGGGTGGCAGGCAGAGTAAAGGGGGGGGAGAGAAGCAAGGAGAATATGTACGAGCAAACATAAGCCAAATCCTAAGATACACATGTAGAAGAAACAACAACTGAATTCTTGGCCAGTTTCTCTCTTTCTGAGCAGGAAGGCTTTCTGCTTCTTCATGTTGCTGAATAGCAGGCACTGTTTGATCTACCTTCAGCGGAAAAGAAGTTTGGGGTGGAGCTAAGAAATTTCAGCATTATTGAGGTACAAGAAGCTATATTCAATTTGATTCAAAGAGAAAAATTATCGTTTGTTATCCAAGTTCAACCCACTGAGCTTAGCCAAATGACTCTCAGGAGTCATTGTGTGCTTCCAGGAGCCCCACCCTTGTTATAACTTACCCATGACTCATTGGCTGCCTGACATGGGAAAGAAAGGCCAACGTGCACACCATATGTCAAAGCATGACTTGTTGTTGGTTCATTGTCATGCAGTTTAGAAAACTAATTTTTCTTTTTGATTCTTGGTTGTTAGTTCAAACTTTCAGAATCAACTGAACCAGTTTACTTTATCAAATCTTCTATAATGGATATGGTACAGACTTTAAAATTACCAACCATAAAGCCATGAATCATTGTGAATCACTGAATGTGGGGCTCCCAGAAGACTCATTCACCACACAGCCTTGCAAGGGCCCTTTTGAAAATGTATATCTGATCAGGTTTTTAAGCCATCAACAGTTGCTTATCAGGATAAGAGCTACAAGCCTAAACTCATAACTTAATAATTATGAGTTCTTCATAACTTAATAATTCATTCATCAAGTATTTTTTCAATACCTACTATATATCAGATGCCATTTAGACACTGGAGTATGAGCAATGTACACATGGATGGAGCTGTCCTCCTGGAACTGACATTTGGCCATGCCTGTTCCTTCACGATCCCTCACAGCCCAATCCTCCTCACCCGCTTCCTGCAGATCCTCAGGCTCTTCCTTTTGCTGGGAAAACTGTACCTGGTAAACTCCTACTGATTATTCCAATATCATTTTAAATATCACCTTCCTTAGGGAAACCCTTCCTTTTTTGTGAGCTAGGTCAGATCTCTAACCTCTCTGTTCCACAGCACCCTTACTTATTCATCATCTACTTTATTGTAAGTATTCATTCTGCATCTGTATCACCACCTAGTCCAAAGATTAGCAAACTTTTTCTATAAAGAATAAGATAGTAAATATATTTAGTTGGCCATACAGTGTCTATCACAGCTATTCAACTCTGCCATCAAAATGTGAAAGAAGCTATAGACAACACATAAACAAATAAGTGTAGCTGAGTTCCAATAAATCTTTATTTACAAAAATAAGTGATGGGCCATTTCTGGACTTTGGACCACAATTCACTGAACTCAGAACAAGAGAAACTCCTGTGATGATAGAAATGCTGTATGTATTTCTCTTCCAGTGATGTAGCCATCAGCCACATATGGTTATGAGCACTTGAAATGTGCCAAGTGCAATTGAGGCTCTAAATCTCTAAATGTATTTCATTTTAATTATATAAGTTTAAATGTAAATAGCTATGTGTAGCTAGTTATTATTGTATTGGACAGCATGCATATAGTGGATGAGTGTCATGAGGTCCGGGGCTGTGTCCCTCTGGATCACCACTATGTCACCTGCACCTAGCATAGCAGGTGACACAGAGCAGGAGCTTAAAATGTGTTGAATGCATGCATGCATGAATGAAAGAACAAATGTATAAATATGGAATGGCTTATCAGACTTATTTGTTTTTTACCACCGTTATACACTTGATTAGATGTTGCCACTGGATACTTCTTGCTTTCTGGTCCAAAAATGTTGTGTTTTTTTATGAACGTTTTATCTCCCCATTAGCTCATGAGCTCTATGTGGATGAGAGCTATAAAAGAGACTACCTGAATGATCCTTTCAGTACTCAGCACAAGTCCATGCATGTGGTAGTCAGCCTTCCCAAGGAGTGTTATTGCTTCCAGTACCCACCTCAAAAAAAGAAAGATTCAGCCCCCTGGCTATTTCGTTTGTGAAATATGTTCTGAACTGTCATGTCTCACAGATCTAATTTCAAGTTTTTTTGCTTTAACACTGATGTCGTGGAGTTAAGAAATTCAACTTAGTCCTGACTTTTCCTGTTTTATAACTTTGTGGAAGTTGCTTAATGCCCTGTGTCTCTTTTATTAAAAGACGACAGTTCTAATTCAGTTACAGCTCTTCACTACCTATCTCTTAGGAATATTATGTAAATAAATAAGATCATGAACACAAAAGCTTTGAGCACCTCAGAGATAAGCACTGTTTTTACATGGTACATTATAAGTGGTCAAGAAGATAGTAGATGGTAATTGTTCTCAGTGATATTAAACCACTGATGTATTGTTTTCTTTGATTTATTAGAATAATTTAATACAAGCACTGTGATCCTCTAGTGAGCAGCTTTTTGCAAATATGATCAGAAGAATGGAAGCACTGAAGGGTGGTGAAGGACAGCCACTTTGTTCCAAAGTTGATTTATATCTAATTGACTTTAGAGCCTATGTCCCAGCAATCATTTTATGTAGGATCCTAGGACCCTACAAATCACTCTACCATGCATTCCTCCTGTAGTTGTGATAAAGGGGCATCTCAATGAAGGTACACCTTATTTTCACTGCTGTCTGAGACAGAAAATCTGGTTTACCCTGCCATAGAAGGCCTATCCAATTCTAGTGGGATTTATATATGTTATTTCCAAGTAGATAACACATGAGGTCCAGCCAGAGGTCCAGGCAATGTGCTGGTCTTCATGTTTCTACCCACTAACAAGAGCTAAAGCTTGTCCTCCTGGCCTTAAAAGCCCTTAATTTATCTCCCAACTTTCCCCAATCATTATTCATTTATTCATTCATACAGCAGATAGCAATTGGGCACTCTGCTAGGAACTCTGTTTTTAATCCTCCAAGCAGTATTGCCTTTTCTGTGAATTCTCTACTTCCAAATCTGGATGTATCCTATGGAAGCCTTCATTGGCTGCCCTGACTTATTAGATAACTTCTCAGGTGGTGAAGAGGAAAGCCAAGACAATAAGACACCAACTTAACCTCTCAAGAAACAAAATTGTTTATAAATAGAAAGAAAGGTTGTGCTACCAGAGAGTGGGGATACTCTCCTGGTGCATTGTCCAGATTCTTTATGTCTCGAACAAAGAATTGAGCAAGACACCAAAATACAGTAGAAAAGAAAAGCTTTATTAGAAAGGAAGGTACAGTTCCAGACATTGAAGCAGGCCTGAGCAAGAGACACGTGGCTCAAAAGACCTGGTAACGAAGGCTTTGGGGTTTTTATCCCTATTTGCTGTGTCTGGTTACTTTTCTTAGAGTGGTGGGCCTCCTTGATTGACAATTAAGATTGACAGGACTCAGTGATTCATCATTTGCTTTCTGCACACGTTTGTTCCCAGAATTCAGTCTGTTACAATGATATTAATGAACTTCCGGGCATATGCATCATATTATAATGATGATATAATGAGGCTCAGGTGAGTTGAAGGTTGTTAGGTCTTCATTGCACAGATTTGAGTGACTGGGTTAAACTGGTACCTAATTCTCTGCTTACTTGTTTCTTTGTGGAAGTTACTTTTAGCCTAAAAATGCCTTCTGGCTTGCTTAATTGTAGGCAGATTAGGGTGAACCCTTTCTAGGATAGGATGACCTTAGTGTCTTTGCAAGCAAACCTAAAACCCCCTAACTAACTTTCCTGCCTAACTCTTTTCTAAGAGCCATGAACACCCTTATTATTAGTATGGATGCTGAAGAATGGGAGGTCTCTTCTTTTTTATCTGCTTCCTGCTGAGAAGGGCCGTTGTTTCTGCCTATTGGGGTTTCATGGAGCTCTTTCCCTTATTGCCTCACTTAGGGTAGGATCTTGGGTTTCCTGCTGAAGTACCTCTTCAGTCTCTAGACAAGGAAAAGAGGATGCAAACTTGTTATTTAAATCACATATCTACTAATTTATATTATTGATTTGCCAATTAAGCAAGTAAAGGAAAACAGAGTTAAAAAAAGACCTTTGGCCTAAAGTCCCCTCTCCTCTCAGATTCTAAGGGCCCTATCTGGCCTAACACTATTTCTGCTAACAGTGGGCTTCGATGATTCTTATCAATTGCCAGAGGACTTGAGTCTCTAGTTTTGGGGCAATTATCAGGATTTGAGGGAGAGGGCCTTTTTCTCAAAGAAAGAAGGGAAGAAAACTTAACTAGATTTACTAAAATGATTAAGAACTCTGCAAGATATGTCCCACATCATTTCCTGCTAAAAGATTAAGAATTTTACAAGTGATGTCTCATGTCAGTTGGAGTAGCTAATGTATAAAGAACTGGTTCCCTTAAATGGCTCCATGTTTATAATCTGTCTCTCTCTCTGACTTCTGCAGTCAGCTAAGCCTAAATTTTATAATGTACTTTTTTCCATCATGTACTTCCCAACACATAAAAATGTTCAATAAATAAAAAATTGAATCTTTGACTCAGTTAATTTTCTGACATAAACTTCGCCAGATTTAAATCTGATTTTTTGTCAGCTGAGATTGGTTCTGATACACACATTTCCTTGGGAAGTTAACATGGTTCTCAGATTTATTTCAAATATTTCTAAGTGAGGATTAGAAATGAAAGAATTTCAACAAATTGTTATAGTATGTATTCATTAAGGTGATATTAGATGTCAGAATAAATGAGCCACCATATCTCAAAGGCATAATCCAATAAAAGTTTATTTCTCACTCATATAAAGTCTAATTGGCAGTGGTAGGAAGTTGAAGGGGAAGGTGGTGAGGACTCTGCTCCACAGAGTTGTTTAGGAACCAGACTAACAAAAGCGCTGAAACCTTTAAGATGAGTTTCAAGGTCACCTTGATCATCAGCATTCAGATAGCAACAGGGGAAAGAGAGAAAGAAATGGATCATGAGAGAGGTTTCAGGGGGCCAGACATGGAAGTGGCACATTTCACTTTACCCATTTCGCATGGCCACACTTGGCTGCTAAAAATGTAAGAAATGTAGCCTAGCTGTGAGAAAGAGGAAAAGAAAATGGGTTTGGTGAATAGCCAGTCTTTGCCACACTGGATAAGAAGGTTAAAATATTTAAAATATTTGAAAGGCCTAAATGAAAGATAATGAGAGCTTTCTTATTTTCTGTTTCTTTTTTTAAATGACTTGTCTTTAAAAATATCATTGTAATATAACATGGTAAATGTAATGATGGTGTTATGCAGTGAGAACATCTAGCCTGGATGTTTTTAGGAAGTGAAGCCAGAACTGGGTCCTAAATGGTATATATTAGCAGGTAAAGAGTATACTAATGTGGAATGAAGATGAAGGAAAGCTGGCATCAGAGGATGATTAGAAAAATGAATGAAAACTAAAGAAATTATAGAAGAGTGGCAGCATGAGGAAAGGTTCAGAGGGACGAAAATCAGAGTGTGAAATGAAAGCAATCTGATGTTGTTTAGGTAAGAAATGGAAGGCAGGAAACCAGAGGACTTATAGGCAGGTCATTGTCTTCTAGGCTAAGAAACTTAACTTTACACTGAAAGCCAACACTTCCCAAAGAGAATTTTGTCATGGCATAGGTAAATTTACACAAAAGGTAAAAAACATATATGATACATGTGCTGAGTTCCTCAAAGTTAAGTGATTTTTCACTTTGGTTTTCAATAGCATTCAATAAGCTAATTTAATTAGCAAATATTTATTCAGTTCTTACCATGTGAAGCTGTGTGCTGACAATGGAGTTGCAGTAATGAACAAGAAAGATATCTCGCCTGGCTGTCGCAATCTAGATTTTGTACACTGTGAACACCCAAGGAGTACAGCCTTTCTCAAACCCTTTTTGTTGAAGCCCATATCTAAGAAGCACTGTGGAGATACTATTATAAATGATACTTGGATATTAGAACTAGAGACAAAATAACCTGGCACCTGCAGATTTGGGCAGTAAGGATATAGTAAAGAGATCATCAAAGAGGTGATTGCAATGGTTGAGGAGAAAGGTTAATGAGCATCTCTCCTTATGCTCTCAATTCTATCTGGGGGACCTTTCTCTCAGTGCATTTCTACTTCCCTTATCCTTCCAGCCCTTATACTTCCAGCCTTTGGTCAACTGCCTTGTTATTTATGAAAACTCCTTACTTATTTCAGATGGTGTTAAATGTATCTTCTTCCCACTTCCCACAATATCCTGAATATCTCTCTGTGGTACCATTAACCAAACTATAGTCTGTCTTTGGACATATTCTGTCTCCTGGCAGAAAATTTGGTACATAGGCATTTGATAAAGATTGCTTTACTGTTGAAATAAGAAAAAACAACAAAATCTTTTAGATAGACTAGATGCTGAAGGCAGTATAAAAATATTTAATCGAAGTCGTCATATATTAACATATCTCAATGATCTGAACAACTGGAGCTGGCTGAGCAACTCAGTTTCTTCTACTCCAACTATCCTGTTAGGATCCCCTAGGGAGCAGGTTTCCACCAGATTTTATCCTGTAGAACATCTTATCCCAGAGTCTTCAAATAAGTTAATAATTAATAATACCAAGTATCTTAGAAATTATAAATAAAATAATCAGGAAGGTGCTTATGTAACTGAACATGGCTGTATACATATGGAATCAAATGATCCATTCTAAACCTAAATGACTCATTTATTTGTGACAAGATGACCTGAGTTAGACTAGAATAACATATATGTTTCATAAAGCATTTTCTAAACACATGACATAAGCTTAAAATGTGGTTAAAATACTCATTTCTTAAAATCCCTAGACAAATGTAAGACCCATCCAAATAAGATAGAACTGTGTACTCTCATCATTCTTATATCATTCTACTTTAATTAACTTCGGTGCAGCATTATTCATATGACTTCAATCATGTCTAATGACATTTCAAAGTATTTTAAAAGGGAAAAAATGGTAATTTTGAAATCAATAAAATACTCAAATGTTTTAGAGTAGAAGTGGACAATTCCGCTGAAGAAAGACCTGCTTTAAATTTTACCTGATATATGTGTATGTGTGTGTGTGTGTGTGTGTATACACACACACATACACACACACAAGCAGTAAAGAATGTATATTGCCAAGCAAAGATTGGTTGCTAACATAAAACAACTGAGATAAGTATATCATGTGTACTAAATGAGTATCAGTCCTGCCCTCCTCCACTAGCCTCTCATCTATTCTACAATTCTTGTTACTTCCTTGATTGAGCTGAGAACTGAGCTGATGAGATCCTTTCAGTGAAAGTAATTGAATACTCAAAAATATGTAAAATTTAAAAAAGATTTTGTTATTTTCACACAATAAAAAGCCTAGAGTTGGGAAGAGTCTAGAATTGGCTTGTCCCTGGATTGGTTGATCAGTGACTGAACACTGTCATCAATGACCGCAGTGCTATCCGAGAAACATATAAATGGAACCACTCAGTTCGTGGTCTGAATGGTGGCTTCTTTCACTTAATATAATGTTTTCAAGGTTCATTCGTGTTAGAGCATTTGTCAGTATATTCTCCATTTTTACATCAAACAATCATCCATTGTGTGGCTATGCTATATTTTATTTATTCATTAGTTAATGAATATCTAGGTTGTTTCCACTTTTTATCTGCGATGAATGTTTGAGTACAAATTTTTGTGTAGACACATGTTTGCACTTCCTTTGGTTATAGACCTAGGAGAGTTTCTGGGTCATATGGTAACTCTATGTATAACATTTAGAGGAACTACAGTGTGAGGATCACAATTTCTTCACATCTTTGATAACACTTATTATTATCCACCTTTTTATTATACTCATCCCACTGGCTGTGAAACAGTATCTCATTATGATTTTAATTTACATTTCTCTGATGGCTAATGATGTTTCACATCTTTCCAGGTGCTTATTGAACATTTGTATATATTTGAACAAATGTTTCTGAGCCTTTGCCCATTTTTTAAATGAGTTATTTGTCTTTTTATTATTGAGTTGTAAGTGTTCTTTACATGTTCTAGATACTAAGCCCTTATCAGATATGTGATTTGCAAATATTTTATCCAATTCTATTGTTGGCTGTTGATTTTCTTAATAGTATCCTTTGAAGAATAAAAGCTTTTAAATTGAATGAAGTACAACTTAACTGTTTTCTTTTCGTCATTTGTGTTTTTGGTGTCATATCTAAAAAGGTTTTCCCTAACCAAGGTCACAAACATCTACTCCTATATTTTCTTCTGAGGGTTTTAGTTTTAGCTTTTACATTTAGTTCTATGATCTATTTTGAGCTAATTTTTGTGTATGTTGTAAAGGAGGGAGTCTAACATCATTTGCTCAAGTTTTCTTATGAGAGTTCCCATTTACAATATTCTTTCTCAATTTTGGTATCTCAACCACCATCACCACTCTTTCCTCTTTAACCACCCACTTCTTCCCCTCATACTTGTTATCTCCTAGAGGACCCCATTCTCCCATTTGTTCCTATGTGTAAGAATTGGCCAAGACCCTGTATATATTTTTTCTCTTCTTTTCCTAATATTTCTTTAAAAAGCAGCGTCATCCATTCTAACAATTTCATCCATCATCTCTATTCATATTTAATTAAAATTATGACATTTAATAAGTGCTTACTCTGTCACAGGTACTTTGCATATAGTATCCCAATTAATTTTCAAACCAACTCATATTAGCTCCATTTATACTTGAGGCATTTCAGGGCAAGGCCATATAGTTACCAAATGAAAGTACTTGTATTTAAACCCAGGAAGTCTCACTCCTGTGCAAACACTCTCCAACATTATATTCTATATACCATCAAGACTGGGCTCATACTCCACTTTTTTTCAGGAAGCCAGGACTGATCACCTAATGTGCTATGTTCTCTCCATTTGTGTCATCCTTATGACATTTACTTTTTACCCTATGTTAGGGTCATTTACACTCACTTCCTTCCCATACCCCCACACACCATTATCCTATTGATTCTGAGAGAAAGGGACCATACTTATTGAATTCATATCCCCCTTAATATTATCCTAGGACAGTGCAAAATTGCATCCAATAAAAGATCTATTAATTTAAACAGAAGAGTAATTGTCTGTAAAAGTGGGTCTTACCAGCATGCTCAACATCCTATTTATTTTCAGATGTGACAAGAATACAGGAAGTAAACCAACCCCAGGGTGTCACTGTGTCCCAAATGACCAGGCAATCTGAAAAAGGTTACTCGGGATCTATTCATTTTCAAGACTGTGAAAGAAAAGGTAGAACAAGGAAAGAAAGTATATTACAGCTTACCATGCTGTGTCAGCCTTAGAGAACTTATTAAACAAAATTTTATACTTCATTTACTTAGATGGGTCAAATTCTCATATTTTAAAATAACTTTCTAACTTCAGTTAAAAACCCTTCTCATGAGGTGTGACGGATTTCAATTTTAAATAAAAGTATGAAGTAAATGAGTCACTTTTCATCTATTTTAGAAAAACCTAAATTAAATTAAAAATAAAATTATAAGAAAAAGAGTAAAGTAGATATTGGTTTGGGCTGATAGACGTTGAAAATTTCTCTTTTGTGTTTTAACTATTTTAGAGAACAAATCACTCACACACACACACACACACACACACACACACACACACACGCTCATAAACACACACACACACACATGCTCATAAACACACACACACAAGTTTCACAGGCCCAGACTGTGCACTCAACTGAGGTGCATCTTGGTAGAAAGTCTGTTGTGTACAGTGTAGGTTTGCCTTAGAGACAAGTTAAGCAGAAAGTTCTCATGGATTTCAGGGGAAATTCTCTGCTTATTTTGGCCACATATGAAGCTCAGAAATGGATGTGGAGCTAGGGAAAGAAAAAGGGAAAACTTGCTGATCCTTACAGTACAGCTTTGAATGTCCTGGTAGTTTATTTCTTCACATGTGCCCACACAGGTCAGCCATCCTCTAAATCATCAGTCCCCAACCCTTCTGGCACCAGAGACCAGTGCTCCTATGAGAATCTAAGGCCTGATGATCTGAGGTGGGGCTGGGGAGCAACTGCAAAAACAGGTGAAGCTTCTCTTGCTCATATATTGCTCACCTGCTGCTGTGTGGCCCAGTTCCTAACTGGCCACGGACCAGTACTGGTTCACAGCCTACAGGTTGGGGACCTCTGCTCTAATTTATTCTAAGGAATTAATTTGTGAGCAGGCTAAATCAGGTTCCTGAAGTCACCCACACTGGGTCCCTTTCACTCCTGTGTCTTCCTCGGTGGTGACCTTAAAAGCAATGGGTTTCAGAATCCTGTCCCAAGCCCACTGCTCTACTCTTTTTATAATTTGTCCTTTTTAACATTCACCTTTAACCATGGCTTGAGCTTTGCCTCATACTGTGGACTCCTAGATCTTCTACTTCAACCAGTGCCTTTCTTTTTTCCTGCATTCCTAATTGCCTGGCAAAGAGTCCCACTTCTATAAACAATTATCACCTCCAACTTAGGCATGTCCCATACGTACTCACTGTCTTCCTCTGCATAAGCAGCCCTCCTAATTTCCTGTTTCTTACAAACAATACTATAATGCTTTTGAAGATACCTTTCATTTTCTTCTTCCTTTACATCATACCTAACTAATCACAAAATTTCATCAAATCGTCCTTCATGAGGGTCTGTTTCCCTTTAGCTAAAATTGGGACAAATCCAGGAAGGAAGGAAACCAATTGTGTGTCTTCATGCAATGGAAGAAACCAGGAGGTAGATATCACTTGGAATGCTGGAGATAGATGCAATCCAAAGGTCAAGTGTAGAATAAAGCCAAGGAGGGGAGCCTAGAATAGTTAGATCAGCCATCCATCAGACCCATAGGACTGGTGGGAGCACATAGTGAGAGGGAGGTCAAGAAGTCAGGAGCAAGAACCAGGTTCTCTTTCAAGCCCCGGAACCTAGCTCATTGCTGGTTCATTGTAGGCACTCAGTAAATGCCCTGTATTCCCAAACATGATGCATTTGTTATAACCCTTCTTTCATCTTTCCTTTAAGACCTCATATTAAGCAATGCTTTCTAATTTTTATTATTTTAATTATTTTATTAATTTTTATTATTTCAGAACACCATATAGTGTTTGAGAATGACATATTAGAAAAGAGCGACATTCATCAATGCTAGTCTGGGGCGTCTAGATATAATGGTTAAATAATAAATAATAAATAATGATATAATGGATAAATAAGGAAGCAAGGAATTTTAATAAGATTAATTAATAATTTGTGGGGTTTTGACTTAATAACTCAAGTGTTAGATGTCATTGTAAAAAGGCTTTTTAAAAATTGTTTTAAAAACAAGTAATATCAACATCAAAAATATTCATCTATCACATAGTTTTTTTATTGTCATATATTTTGTGTCTTGGTGACTAAGTCATAGAGGTTCTAAAAATACTTCATCTCAAATAATGTGGAGGAAATAAAGGTAATAAGCTCTAGGAAACTGTGATGGTGGAATAAAATGGTACTTGTGTTGACAAAGACTATATTAGTGGCAAAACCAGTATTTCTATTAGCATAATCTTATATAACACAGCATTCTAAATATATGCATAAGATAATACATTAAATATCAGTAGACATTTGCAAATTTCAATTTCCTGTAAATCATTAAAAGTTATATATTCTAAACAGTCAAAATAGATTCCCCACTTCCCAGCGAGATGATACATAAGAAATGTTGTTAAATGGAATAATGAATTAAGGTATAAATACTTATTAAAGACTAAAACTTAAGCAGTAGCATTAGGAATAGCTTATTCACTAATCCGTTGAGCCAACACTATTGAGCTACTATGTACAAATTAATTAAACAGTAATTATAATGGTTTGGTACTAAAAGTTTATTTTCCTCTGGAATGTTGACACCTAAAATAAAAGAGAAAAATACTTTAGTATTTTATTATAAAAAATTTCAAAAATACAGAAAAATGAAAAAATTACTTAACAAATATCTATAACATTCATCTACATGTGACAGTTATTAACATTTTTCCAGAATTGCTTTATGTTTATATTTTATTTTTAAAGGACCATTTGAAAGAAAATTACTGTTGTCATAATACTTTACCATCCCCTTCATAGTTCAGTATGCATCTACAAAGATTAAAACCTTCTCCCACGTAACTTTAACACTGTCACGCCTAACAAAATTTATAATTCCTTAGTAAGATATATTTCTAGTCCACATTTGGATTTCCACAATTGTTCAAAATATGTATTTTACCAGTTTTTTTTTTCTTAACAAAAACAAAAATTTGAATGAAAGAACACATACTGCATTTGGTTGTGTCTTTTAAGTCTCCTCCTCCACACTTATCTTTTTTTTCCTGCTTAACTCAGGTATAATTGACAAATAAAATTGTATATTTGAAGTGTACAACGTAATTTGAACTAAGTATATGTTGTGAAATTATTACCACAATCAAACTAATGAACGTATCCATCACTTTACCTAGTTAAAAAATTGTGTGTGGTGAGAAAATTTTAGATCTACTGTTTTAGCAAATTTCTATACTGTACAGTATTAACTATAGTCACCACACTGTACATAGATACCCAAAACTTATTCATCTTATTACTGTAGTTTCGTATTTTTTGACCAACACCTCTCCATTTCCTCATCACAATTCTAGTCTCTGCTTCTAAGTTCAGCTTTTTTCCAATTCCACATATAAATGAGACCATACAGTATTTGCCATTCTGTATCTGTCTTAATTCGTTTATCATAATGTCTTACAGGTTCATCCATGTTGTTGCAAATGACATGATTTCCTTCTTCTTTATGGCTGAATAATATTCTTGTGTGTGCATAACATTTTCTTTATTCATTCATGCATTAAATGACACTTAGATTGTTTCTGTATTTTGGTTATTGTGGATAATGCTGCACTAAACATGGGAGTACAGATATCCTTCAAGGTAATTATTTAATGTCCTATGGATATATACTATGGATTTAATGTCCTATGGATATGTATAATTTCTATTTTTTAATTTTTTGAGGAAACTTCATACTGTTTTCCATAATAGTTATACCAATTTTGTAGTCCCACCAGTTGTGTACTAGGGTTCCCCTTTCTCTACACTCTTGCTATCTCTTGGTTTTTGATGACAGCCATCCCAACAGGTATGAGGTTATATCTCATTATTCACAATTGCTTTATTCAATTCAATTTTAATTTGCATTTCCCTTATAGTTAGTAATGTTGAGCACCTTCTCATATATGTGTTGGACATTTGAATGTCTTCTTTGGGAAAAAATGTCTGTCTGTTTAGGTCCTTTGCTCTTTTTTCAATTGAATTATTTTTCTAACTTATATGAGTTTCTTTTATGGTTTGTATATTAATTCCTTACCACATATATGGTTTGCAAATGTTTTCTCCCATTCACAAGTTGCCTTTACATTTTGTTGATCATTTCTTTTGCTATGCAGAAGCCTTTAGTTTGATGCAGTCCTATTTATTTATTTTTGCTTTTAAAAACCAAGCCAGTTGTCATTCCGAATATTACATATTGTGGATTATCTGATTGTTTCCTCATGAAGTGATTTACCTGTTCTTTTACCCTGTTATTTCTTGTGAAATGGAAGTGAAATATAAAAACAACTAAATTCAGCTTAAATGTTTCATTAGTATATTGACTGTTACATTATGATAAGAACACAGAGTGGCTGGTTTTTCCAACATTTATGTTAAAATTTGATCACCTGGTTAAGGTAGTAATATCAGGTTTGTGATTAGGTAGTAACCTATGAGTGATATTTTGGCATCTTGCAAAAATCTCATTTCTCATTAGCTGTTTGCTTAATAGACTTAGAACCTGTTGAGAATTTTTACTTGAGTCAATTATTTCAACAGAGGGTTGTAAAATAAATCTACATTTCTGATTACCCTCTTCAATGATCAATTTCCAATTTTCTTCAAGTAGCTTTTACCATCTTAAATATGTTCTTTGAAATCTAAAAGGTTGAAAGTCCAAAATTTTAAATATCATACTTTATTGCAATTGGAGAGTGCTAATCTTTGATTTTCTTTTCTTTTTTTTTCTAGCAAAATGGGAAGCCACATTTTTACGATAAGCCAATTGTTGAATCCTTTGAGGAAGCACCTCTTCACGTTATGGTCTTCACTTATATGGGATATGGAATTGGAACTTTATTTGGCTATCTCAGAGACTTTTTGAGAAACTCGGGAATAGAAAAATGCAATGCAGCCATAGAGCGAGAAGAACAAAAAGTATGTATGTGCATCTTCCCGGATCTTTGTCAATGCTATTCTTTTCTAAAGTGCTCTTTTTCATAAGTGTTGATGCATGTAGATGCAAAAAGAGTGATGAGCTCAGAAAATACTCAGAATAAATTCCATTCATCCTCACCCCCTAGGCCCCCTCCCCTGTATGTTCATGGACTTGTTTATGTATATATACTGATAAACTACTATTTCTCAATACAGAACTAAAACTTTTCTCATACATTACCATACTTACCATAACAACTCCATGAAAAAGATTAAAATACTATTTTAATATTTAAAAAATCATAATATAAGAGCAAGGCACATGAATAAGACTGTACTCTATCCTTCTAGTTGTAAGATAAGTATCATTTATGTTTTATTCTGGAATAGAAAAGTATGTCTGAATGAAATGGGCAATTTTTATTTCATCTAGATGAGGGCTTTTCAGCTTCAGTACTATTGATATTTTGGACTGGATAACTCTTTGATATGGGAGGCTGCCCTGTGCATCATAGAATTTTTAACAGCATTTCTGGCCTCTACCCACTAGATGCCATTATCACTTGCCCACACATTTATGACAATTGAAAATGCCTGCAGACGTTACCAAATATGACATGCACTACAAAATCACCTTTGATTTAGAAGCACTGATCTTGATACTTTCAATAATTAACCTGTAAGAGTCTACATCGCCCTCTTTTCACATAGAACTAACAGAATAACCTGAAAAATATTCAGAGGTATGCAAAGAGCCTGCATTTTGTTAACATGTTTTCCAAACTGGTTCAAATGACTTATTATGATATGAATCTCTTTTTTTCTAAAAATTGCTTTGGAATACTATGAGTGTGGGCATGAATCATTTGACATGATGAAGTTTTAAACACATCTAAGCAAATAAGATAGGTGAGGCATGGATTTAATGGAATTAAAGAACCTCAAATCCTATAACTTAGCAATCAGTATCCATGGTAAGATAAACACTTATTACAGTAGTTCATCCATGAACAAATCATGTGGAACATTTCTTTCAGAAATGCCTTAAGTCAAGTGTATCATGTTCAGGAAAAAATCAGGCTATGTTTTATTATTACAGTCTCTCCTATTATTTAGCAAGTATTTAAGCACATGCTTTATACTAATAGGTGCTAATATAAATAGAAGAAAAGACAGTTTCTACCATCAGAGAATTTGAAGTTTGGTTTGCAAAAACCAACTTGTGAGCAAAATATATGAAAATAAAAGTGATCATGGGGAGAAAGGTAATGTGGGAAACTGGGATCTGTGCCCTGTGATTCTCTTAGAGAGTCAGGAAGGCATGGTACTGGATCTTGAATGATAAGCAGAATTTGCCTAGTGAGCAAGTGTGCAAAGGAAAACATTCTTAGAAGAGGTTACTGTTTGAATCCAGGCATTCATTAACTCATTGAACAAGTCAAGTTTTTTAAAGCATGTATTTTGTATCTCTAATCTAAAGATAAAAAAATAACAAAAGCAGATATAGTTCTTGCTTTCAGGGAGCTAACCAAAAAAAGAGCAATTGCTTTTAAATTTGATAAGACATATCATTAAGATAATTAGAAAACATCAAGAAAGTGAAGAAGAGAAACATCTAACCTGAATTTGGTTTTCACTGGAAGATTTTGGGAGGAAGAGAAACTTAAATTGAGATCTGAAGTCTGAAGAGTAAGTAGTAAGGCAAAGGGTGGAGCACAATCGGACTGAAAGAATCTTCAGGGAGAGGAAACTTAGTGAGAAATGGCTAGGAGGTAAGAGAAAGCATTGTACATTCAAGGAATCAGGGAATTCCAATGACTGGAGTGTTGTGAGTGAGAGTGGGAGTATGTGGGGAGGATTGTTTGAGAGGCAAGTAAGGGCCAGAATATAATGGTTTTTTATAAGCCATCAATATTTATTATAATAATAATGAGGAAGCATTGAAGGATTTTTGGTAGAGGAATGCAGATTTTCAGATTAGAAAGATCATGTTCACTGCCTTTTGAAAAAAAGATTGCAGCAGAAACCCTTAGAAGGCTGATGCAGAAATTCAGGTTAAAAAAAAAAATCTTTATCAGAACTTGGACTGAAACCAAGGTAATGATACAGAGATGGTGATAAGTGATAAGTCCAAGAGATGTTTAAGAAGATAGGGATGATTTGTTTGATGAGGAATTATAGAGATGGACAAATCAAAGACCACATCCAGGTTTGTGACTTGGACCACTGGGTAGAAAGAAGGTGGTGTCATGGAAGAAGATCCAATTGGAGGAGGAAAATGATCAATTCATTTTTTAATTGGCAGCTAGATATAGAGCTCTAGACCTCCAGAGAAAAATCTTGGACATTGTGACATCTTCAGTCTATCTTAAGCAGATCAACATTAATCAATGCCACAGAAGTAGATGAGATCTCCCAAGGAAGGTCAGAGAAAAAAAAAAAAGAAAGAAAGGGTGAGAAAAGAACAAAAATAATAGATGTTAGAGATGGAATTCCAGTTCTAGACTGGAAGCAAAATGGCAATAGAAAAGCTGTATGATAGTTTAAGAAAGAGGTCATTTGGGCTTGAACTGGGAAAGAAATAGATGAAATGAAGAAAAGGAAATTCATTTTAGAGATATCTAGGAGGTAGAATCAACAAGTCTTGGTGCCTGAGTGTATAGAAAATAAGAGGGAGGAAACCAGAGTAATCTCTAATTTCTACTTTGATTAGACAGGAAGATGATAGTGACATATCTATCACAATGAAATGGTCTTATTTTGGCAAAAAGATGGTTACAAACACAGTTTTGAGGATATAAAAGTTTTTGAATGGTAAAGGCTTTAGAAGCAGTTATACAAGTTTTCCAGTCCTAGCAGAGATGATAATGAAACTGGGCAACTGGGAGGAGAAATCACGTTCCCCTTGGGCATGCTCACAAGGATTTCCACAGCTCTTTCTTGACACCAGCTTGTTTTGCTAGGAGCTCTTATCTCCAATCTGCCTGTACCCCAAGAGAAAGCAGCATGCATAATGTATCATAAATCAGCCCAAAGGGCGAGTCAAATATAAATTTGCCAGGTGTGGCATGTCATTGCTAGCTTAGGCTTCAGAACTGCCATCTATTTTCCAACCTGTTTCAATATTTTTGCTCTATCAACTCAACGGGGCTAGTCATTTTGCCTTTTTCTAAATCATATCTTACATTTCAAGCAAAGATATAGATATATGTGCAAGTTGTTTCTTAACAATGTGGACTCTAAGATGAAGAGTTGAGGGCAGGAAGATTATTGAGGTGTGCTTCTGGGATCAAGATGGGGCAGGTGAATTGTAATACAGTTCTAGCAAAGGCATCGGTGGATATCACTGAGGGAATTCTCTAGATTAGGTACCCTTCAGAAGAACTGAGGCAAGGGAATTGAGCTTTCAATGATGATAAATGAGGGCTGCCACCAGAGGGGAATTTGGTCTTGAGCCAGGCAGCAACCTTCATTGAGCTGTCAGCTCCCAGCACTCTCAGTTCAGGGCCTGTACTACAACACCTGTCACTACTGCTATAAGAACTGCTGGAACCACTTCCCGAGGGGGAAGACATTATATTTGATAAATTAGTGTCTTTTATTTTTCTACAAAATAAGTTATGTCCTTCCTGTTTGATCTCTGTGAAGTAGAGATCAGTCAATTGACTCACCTTAGTATATATTCCTTTTATATGGTACCCTTTAAATGATGTGTGCCTTCTTTTTGAGCCCCTTTAGAGATTTAGAGCCTTTCTGAGTAATAAGTTCTAATAAACTGCAATAGCTGCAAACATTTTTTATGAGACTCAGTCACTATACTCTATCTTCATTTCAGACTGATCTTTATCCTTTTAATACTGCACCCAGCCCCATGCTTCTGATGGTATCCTTGCTCAGTATTACTAAGCTATCTGAGGGACATCTTGATGTCTTTTTCTGGAAACATGGAATGTGCTGCTTTTCAATAACCCATAGTTCCTTTTAGCAGAAATGAGCATTATTCTATTGTGAAAGGTGAAAAATATATTGCCCATAAGACAAACCAACCACTGTTGATACCACGAAAGAGCACATTCATAAAGTGGTAGACAAGAGTGACTATGTTTTTTAAGTATCATAAATAGATATTCTTACTTACAATTACTCTTTTTAACTCTATGTTAATTTAAAATTTTATCTTATTTTTAACAAAATCATATGTATTCAAGGTGTACAACATATCTTCATATACATAATGAAATAATTGCTACAGTCAAACTAATGAATATGTCATCTCTTCACTCCTTTTTTATTAACCAAATATAAGCATTTATTAATCCAGTTTTCCTATTTTCTCTCTCACTGGGAAGACTTCTGTCATACAAGACCATCCATTCAAACCTAAGTGTTGCCCCAAATTTAGAATCTCTTTTTGCTTTTCCTTCTTTTTCATTTCTAGCCCACGCTCCCTGAAATTGATTCTAAAACATGAAAGCTGTGATTATTCTCTTTTTCGGAATCTCTTGATTTCTGATTCACTTAGTATAAATTAAATAAAAAGAGTAGAAAAATCAAAATCTTCCTCTAAGAGAGCAATAAAAATATTAGAGGCCTGGGGCACTTGGAACCTCTCATAGACTCCACTAACAGTCAGAAGACAATGGCAAGGAAAAGGACAATACAGATATAAAATTTAAATATTTTTGCTTATGTTCTTCTTTTAAATCTTAATTTTTGGGACATGTATATCTTTATTTTAATGAAAGACAACTTTAGAGTTGAATCACAGTTTATTAAAGACTTCTATATAAATTACTTCCTCAATGATGTAATGGTCCAATGTCGCAAAACCCAGACGTGGATGTCAGTATATATAATCACATGGATGTCAAACATCATCAGAGGCTTTAAAAACTACATGCAAAGCCACATTTCTCAGTTCCTATGGTTTGGTAATGGGGTCAGCAAGACCTACTACAGATAGCACAAGCCTGTTATAAAATATTTCGATTGCAATTTCACATTCACATAGATCCAGATAGTTCCCAGTGCCCCTACAAGTAAACCCTAGGCATTTCTGGCACATTCCTAGAAATTTTTATTCCTACATAAAATAAAGCAGATTGAGCAAGTTGTAGCTGTAGAAAAATTTAAGACACATCTCCAGATATTTGCATTAATTAAAAGTTGCCCTTTTGCATTATATTTTGCATTTGATGCAACAGTAAGATTCACCCAGAGAGTTTCTTCCAAGTAACTTGAACGATGGGGTACACTGAGGCCACTGGATGTATGATATAGTTTTGTCCAAAGCAAACAGATGGATTAAGCACTGGTTTGTCTGTTTGGACTTGAGTGGGTCCAAACTCAGAAAGCTTCATTGGGGCTTCCCTGGGAACTTAACATTTAGCCAGCAGCTTGTAGGGTGGTAATATTAGAACAGTGCTTCTCAGTCTCGTCTACATATTGGAATACTTTAGAAGCTTTAAAAGCAACTCATATCTGGGCCTTACCCACAGGTATTCTAATTTAATTGGTTCATCCTGCATCCTAGCTGGTGGAGTTTATAAAAGCTTCCCAGGTGATTCTCATGTATGACCCAAGCTGGAAATCAATGTTTTAGAGCAATGTGCCTCAAACTTTTCTGTGCATATAAATGGTCTGGAGATCATGCAGATTCTCCTTTAATAGTTTTGGGGTGGGGCCTAGATTCTGCATCTCTAACAAGCTCACAGGTGGTGCCAGTGCTGCTGGTCCAAGGACCACATGTTGATTCTTACCATTATCATATGAGTGCTTATTAGAAATACAGAATTTCAGGCCAAGTCCAGAACTTCTGAAACAGAATCTTTAGTTTATCATGATCCTCAGGTGATGTGGCCACACATTAAATTGTGAGAAGCATTGCTATTCTAGAGGTTCTCAATATGAAGTTCAGTTATGACCTGTGTTCAGGTGTAAATAGTGTTCTGAGACTAAATTTCAATATGGTGGTGAACCCTGACACCAATAAGCAATTCTTGGACACCAGTAAGGTGTCCAATAATTCAATTCAATTCTGACACTATCTACCCAGAGATAGAATCAGATTCAACAGTTAAAGATTCAGTTCTACAAGACTGACACGACCTACCTCCACTTGCCCCCTGCTCAACACACACACACACTCAGGCTTCAGATGCCAGTCACCAGCTTAACTGGTGCTTCCGACTGGCTACAGATTGAAGGTTCTGATAATCCTTTCCTTGGACTTTAGACTCCAGCTACAAGTCACGATTGTTACCTGTATTTCTGACTGACTGGCTATAAATCAGAATGTTCCAGACCCCCTCCTTTGGTCTGATTAATTTTCCAGAGTAGTTCACAGAACTCAGAGAAATGTTTTACTTTCTAGATCACTAGTTTACTGTAAAAGTTTATAACTCAGGAACAGCCAAATTGAAGAGATGCAAAAGGCAAGCTACATGGGATGGAGCATGGAGCTTCCATGTTCTCTCCAGTACGCCACTCTCCTGGCACCTTCATGTGTTCACTAACCCATAAGTTTTTTGAACCCTACCCTTTTCAAAAATTAATTAATTATTTTTATGGTGACATTGGTTAACAAAATCCAATAAGTTTTAGCTATATACTTTAACAGTAAGGCATACATATGTTTACACTATGTGTTCACCTCCCATAGTTAGATTTCTTTCTGTCACCTCCCCCTTACTGTCTGGTAACCACTAGATTATTGTCCATGACCATGAGTCTCTGTTTATTTGTCCTGTTCATTTGATGCTTTTAGGTTTATATCCCACACATAAGTAATACCATGTGATTTTCAACCTTTTCTGTCTGGCTTCTTTTGATTAGCATGATTATCTCAAGGTTCATCCATATTGTTGCAAATGGCAATATTTCATCTCTTCCTATGGCTGAGTAATATTCCATTGTGTATTTGTACCACAGCTTCTTTAGCGAATCTTTCTATCATAAAACACTTTGGTTGCTTCCATGACCTGGCCACTGTGAATAATGCTGCTATGAACATCAGTGTCCAAATATCTTTTTTAATATGGGTTTTCAATTCTTTGGAGTAAATACCCAGTAGAGGGATTGCGGGATCATATGGTAGATCAAATTTTTGAGGAAATTCCATACTTTTTTTCCATAGTGGCTGTACCAATTTGTAATCTCACCAGCATTGTAAAGGAACCCCTCCCTTTTGAGGTTTTATGAATGTTTAATTACATAGTCATGATTGATTAAATTTTTGGCCAATGGCAATTGATTTAAACTTCTGCCCCTCTCCCTGGTGGTTGAGGGGTAGGACTGAAAATTCCAACCTTCTAATCATATGTTTGGGTCCCATGCTTAGGTGTTTTTCAAAAGTCACCTCATTAATACTATCTCTTACCATTTCCTGTTTCTGAAGGCCATGATTCCTTAATTTTAAGTTCTTTCATTCTCCCATACTCCCCCATTCTGCTTTTTCTTCTATGCAGCTTAAATTTCATGGGCTTTTATACACCTTCAACTGGATTCACCCACCATGCTGATGGGTCCCCTTTAAATTTAGGATCACTAGCCTTGAGATGGCCTTCTGCCAATCACATTACATTACCTTAGAACATTTAATCAGCAGCTCTTCTAGATGACTATTTCATACTTTCTCCTTTCCTTCCCAACTTTCAATACTTATTGACTTTCAGCTAATAATCTTGCTTCCTATTACATTGAAGAAATAGAAGAGTCAAACTTCCATACACTTCTTCAGCCACCACTTATCTGCACCTGTGCTCACATGCCTCACCTCTCCATACCTCTCATGACCATGAAGTAGATGTCTGGTCTCATATCTAGGCCAGGCTTTCCACCTATATACTGGACCCATTCATCGCCAATCACTCGTGGTTGACATGTCCAAAGCTGTGTACTTAAATTTTCCCTTTAAACTTGTTCCTCTTAGTTTTCTCATCTCAGTAAATGGCAACTCCATTAGTCCAGATATTCTGGCCAAAATACTTAGAGTTATCCCTGACTCTTCTCTCACATCAGTTCACAAATACTACTAGTTCTATGTTCAAAATGTATTTATTTTTCAACTATTTCTTACCACCCCTGCGGCTGACGGCTTTGTCCAAACAACCATCTTCTCTTGCCTAGATGTACCCTGCTTCCACCCTTGAATCCCATAATCTCTTCTCAACTACCAACTAACATGATTACTTTACAACTTAATACAGGTCACATGGCATCTCTAGGCAAAATCCTATAATGCCTTCTCTTCTCACTCAGAGTAAGAGCCAGTTAGCAAAGGCCCTATGGAACTTAGCCCTTTCTTACATATCTACCTGCATTTCCTCTGCTTCTTGGCTCTCTCACTTGCCTCAAACACCTGCACCCCTTCACTCTTTCTCAAGAACTGCCCACATGTGCCTACCTCAGGGATTTTTCTTACTTTCCCCTCTTCCTGGAATGGTCCTCCCTTAGGTTTCAGCACAATTCATTTCCTCACTTTCTTGACTTAAATGTCACTAAGAAATCAATAGCTTTAAATGCAGCAGGAATCACTGGCCAATGAAATATCCAATCTCCCCAACTAAGCTCACTTCCAAATACCTTCTTGCTGCTTCTAAAAAGCAAATACATCCTTACAAGAGATTGATATTTTTCACAATTGCATCTAGCCAAAGAGCATGTGCCATAGGTTGGGAAAACAATTCCAAAATCAAATTCTAGAAATATAATGTAAAGTAAGGCATTCAGCAAAGTCAGATTACAATCTCCCCACAGTAAACACTCAGGTCAACATTTATTTGAGTATAAATATTCAAATATCTAAATAAATATATGTATATGTACATACATATGTATACACATATGCACACACAGCTATTTTCTGGTGTATCATTAAAATGCTAGTGAAATCATTTCTTAAAATTCTCTTTGTATAATATAGACCTCCCTCCTTCTTTTAGCAAAAAGGAATATACAAAAGTAAGCAGGGTTGATTTTTTGTTAAGGTAGAGCTTTGTTAATGTATATGCCAACTAGCACTAAGCCAATATATAACAAGCCCTAATGAAGAGACCATCCTCATTGTCTTTTTCCTTTTCCTTTTTATTTTGGAAATAATGAGTAAAAGTAATCTTTTTGCGTATCTTTTCTGTCTTTTTGTGTTCTTAATTACACGTATGTTCATTTGCACTTACTCTATCTTTTCCTTATCTTAAATGAGATTATATCATGCATATTGTGTGACTTGCTTTTTTTTACCTAACTTTATGTCTGGATATTTACAAATCAGTATAGGACTATCTCATTCCTTTTTAATTGCATAATTGTGTTACATAATACAGATATATGATTATTTCTTTATATTCCCACATTTTTACTATTGCAAATAATTATTTAATGAACAGCATATGTATTTATTTGAGGATAATTCCTAGAAGTAAATTTCTGGGTCCAAGAAATGTATATTTTAACTTCTGCGAGATTGGCAAATTTGCCTTTCAAAATTGGTTACCTATCTAGACTCTAGTCAGCAGTATCTGAGAGTGCTTATTTCCTTAATAGCACTTGATATTTTGATATTATCAACATATTTTTATTTTATCAATCTGATAGGTAAATGTATTTTTGTTCTTATCTTAATTTGTATTTTTCTGATTAATATGAAATTGAGCTTTTCATATGATTATTGGTCATTTGTACTTACCCCTCTTGAATTGCCTATTCATATCCTTGGCTCAAAATTTTATTAAAATTTTTTTTACTCATTTTTATAATGCTTTCTATATGTACTTATATCAATAATTTGTATGTTAAATGTATTTTAAGTATTTTTCCAATTCTTTTTCTTGGCTTTTAATTTTTTCTCTATTATATTTAGCCATACATACATTTTAAATTTTAAGTCATATATATCAAACATTTCTTTTATGTTTTCTTTGTTGTTTTTGTTATTTTTGTTGTTATTTTTTTCCTTTGAGGAAGGAGAGTTGATTATGTTTAGGAAGAATTTTTTTTATCGTAAATTTATAACAAACTTTCCTATAATTTTATTCAGTATTTTTATGATTGGAGTGTTTACATATTTAATCCACAAATCAATCTGAAACTTATTCTTATCTGTTGTGTGATATAGGAAGACTATTTTTAAAAGAAATTTTAAAATTGTCTCTATATCATTAATTCAATAGTTTTTTTCATCTACTGATATGAAATATTGATCTGTTTGTCTAATTTTTAGATCAATACACAAGTTTTTGCACTTTTGAAAGACTTTTTTTCTGTGTACACTTTAGAATGATCAGGTATTAAATTTTAAGAAAAGAAACTGTTGCCATTTTAATTAGCAAAATATTAAATTAAAAAATATATTTATTGGGGTAACTGGTTAATAAAATTATGTAGATTGCAAGTATACAATTCAATAACATGCCATACACATACTGCATTGTGTGTTCACCACTCAAAGTTACACTTCCTTCAATGGCCATATATTTGACCCTCTTTACCCTTATATATCTCCCCTAACCCCTTTCCCTCTTGTAACAACTAAATTGTTGTCTGTGTCTATGAGTTGTTGTTTGTTTATCTTGTTCATTTGTTGTGTTCAGTTTTACATTACACCTATGAGTAAAACCATATGGGTCTCATCTTTTTCTGTCTGACTTATTTTACTTAGCATGATAATCTCAAGATCCATCCATGTTGTCACAAATGGCAATATTTCATCTTTCCTTATGGCTGAATAATATTCCATTGTATAATATGTACCACATCTTCTTTATCCAATCGTCTGTAAAAGAGCACTTCAGTTGTTTCCATGTCTTGGCCACTGTGAATAATGCTGCAATGAACATCAGGGTGCATACTAAATTTATAGGTATAGGTCAACTATGGAAAATTGACATCTTAATATTTAATCTTATTCAAAACTATGATGTGTCTCTCCATTTACTTCTGATGTTTTTAAATAAAATTTTATAATTCTCTTTATTCTAAAGTTCTATCATTTTTTTCTTATAATTTATTCTTAAAAATTATTACTTGGGTACAATTTTATTTTTATAATGGGTATATTTGAATGTGGTCTTTTTTCCTATCCCATATTCTAATTAGTTATTGATGGCATATAGAAAAGCTATTGATATTTTTATATTAATTTCAATGTTACTACCTTAATGAAGTCTCTCCTTAGTTGTTAGCTTCCTAGATAGTTGTATTATAATTTCCTATAATTTTCCATGAGTAGTGTGAAAAACTATATATTGTTTTTTTAGGTCCATTACAACAAACTTGTAAATTATGCTATTTGAATCTTCTAGGCTTACTTAGTTTTTGTCTACTCAAGCTTATAATTTCTGAGAAATATGTGTTAATGCCTTCTACTGAGACTGTGAATTTGTTAGGTTTTTCTTCTTCTTCTTCTTCTTTTTTAATGTATTTCTATGTAACTGGCAGATATTTAAAAGTCCATGGCTCTTATAGTTCTCAATGGATTTTTCCTTTTATCATGCACTTATCTTGTACTCTATTTTCACCAATAGTAATATTTATACATTTATCTTTTGCCAAGAGTCATTTATTTTCAGTCATCATTTTCAGAAAATGCATCTCTTATAAGTAGCATATAGATTTATTTTTAAAACAAATGTGAAAGCTTCTATATTTTAATGAGAATATAATTAATGAGCAGTTACTTGAACCATATAAAATTGTTTTGATAGGTCAAATATAGTCAATCATTAGCAATTCCATAGGGTTGAACCTAATATTTTAATTACTTGTGTGTTTAAACTTATTTTGGCCATCTTTATATTTTACATTTATATTTTCTGTTTTTCACTTATTTTCTCCTTTCATACCTTTAGTACTTTTGATTAATTTTTCTTTGTTCTACATTTTTTTTTTCTCCTTTTTACTGTTAGGAAGTTGTACACAGTATTTTCTCTACTACTTTGTAATGGTCCTTTTTGAATATTTAACACATATATTTAGAATTTAGATTTTGTTACTCAGTAACTAGAGTCTTCTTCTAGACAGAATTCAATAAAGTTTCACTTTCTTCCACATACCCTTTCTCCAGGTTGACAATTATTTATTAATTTTTAATTTCTGTTTCTTTATATTACATATATAAAACTACTTGGGCCAAATCATATTCCATTAGTGTCTTTATTCACTATTTGTCCTGGCATCTCTTGTCTTTTTTCTTAGATATTTCATTATTCTTGTTGAGTTGCATGCTCAGTTATTATAGAAAATGTCTGTGGAAGTTAAACTTGTGATTCTGATTTGATTGCCTGCTTTATTTAATCTACTGTTAATTCCTCCTAAAGTGTTCTTCATCTCAGTTATTGCATTCTTCATTTATGATTGGTTCTTTTTTATGTTTTCTACCTCCATTTTAATATTTTCTACCTCTTTGTTAAAGTTCTCACTGAGTTTATCTACTCTTCTCCTAAGTTAATTAGTCATCCTTATAACCAGTGTTTTCAATTCTGCATCTGGTAGATTTCTTTTATCCATTTTGTTTAGTTCTTTTTCTGGACATTTGTTCTGATCTTTCATTTGGGACATGTTTCTTTGTCTTCCTATTTTTGCTGCCTCCCTGAGTTTGTTTCTGTGCTTTAGATAGAGCTGCTAAATCTCCCAGTCTTCATAGAGTGGCCTTCTATAGTGGGTGTCTTATGGGGCCCAGTGGCACAGTCTCCCTGGTCACCTGAGCTGGGTGCTCCAGATGTGCTCTTGTTTAGCCTGTGTATGCTCTTCTGTTGTAGTTGAGCCTTGATTATGGTTGGAACATCAATGGGAGGGATTGACACTTGGGATGATTGGTTGTGAGAACTGGTCATGACTACAGTGTAGGAGATGTTGTGCTGAGGCTGACCCTATGGTAGAATTTTCTTTAGCAAAACTCTGGTGACTACTGAGTTTGTCCTTTGGGTGTGTCATTTGTAGAGGTGGATGGGTGGTTCTCTGCTGTGGTCTGAAGCTTACCACTGGATATGTTGGTTTAGGGCCTCTTGCGGGGAACTCTGGTGCAGGCTCAAGGCAGCCATTATCTTTGTCCTGCCTGAAGCCTCCTGGTATGAGCTACAAAATGATCTGTAAATGGTTACCATTTCTGCTAGTCTTGGAAGTGCCTGGGAGAGACTAAGCTACAAACTGAGGCCAGCTGGCACTAGTGCTGGGCATCGGGCCGCTTTGCAAGAGGCATGGGACACACCAAGGCCAGCTTATTAGGGGTTGGTGAACCTTTGAGAGATTTTAGGAAATCCCATAACATGAGCCAAGACTTGCCGTTTATATGGAAAAGCCATTAAAAGTGGCTTGGGTGGGTCTGCAAGGTTTCAGGGAATCACCAGAGAGGGACCAATTAGGTTGGCTAGGTTGATGGAGGCTCAGATACAGTGCCTACAGGAGGGCTCAGCAAAGAAATAATGGCTTCTACCAGTGCTTCTGTCTGAGAGAAAGCTGCTCCTCCAACCCCCACTCTGAATGAAGCCAGCCAATTCAGTCCTGCTCATATGTCCCTGGCACATTTCAAGCTACTGCTCCAGTGCTAGAGTTCGGAGTGAATGAGTCCATCAGCAAGTAAGTTTGTGTTCAGGCCCTTCAAGAGGAACACCTGAAACTCCAGGTGCCCTCTGTTTCATTTGGACACAGTCTCTGCTGGTTTTTACAGCCAGAAGTTATGCAGACTTCTATCTCCAGCACTGGAACCTTAGGTTAGGGAGGCTGATGTCGGCTGGGCATCCTTTGCTCTTTAGGGTGTGCTTCCACAGCTGAGATAGCCCTTGTGATCTTTAACTACCACACTTGGTTGTGCGACCTTCTCATTCTGTATCTCTGCCCCTCTTACCAGGCTTGAGGTGGTTTCTCCTGTATATCCTTTGTTATAGAACTTCTGTACAGCTATATTTCAGGTACTTTAGTTGTAATTTTGATGTGGTTGTGGAGGAAGTCAGCACAGCATTTACCTACCTTGCCATCTTGACTGGTAGCCAAATTTATTTTGTTTTTAAATTGCTTTTAAATCTATTTTTTGTCACTTCACAGGACTTTTAGATGAGTGGTGAGATACATATAAGGACTGAGTATGTTATCTTTATTCAACCACCCTCTAATTTTTAATAAGAAAAATTAAATTTAGCCATTTTACTTTGTGTTTCCCATATTTCAAAGAACTGTTTATAATACATTTACCCTTTTTAACAACAACAACAGCAACAACAAAAACCCACAAACGTATATTATTATTATTCTGAGAAAAACAGCTGTTTACCAAAAGGAAATAATGATATAAAAATAAATATTATGTGAGAACAGAAGTGTCAATGTAGGGACAAATGAATTAGCTAGTGTTTGTTAATGATTCATTATCTCTTTACAAGTCCATGATTCTATTTGCTACTGAATGGGTCTGTACTGAAATCAAATAAGAAGAGGGGCACTTCCAAATCTGGTGGTATTTTTTACAATAGGCTGTGGATATGTTCTCTTCACTTCTTTATAAACACTTGGCCCTGCAGCGTGACTTATTAAAAAGAACATGGTTTTACAATGAAGTATAATTCTCAATTTATCCACTAAAAGTTTCTGCCTTTCCATTGACTTCCCTATAAAACTTGGATAGAAATATCTGTAACACTTAGAAAATTATAAAGTACACTGTAAATTTAAAAGTGGAAAAAAAGAATATTGTCATATTGCAGAAGAAACAGCGATTTTTATAGCTGCATTTTTAGGTTTTGCTCAATCCCCCACAACCTACTCCTAGAGTAATTGTATTCTTATAGCCATTTGTATTCTTATAGTCATTTGTGTCAGAAGGAAGAATAAAGAGTAAGTAGGTTAAGTGACAAGTTAAGTCTACAGATAAAGTTAGTGCAATGCTATTGCAATGCTATCCTATTACAATACTTCTGTTTTGCAATACCTAGTCCAGTTTCATTTTCTGGTATAGTTAAAATGCTGTGGGAGGCTTACTTGAGACTAAAGGACACTGACCTATTGAAGGTGTTGTCTGTTCCTGAAGAAACCTCACTGATACTCAAAGGAATGGGGTGGGGTGAAAATACCCCCGTGTAGAGGTAAGAAGCCTCAGAGGTGCAGAGGAAGAGAAGAAAGATGCCCCCTTTTAAGCAAGGCAATTATTTTATGGATCATATCTTTATTCTAAGTATGTTTCCAAGCTTAATTTTCCCTCTCAAAAACATGTATACTGCCAAGTTTGATTTTCAGATCTGGGTTAGCACTTACATCATCCACAAAGTAATGGCTCTGTGTGGTTAAAAAGCTTGCCCATCTATTTTACAGAAAAGTTTCAAATACCTAATTAATAAAAATTTCTTTGAATTAAAGTTCATTCTCTAATAGAAAGTCTTCTCTGATCTTGCAGAATTAGTTAGAATCTCTGTATCCTGCCTTACGAACATTTATCTGAATTAAAAGCTAGCTGCTGGTTTCCTCATAGGTAAAAAATTTGGCTCTCTGAGCCAGGAGCCAGAGAGATTGAGCACTTCCTCTCTCAGGAGACAATGAAGGCACATCTTCATGAAGCATCAATAATGGAAAGCTCCAGGCTGTTTTCTTAAGTCAATACCAACTTCCTTATGATGAGTGGACACTCCTCCATGGTCTGACTATCATTTGGACTTAGTTTTCCATGTTGTGGGTCATAGTTTTTGCTATCATTGGTATTTTAGTTGGAAGCCTGGACAGGCTAAAGTATGTGCCAGCCTAAGGTCCCTTGAAGTGACTACTAGGAGAGTGGATGAAGCAGGAGGTGACCTGAATTCAAGTCACTCACTTTGCTGTGTCTGATTTTTCTCACATGTCAAATGGATATTTGAATCCTATGATTTCAATGTCTATTCTGCCCTGGTACCTTGTACATCTTGTGGTTCTGAAATTAATTTTTTTTACTAATATAGACATAATTTTTGGTTCTTTTCTATAAAAATATTTGCTTTTCTAAATCTGCTGTTATGTTTTCTCTTAAACCAATCGTTAACTTTTCTCTAAGATTTCTTATAAAATTTAAAGCTATAATTTCATTCAGAGTCCATAAAAATTATTTGCAGACCTATTTTCCTCTTTTTTCTTAATAGGATGAGTTTATATGATATATTTCAAATAAAAACAAAAAATTTAGAATAATACAATGTTTGATGATATAGAGTATTTTGCCTACCAGTAAATAATCTGGGGAAAAAGTGTTAATAAATCAAAGAGGAAATATCTGAAAAAAATATTTTTCTGGAATTACACAATCTCCTCTCAAAAATATGTCTATTTTCCTACTAGTACATAAAAAAGGTATAATTGTAGCTTTAAAACCTGTATCAGAATATTTAGCTATTTGAGAGCAAATGCATTTGGTATGAGATTTTCAACTTATAAATGTAACCAGTAGAGTAGCCAAATCATTCTTCAAATTTGTATGCAGGAGATACTTCCAGTATGTTATGATGAACATTCTTTCTTATAGATAATCACAATTTCCCCCTAGAAATTGTCACTGAAAACCAGATGGTAAATAAAGCTACAAAAAAGACTGTGGCTTGGATGCAGTCACCAGCCATCAAAACTTGCAGATTCTATATATTTTCCTCTGGAATGAACCAGCTCAGGAGATGACTGGGCCAAACCAGTAGCACAAGTAGGTCTTCCACAAAACCCTTCTCCATGGTTCTCCTAGTTCTCTCAGGAAATCAGCTTTGTTTCACAAGGGGAAGGAGAGCAATGAAATCAGAGGATGGGCAGTACAATGAGAAAGCTTACTCTTAATTATTCAATGGCTCTCCGTTGCCTCCAGGATAATGTGTAAGTTTCTCATTTGGAAATTTAAGTCTCCCACTTTCTGTGCCCAGCTGACATTATAGCCTCACCTACACCACAGAGAATAGTAAGAGATAGGATCAGAGAGGTAACAGGGAGCCGGACCAGTCAAGACCTTGGCTTTAACTTCGAGTGAGGTGGGAGCCATTATACATTCTGAGGAAAGAGTAACAAGATTCACTTTAGTTTTATTCAGTTAATAGACATTTTGTACAGTTGGTCCTGTACAAAATGTCCATGGAGACAATTGGTTCATGCTAACTGTTCTTGATATTTTGTCTTAACCAAAACATCCATGCTTAGAAAATGTCACTGGATTCAAATAGCCAATAACATCTATTTCTACTTTTGGCTTACAGGATGCATACATTAAAAACCCTATCATGTTGTATTGCTAAAAATAAACCTTTTCACCTCAGTAGCTTAGCTAGTAATGGTACATGGGAAACAGTAGATGAATTGGTGTGGACCAAATGTCTTCAGTGATGTTTTGGTGCATAAGCAAATGTCCTGCAAGGGTTTTAGTATTACTCATTCTTCTTAAATATACCCTACATTTCCAACATACAGATCCCTTCATCCTGAGTGCCCTTTTCAAGCATCCCTACCTACATTAATCTCATTCTACTTTCAGAATCCCTCCTACATTAAGCCACCTTGATTCTTCCAGAAAGATGTTTCTGTACCTCTGGTTATAGTCTTATAAATGCCCAAAGAACTTGGCATAAGCAAAGGTTTTGCATTTTGTGCCTTATACTAACTCTTAGGAGTTAGGTGACAACATTAGATGTCTTGCTTTGGGCTTCAGCTGGATTGCGAACCCCTCAGTCATGAATTACATTTTGTAGATCAAACCAGTGCCATTATTTCAATCATGATAGAAGCCAAGTGCCCCCACAAACTCAACTCAGTTTTATGCCCTTGGCTATTATGACACCTGCCAACAGATTTGCCAACAGGTACAAAATTCAAGTTCATTCACATTTTTAAGAACACAATGAGTGAAGATATTTATGTTTTAAAAAGATAAGACCAAATTATCATTTAACCAACTTTTTCTAACTGAACTGCTTTGGACACCTATTGTTATCCTTCAGATGGAATTCTGTAGGGATTTATTGTCTTCACCTCTACTTTGAGACTTGTATTGTGCTGTCATCTTTGTTATATTTATTTGCCACATTTGTTTACTTACCCCACCAAAATGTAAGTCTTTTGGGGATGGAGGCCTCATTGAGTTAGTTATGGATCCCACATATTCTCTTACCCAGGGACCTTTACTCCAAAAATATTTGAAGATAGAATATCTGCATGGCTCTTCCAGGTCTTCTCCTAGCCTTCAATTGCAAATGAAATACAAAAAGCAGCCAAACTTAAACTTTTGTCTCTGTTATACAGGATTTTGTGCCACTGTATCAAAATTTTGAGAATTTTTACACACGGAACCTTTACATGAGAATCAGAGACAACTGGAACCGGCCCATTTGCAGCGCCCCAGGAGCTCTGTTCGATGTGATGGAGAGGGTATCAGATGACTACAACTGGACATTTAGGTGAGGCATCCATCTGGATAGGCTTGGTTGGATGAAAACCTTTTCAGGAAAATCCTAGCCTGGGTACCAGATTACAGACCTGAACAACTAAATCATGGAAAAAGCTAGTCTCTCATCATTCAGTCTTTTGCAAGCCATCATAAGCCAGTGGGGGAAGTCACAGTAATTAAGTTGCTAAGGGTGGCTTGTTTATATTGCAATTTAAGTGAGATCTGTGTCAGAAGGTACAGGATACAGAGCAAGCCAGGAAGCGCCCTTTTCAGCTTTATTGATAAATTATACCCTCCTACTTCTTGCTGAAGGAGACAGTGATGGCTGTGGCTGTTTCTCATTTAAAAGATTCTTATTGGAATTTAAACTGGAGCATAGGTGTCATGGCTTAGTATACCTTTTTCCAATACTCCACCAGTTTCATTATGGGGATACTCTCCCCTAATGACAAACCATTTTGTTGTCAAAAAGAAAATATGACTTGGGCCAGATCTAAGATCTTCTTGTGAGAGTCTTTTATGAGGCATTAGAATGATATTAAATGACAAAACCCTTTGTGCTCACCTGACCTTCTCTCTGCAGGTTTACTGGAAGAATCATCAAAGATGTCATCAACATGGGCTCCTATAACTTCCTTGGCCTGGCATCCAGGTATGATGAATCTATGAGGACAGTGAAGGATGTTTTAGAGTCGCATGGCGTAGGTGTGGCCAGTACCAGACATGAAATGGGTATGTATATTCACTATTCTGAAATTTTGTTTAGTGGGTCTCAGCTTCCTCGTGACTACATCTCAAATCTAGGTCATATCTAGACTTTGTGCCTCAAAAACCTATTATAAAATGCAAAACAGGAAAATGGTAGATTAAAATCTTTTGGGAAATTTCAAACATTATATTCTTAAAAGCAGTTTATTCATTGTAGATTTTAATACATCAGAATTAATAAAAATGGATTTTTCCTGATCATCATTATCTAAATAGCAACTATTGTGCCTCTTTCATCTAGTCTTTTTCTAGGTCATTTCTTTCACATTTTTTGTAAGAGTTTTATTGAGATATAGTTGATATTCAAAAAAATTGTACTCATTTAGCATATACAATTTGGTGAATTTGGACATGTATATATACCCATGAAACCATCACGACAATCAAAGTAATAAACATATCCTTGATCTCAGAAAGTTGCCCCGCCTTTTTGTGGTAAGAACATTTAACATGAGATCTACCTTTAAAAAAATGTTAAGTGCACAATACAGCATTGTTAATTATAAGCACTATGTTGTACAGCAGACCTCTAGAACTTATTCATTTTGCATAACTAAAACTTTATGTCCATCAAACAACATCTCATTTGGATTTGGCTCTTTCTTCCATTTTTCTGAATGATGTCCATTACTAATCTTGCTTTTGTGTTTGTGTATTGCCTGCCTCTAACACTTAAACATAAGTGTCATGAAGAAAGAAACTGGCCCCTTGACTGTTATGTTGAATGAATGAATGAATGAATGATGACTGAATGAACGGGCAAGGTGAAACAGATTGCTTATTTAGTTCTTTTTTTGCTGAAATATTCTCTCTTACTCAGAGGAGTGAAATCTGTGAGAAGGAAACTACTGCTCCTCTCCTGTTCAGGGAGAAAGAATGATGCAAACTTCCTCCTATGAATTCTTTGTTATTCCTGGCACATTGTTTTCTTGTTTATCTCATTTATTTCTCACAAAAAAATCATGTGCTATAGTAGGCAGCACAGGTGATGTGATTTCCATCTTCTAGAGGAGGAAACTAAGGATCATAGTGACTAAGGGATGTGCCCATGCAACCATCCTAACTCTCAGTGTAGAGCAGCAATTTCTACTATGGCAGTTTTTCATCCAGGATAATATATGCAGGGTCTTCCAAGTCATTTTCAGCCCTAAGCATCAGAGGTAAATCTTCTAAAGAAGAGATTTATCATTAATGAAAATTGAGTCACTGGTGCCCTTTGGTTAACTAGTTGGCAGAAGGGCTTCAAAAACACGTAATTATTTAGACCTGTGCCATAAATAACTCAAATTGAACAAAGTGATTTTTATATCCATGTATTCAGTAAACACTTAGTTAAAGCACTAGAATTTATAAGAGGCTGACCAATTTTTAAAAAAAGACATCTTACTTATTTTCATTTTGATGTATGAGGGCTGAACGTATAAGCAGAGTGCACAAAGAAGATTCTGCTCCACATAGAAGACTTGGGCGCCCACACTGCTCCATTTGGCAATGGGGCATAGACTGGAAAAAGACCCCCAGTCTCATAAATGGAGTCAGTAACCTTTGGGGATGTTTCTTTTTGTACCAGTGACACCCAATACCAAGACTGTTAACCAGACAGAAAACACATTTCTGAAGGTGATGACTCCCAAATCACTGAGACAGAACACTCCCTAATCACAGCCAGCAGAAGCTGAAGGGAGGAGACTTGACATAGGCAATGGTTTGCTTCCAGAAGAAGCTAGATGTAAAATATGGGTCCGTAATTCTGCAGCCTCAACAAGTCCAGAGAAACCAGGGAGAAATGAAGGTCCTAATTTGGACTTCCTACAGCCTAAGTTCATTCTCCATTTACTCACTATTCTGAATTGCTGGGCATTTCATATTTACCTGCTTCATTGAGCTTTGGAGCTCAAGATTTAGAAAGAAGATTTTAACTGTTTTCAGGTAAACATTCAGAGAACAAAATAGAAGCTACCCACAGTAATTTTAGGCAGTTAGAAGGACTAAAAACAAGGACACAGCAGACTAAAATAAATAAGTAAACAGGGTACATTTAAAACTATTTTTCAACTTGAATAGTAACCTTAACATAACATGAAATAATTAATAGCATAATTTTGAATGACATTTATTTCAAGAAATACAAGTAACTTTTGAAAAACATGCTACATATTCTTAAGAAAAATATTTGATAGTGTCAATGGATTAACTGAAAAACTTGGGAATATGGAGGATTAACAATTTTTAGTAATCAAATTGCTTCTTGAGTAAACAAAGGTAAAAGTTTAAGAATGTTTAATGACTTAAAAATGCTTCCTAGAGCTTTTGAAAGTTTCTAATGTCTTATAGGAAAAAGAACATAGAAATTATATTAAATAGAAAATTGAACAAAAAAGAAAATCAAGAGGAAGTATTTAAAACAGAAGAAAAGGATAGAAGACCACACATATTACTTTGATCAAGAATATGTAACTAGAACATATTTGCTTATTAAAAGAAAAGGACTAAGGTTGGGCAAAATAATAAAATTAAAATAAAAAATAAACTCAGTTATGTGCTATAATTAAAAACAAATACAACTAAATTAAAGTTCTTTCAAAGATTAAAGTAGAAAGATAGGTCTTAGCCAGACACATGGTTCCGCCTCCCTCCTACAACCACCAAAATATACCTCAGAGCCTAAAAGGGAGGTCGATTTAGTGGAAGGAGCAGCAAAGGAGTCCAAGAATAAGGTTGTTTGCCAAATCTGCCAATGTTCAAACTAAGCCCAAAATACAACTGTAAATCATACATTCTAAGACAGATATATAAAGAATTGTAAATGCTGTTTTTAAGATGTGAAATGATGTGCTGCTGTTCATTTTTGTGTACAACGAAAAACAGTGGAATTTAGAATTAAAGGAGGCTTTGATTTTTTTGTGGGCCAATTTAACATTCCACAGGCTGAAAGAGCCGTACATTTTTTATATCTTAAATATGAAGCATGGAGAAATGGTGATTTGGAGTCATGATCAAGCATTTGAAATATTTTAAATTTATGTTTACTATACTCATATTGTTTTTTTTTGTTAGAATGCTCCCTGATTTAGGTGGTCTCCTTCTAATTATGTACCATATGTAACATCTCTGATAATAACATAATTGCATAATGGAGATAGATACAACTCCTATATCCTATATGTATCAAATAACACAGCAGAAATATATATAGTTTTTTTTTCTATACAACTGGAAATTAATAGGATAATGCATGTCGGGGGGTGCTTTGAAATCATGAAAATCAATTTAACATTCCACAAGCTGATTAGAAAGAGCAAGAAAAATTAAAAAATGAAATAGTGATAAGCAACTATCAAGTACCTCCTAGTCCTTAAAATAGAAAGAAGTCAAGAAAATAAACATATAAAGATATATGACAATAACAATGTAATTCTTGAGTTTAATTTAGTATTTATATATTGAATACTGAAACTTAAAACATTATCGAGATACTTCACCTTTTAAAAGTTATTGAATTTTCACAAAAATGTACTATATATATATAGTAGGCCACAACGAAAATCTCATTAAATTCTAAAAAGTGAAATCTACATAGGTCATTGGATTTTTGGATCACAGAAAAATAAAGGTAAAAATTAGTAACAAAATTAGAAACAAACATTTTTTAAAAAAATTACTTGAAGGTTTTAAGCCCTCTCTTAAGAGACCCTTGAATCAAAAGGGAAATGAAATTACAATTACATATTTAGAAACTGATAGTTATGGGAGCACCACAGGACCCAACTACTTGTGTATTCAGAGGAATATATATATTCTTACCTAAAAAAGAAAAATTGGAGCTAATAAACTAAATGACCAGTGCATTAAGGAATAAAAGGAAGCAAAAGTATTGGATTATTGTAGATAAAAACAGAAACCTATGAACTAGAGAACAGTAATTTTTATTAGGTTGAGGCATATCTGTTCTGATATGTCACTAGAAGTGATTCTGATGAGCAACCAGAGTTGACAATCACCAAACTACAACCCTAATCTCAAAATTTCACACAAAAAATGATTTAATAAAAGGAAAATGATTAGGCAATATTACTAACAAAAAAAAATATTTAAGAAATTGATTCTTTTCCTGTGGGAGCCACCAGATTGAGAGGAGTGCAGCCATCTCTTCTCCCTTCCATGATGTGTGCTCCACTGGTATTGGTGTACTCAGAAAAGGAGGAAACATCTGGCAATATGTCACTTTGCCTACTATGTTCAAGGCTCCAATTTAATCAAATGTTATAAACTTTTTCACACCAACTTGTGCAAAAAAATATAGCCCAATGCTGTCAGTAAATTAGCAGGTCATCAAATGAGTGCTGAGTCATGGGGTACTGACAGAGGTATGGCTCAAATTTCCAGAACTGAAGGCAATGAGTCATCATTCTGATCAGGATGTTTTTGATGATATGTGACATGGGGTCGACATGTTTGCACCAACCAAAACCTGGCGCCACTGGTACTGCAGAGTAAATACAACACACAAACCATATGCCCTCTGCTCTTCCCTGGCTGCCTTTGTCTTACTGGCGCTGGTCCTGTCTAAAGGTCCTCATATTGAGGAAGTTTCTGAACATCCTTTGGTGGTTGAAGATAAAGTTGAAGGCTACAACATTACCATAAAGGCTGTTTTGCTTCTTAAGAAACTTAAGGCCTAGAATGATATTTAAAAAATTTATGCCTTGCAGTGAATGAGAACTGGCAAAGACAACATGAGAAATCATTGTTGTACCCAGTGCAAGGGACCTTGTATCATCTATAATGAGGACAATGGCATCATCAAAACCTTCAGGAACATCCCTGGAATTACCTTGCTTAAAATAAGCAAACTGAACATTTTAAAACTTGCTTCTAGTGGGACATGGGCCATTTCTGCATTTGAACAGAAAGTGCTTTGTGCAAGTGAGATGACCTGTATGACATTTGGTGTAAAGCTGCCTCCCTGAAGAGTAACTACAAACTTCCCATGTACAAGATGTTCAATACAGAACTTAGCAGAATCTTGAAAAGCCCAGAGGTCCAAAAAGCCTTCCAAGCTCAACACAAAAAGATTCATCACAAGGTCCTGAAGAAGAATCCTGAGAATAATTTTAAAGCTAAACTGAAAAACCTGAGAATAATTTTAAAGCTAAACTCATATGCAAAGATCATGCACTAGATCACCATTCTTCTCTGGGCCAAGAGCCACAAGCTCTGGGGGATAAAGCAGCAGCAGAGCCAGAAGGTAAATCAGAAGAGGAGGGAGTTTCAGGTAAAAGCCTGTGGTAGAAAAGAAAAAAAAAAGAGGTTGTTTGTGTTATGAAGTAGAAGAAGCTGTTGGTGGGAAAAAAAGGAAAGCAGCTACCAAGAAACTAGCACCTGAGAAGAAATCTGCAGGAAAGAAACCTACCACAAAAGAAAAGAAGATTGAGGCATAAACAAAAATTTGTTTATTCCATAAAGGTCAAATCACTTTGGATGGCTAATTTTGAATAAAAACCTGATCAAAGAGGTAGTGAGAAATATGAAAAAAGAAAAAAAAAAGAAAAGAAAAATTGGCACTGTGAATCCCACAGTATATTCAAATAACAGTATATCATGATCAAGTCATTCTAGTCAGTTACTATACAAATTTTAAAATTTGGTTCTTATTAAGTGCAGACCTTTATTTAATTCTTTATTGAATGTTTATTATTTTAAATAAATTTTTAATTGTTTATAAATTCAGAATAGAAGAGGACTAAAACTCTCTTGCTCAGCTCCCCTTCAACTCTGTGGTGGCCCCAATAAAAACCCCTTTAGAGGTCTGCTTTACTCCTCACAGACAATTTATAACTTTGAAAAAATGAGAAGAAAACACATGATTATCTTGATAGATATTGCTAAAGCAATTATAAAATTTAATATCCATTCTTTACAAAACTTTTAATAGAATAAAAATAAGAGATTCCTAAATGGGATTTTAAAAGTCTACTTTAAACAGAGACTGTACTATGCTTCATAATGAAACATTAAAAACTTTTACTTTAAAGTCAGGAAAAAGATAAAGATGTGTTTTACCATCACTTTTAATAACCTTTGGAAGTATATTAAACAATATAATTATTCATTCACTTTTGTAGTCAATGAATGTTTATTGAATGACTACCATGTGAAAGAATAAGAAGTATATGTAAGTAATAGAAGAGATAAACTAAGCATTATCTGTAGATGATCTGACTGTTCATATCTCTGGTTTTCAAGTGTGATCTGTAAGGAGTAAAGCGGACCTGTAAAGGGCCTTTTATTGGGGCCATCACAGAGATGAAAGGGAGCTAAGCAAGAGAGTTTTAGTCCACTTCCATTTTGCATGTATAAACAATCAAAAATTTATTAAAAGTAACAAACATTCAATGCAGAATTAAATAAAGACCTTCATTCAATAAGGACCAAATTTTTAGATTTGTATAGTAACATCAATAATCAATAATCAGTGAAGATATACTTGAAAAAATTATATTTATCAATAAATATTTTAAAAATAGCAATCACCTAAGGAATAAATTATCTTGAAAATGTTTAGAAATTATTTGAAACAAGCTATATAACTTTTACAAAAGACTTACAAGAAGATTATAAAAAGCAGAGATGCCATATTTTAGAAGGGAATGACTTGGTACTATAATTCTATCAATATTTTCCTAAAGGAATATGTAAATTGAACACAATCCCAATGACATGAATGGACAGAGTGGGAGGGATCTAAACTGAAATTCTAGAGACAGATACAACATGGCACCTTCATTTGTATATAATAAGAATAATATTTCAAATCAGTTGGGAAAGAATCATAATTAGTGTTGTAATAACTGAATGATCATATAAAGAAATAAGTTAGAATTCTATTTCACACTTTACACCTAGGTCAATTATACCTACAAATTTCACTAGGTTAATTACAAATGCATTTGGAATTGAAATGTGAAAAACAAGAATAACCACCACCAAAAATAACTATATAAATAAAAATTAAAATTGAATGAATAACTGAATTGATAAATGACTGAACAAATGAACAGAATAAAACTACTTGGACAATTCAAGTACTAAATGCACTTGTGTGAGTTCCTTGGTAAGTTCCCTGCTACAGATGTCAGACTACCAAAATGATGTGAGTGATGCCTCTGTCTTAGTCTGTTTGGGTTGTTATAACGAAATACCACAGACTGATTGGCTTGTAAATAACAGAAGTTTATGTATCATTGTTTTGGAGCCTGAAAGTTTAAGTCAATGTGCCAGTATGGTTGGGTAAGGGCACTTGCTGTGTTGCAAACTTCTCATAATATTCTCTCAATGTGGAAGGGATGGGTTAGCTCTCTGGGACCTTTTATAAGGGTACTAATCCTATCAATGAGGGCTTTATTTCCATGACCTACTAACCTCCCAAAGGCCCTACATCCTAATACCATCATTTGGGGCATTAGATTTTCAATATATTAATTGGTGGGGAACACATTCAGACCACAGCAACCTCTTTTCTAGCTTGTCACTTATGATCACTCATCAGTTCTATAACACATAATGACCTCCAGTCTTTTCCAGCGGAACTCATGACAACTTGGCAGAATGCCCTCTTAGGAGGAAGGGATCCATTTTAAATGACTCAATATCAGACTAGCCACCCTTGTCCATGGAAAAACAGGCACTATTCCTTGCTGGATGAAAGCCAGCTTGCTCCCAACCCAACTGCTAACCACAACTGTTTGCCCTTGAGATTCTTCAACTCTGACCTGGGCGGTAGTCTACTGTTCCCTAATGTCTTGGGAAAACAGAGAAAGCACTCTCAGAAAATGTAAGGGAAAGGGAAATGTTTAAACTCTATACCTAAAACACTGTCAAAGTTAAAAGTCTAAGAACAAAATTAGGAAAAGTTATCCCCAAAATATATGATAAAATTTTAAAATTCTTAATATGTAAAGAGTTTCAGATCAAAAGAAAAAGATCAGCCCAACTTGAGAAGTGGACCAGGATTTTGACAAAGATCAAAGCAGGCAAAACTGCACAGTCAGAATAGTATGATCTTTCTCAACCTCTTCTAAATTATCACTCCCTCCTAATGGTATTTTAATACCATAGATACGCTGTATATCTGTTTATATTGTACATGGATATCTGTGCTTTATACATAAACAGAGTAAGATATTTCCCCTTCCAACAGCCAGTTTTCAACTTTTGGGGCAATAATATCCCTATTGAGAATGCACAGAATAGTGGTCGCCTTTGGAAGGAGGTGGATGGTGACCAGAAGGAGCACAAAGAGACTTCCCAGACGCTATGCATATTGTTTTTTAACTTAATGCAGTTATATGTCTGTATTCACTTTATGAAATTTCATAGAGCTCTAAACTTATGATTTCTTTTTTTCTACATGTATGCTATCATGTAACAAAATTTTACATTAAAAGTTACATTCAGAATACAAATGAGCAATTAAGAAAAAAATGTAGTGGCCAATAAACCTGTGGAAAACACTCTGCCTCATCTATAATCAAAGAGCGATTGAGATAAGAGTCACCATTTTTCATCTTATTAGCAAAAGTTAAAAATAACAATATTCCCAAGTTTCAAAAGAGTGAAGAAAAGGGCATCCATACATACTATTGACAAAGTAAATTGGAGAGCTGCTTGAAAAAATATCAACAGCAGGTCATTTAACTTTACATTTCCATTCAAAGAAATTTTGCCTTAAAAAATGGAATAAGTAATCAAAGATGCGTGATCAAGAACAATCATTACAATGTGTTTAAAAATAACAGAGTTTCCAGTCAAGAAACTCTTGACTGCTGTGGGGTAAGTAATCACTGCATATGCCTCCTCCTATGGCCACATTAAAATTGCAATTAAATTATGAAACAGTCAACCTGGGGAATGACCTGAAGATTAGCTGAACAGAATTTCTATAACTGGAGATATAAAGAGACTACATCAAGACTAATAGGAGGGGCAGAGATGCAAAATGGGCTGGTCCCACAACCACCTGTGGTGGTTAAACAATAGGAGGGATATCTCAGCTATAGAGGCCCTTCTCACAAGCAGGAGTGAGGGACCCTAGCCCTTAACTGGGCTCCCCAGACTAGTGTGGCAGGACCAGAAAGGGGAGTTCCCACAAAATCTGACTGGGAAAATCAGTGGGGATTCTGGCTATTTAGATGACATGGAAGGCAGCTAGAAATTCAGATGTACTCCTAGAGGGCCCACACACAGATATATTCACATGCAGGCACTCACCCTGAGCTCCAGCAGAGGGACAGCAGCTTGGGAGGTGCCAGAGACATATAGGGAAAGATTGAGTTGTGTTGCTCAGGGAAAAAGCTGGAGGGACAGCCACCATTGTCCCATTGTTGAGCCCTCCTCCTCTGCAACCTGCAGGTGAGTGCCATTTTGCCTGTGGTAAGCCCTCCCCAATACAGCCGAAACTAAACGTTCACTGGTGAGATCTGCTTGTTCCACCCCAAGATTCCCTGAGACCCTGCCCCATCCATTTTGCAACTTACCCTGTGGAAATTTTGAGTGATTACTGGGCAACCAGCTCCACCTCACATTCTCAGCAGGAGGTTTTTCCTGGCACCAATCAACATGCCTCCATTTGAACACCTCAGGAGACACTTTTGGTGGTGGGCAACCAGCCCCCGGCCCTACCTGTAGTTTTTTCTGAACAAATCTCGGGTTTCTGTGGGCCCAAAATGAGTAGCAGCTGTTCTTGTTGTGAGCAAAATTTTTGCGAGTGGCCACAGGCTCAGCACTGCCAACAAATCTGAACCTGCACCATACTGAGAAACTTCACTTGCCTCACCCTGGTAGCTCTCTGAGACCCTGCCTTATTCATCTCTGGTACCCTCAAGGCTCATTCATCTTTTGAGCCTTACAGGCAATCGGCAGGCAGCCTCAGACCTGGTACCGGCCTCAAGCCTGGTAGTAGTGGTGGTCAGCCTCAGTTCACCAAAAGGCCTCTCCCACACACCTCCCACATACCCCTAGGTCCATCTCAGGCCATAACCAAACATGATAGCTTTGTAACTTCTACCAGGTAGCCCTGGGCTACTTGGTAGGACCTACAAAGAGAGGCAGCCAAATGAGAAAACAAAGAAACACATCCCAAATGAAAGAATAGGAGAAAACTTCAGAAAAATAACTAAATGAAATGGAGGCAAGGAACCTACCAGATATAGAGTTTAAAACACTGGTTACAAGGATACTCAATGAACTTAAGAGATTAGATGATCTCAGTGAGAACTTCAACAAAGAGATAATAAGCATAAAAAAGAACATAGAAACCATAAAAACGAACTACATAGATATGTAGAATACAATAACTGAAATGAAGAAATCGCTAGAGGAATGAAGTAGAGGATCGAATCAGTGATTTGGAAGATAAGGTAGCAGAAAACACCCAACTGGAATGACAAAAAGAAAAAAGAATTTTAAAAAATAAAAATAGTTTAAGGAACTTTAGGGACAACATCAAATGTAACAGCATTCACATCATAGGATTACCAGAAGAGAAAAAGCAAAGAAACAAGAACCCATTTGAGGAATCAATGACTGGAAACTTCCCTAACTTGGTGAAGGAAGTAGACATATAAGTCCAGGAAGCACAGAGTCCCAAAGAAGATGAAACAATAGGCCCACACCAAGAATGTCACCACTTTTATTCAACATAGTATTGGAAGCTCTAGCCACAGCAATCAGGCAAGAAAAATAAATAAACAGATTTAAATTGGAAAGTAAGTAGTAAAACTGTTGTTATTTGCAGATGACATGATACTATGTATAGAGAATCCTAAATATTCCACCAAAAAAAATTGTAAGAATTGATAAACTAATTCAGTAAAGTAGTAGAATACAAAATTAATATTCAGAAATCAGTTGCACTTCTATAGATGAGCAATGAGCTATCAGAAAGAGAAATTAAGAAAATAATCCTACTAAAATTACACACACAAAAATTTAAATACTTAATAAATTTAACTAAAGAGGTAAAATACTTGTACTTGGAAAATTATAATTCTTTGAAGAAAGAAAATGAAGAAGATACAAATAAATGGAGACATACATTTTGCTCATGTACAGGAAGAATTAACATTATTAAAATGTCCATATTACTTAAAACAATCTACAGATTCAATGCAATTTAACAAAAGAGGTAAAATACTTGTACTTGAAAAATTATAATTCATTGAAGAAAGAAAATGAAGAAGATACAAATAAATGGAGACATACATTTTGCTCATGTACAGGAAGAATTAGCATTATTAAAATGTCCATATTACTTAAAACAATCTACAGATTCAATGCAATTGCTATCAAAATACTAATGGCATTTTTTACACAACTAGAACAAATAATTTTAAAATCTTTGTGGAACCATAAGAAAACCCCAAATAACTATGAAAAATCCTGAGAAAGAACAAAATGGAGGCATAATGCTGACTGATATTAAACTATACTATAAGACTATAGTAATTAAAACAGCATGGTACCAACATAAAAACAGACACATAAATCAACAGAACAGAAAAAAATGCTCAGAAATAAATTCACGCTTATATGGACTTTTAATCAAGGCAAAGGATGCAAGAATACAGAATGGGGTAAAAACAGCTTATTCAATAGTGTTAGGAAAATTGCGTGCAAAAAAAATTAAACTGGATCCTCTTTTATACCATATATAAGAATAAATGCAAAATGAATTAAAGACTGAAATGTAAGACTCAAAACCATAAAACTCCTAAAAATCATAGACGGCAAACTCTCTGACATTGCTCTTAGTAACACTTTTTCTGATATATCTCCTCAGGAGAGGGAAACAAAAGAAAAAAATAAATTAATGGGACTACACAAACTAAAAACATTTTACATATCAAAAAAGAAATCAACAAAACAAAAAGACAACCTACTGAGTGAGAGAAAATATTTGCTAAGGATACATGTGACAAAGGGTTAATATCAAAAACTTATAAAAAACCTACAACTCAACACCAAAAAAAAAAAAATTAATTAATTAAATTTAAAATGGGCAAAGGACCTGAATAAGAATTACTCCTAAGAGGACATACTCCTAAGATGGCCAATAGACATACAAAAAAGATGCTTAATGTCACTAATCATCAGAGAAATGCAAATTAAAACCACAATGAGATATCATCTAACACTTATCAAAATGGCTATCATCAATAAATCAACAAACAAGTGTTGGTGAGGCTGTGGAGAAAAGGGAAACCTCATGGACTATTGGTGGGACTGAAAATTGGTACAGCCACAATGGAAAATTAGTCTAGAAATTTTTAAAACATCTTTTACTTTGTATGAAGTGAACACCACATATCTCTAGGAGATAGAGTCTATTAATAAAATCTACACATATCTGGTCCAAGTTTCCAAATCTAGTAAAGGTTAAACTCAGGCAACTAGAGAAAAGCATTTGTTTTATTTCTTTACTCTCTCCTATTTTTATTCTATTTTTATTCTATAGTAAGAGTATATTAATTGAAAACATATATTCTATATGTCCTTTGTGCTGCCATAGTTTTACCCAAAAACTGTTCACCAGAAATTCACTTCTTGGAAAACAAATTCATGGAATGCCTCAATATTAATTCTGTGCCAATGAAAGGCCATCTCTACTTGCAGACTTTTCTTCCTTTGAGAAAGGAAGGCTTGTGCTTGATTAATCTCATAAAAGAAACCTGAATAGTATGAATACCTAAAAACTGCTTAGTTGAGAATATCCCTTTAAATTATAATTGCAATTCGAGAAGTAGTCTTCAAATATTTTCATCTTAACAACATCAGAAAGGATACATTGGCCTAGGAATCAATGCAACTTGAGTAGGAAATTCTTTTCCATTCTTAAGTTTCAGCTGTGATTTTTATAATTTGCTGGAATTTTTTTTTCTATTTTTCACAATTTGAGGACATTGTCCTTAATTATTATTAGATAATTTGTCTCTCTCTTTATCTTTCTAGCAAGCTGTCTGCTACCACATAAATCAAATTATCAAGGCTTTTCTTGTGTTTCCTTCTCAAATAATTGTAGCTAGATCCAGGGAATGCGCAGTCTCGCTAACACAAACTACTGAATAAGGGGCTAGGCTGAATTTGCAGAATGTCGAAATTAAAGTATATTTTAAATTAATATTAGCTTATGGCCTTCGAGATCTTATGTGAATGAGCAGTTTCTAAGAAATTGTTACCAAGTAGAGATATTGCTTTATTTAAGAAAACAAAAGGCAATTTTAATCAACATGATTGTATGAAATTCAATGCTATCAACATGCTTTCAAGCAATGGATTTAACTAAATAGGCTATAAACACCCTCACCTCAATTAGTTTTATCTTCTTAATTTACACAGCAAGACCTTTCTTCATAAATAGTGCCAATCTTCTTAGACCAAATTATAGTAAATTCTGATTAATGAGAATTAATATCAAGCCTTTTTATTTTCCTCATAGAATATTTGTAAAGGGAGCAGGGCTCTCAGAGGAATTGTTTGGGAGTAGGAAAATAAAAGTGTATCTTGGTTTCTGAAAGCCTTTGGCAATTTCCTAATACTTATTATAGTTCTGACAAGGTAATTGCCCTTCTCTTAACAGTGATAGAAATTATAGCACATTCAAATTTCAACTAGTAGGGTTATTTCTGCAAGTGTAAATTTGGTCCTGTAAGTTCAGCAAAGTCAAGCAAGCTTAACAATTCAACAAGATATGCCAATAATTTTCACAAATGTAATACTTGCCAGCAAGGTAGTACCTGGGATGATTGAACAAAGTTGCAATTTTATATAATTTTAGAATATGTAGATCAACTACTACCTCTGTCCACTTATACAAATACCATATGATGAGATATATGACGCCCAACCAATGTTCACATAGCCAGTAGTCTGAGAAGTCAAGACTAGAGTCCTGAGTCCAACGGAAAAGTAGTTTACTCTATCCCATACCATTCATAGCTAAAACCAATGGCCATCTATATCGGGGTTATCAAACTAATCTAGTTTCCCCTCTTTCTGTAGTGTCTGCAAGTTACAAATAATTTTTACAGTTTCAAGTAGCTTAAAAATAAAAATAAAAATAATATTTTCAACATATGAAATTATATGGCATTCAAATTACAGTATTCATAATAAATTTTTATTGGAACAGAGCCACACCCACTTTTTTGTGCATTGTCTATGACTGATTTTATTCTATAATGGCAGAGTTACAGAGACCACATGGCCCACAAAAAGTTAGATGGTAGTAAAATCAAATACATTTCTGATTATCTTGGTACTTGTGTTTCTTCTAATTCATAGGACATAACCTAAATGAGTAACATCATTCATCAGCTGGTATTAACTAGCAATATTAGGAAGACTTGACTTGCAGAGTCAAGGAATTTACCCAGGCTGCTTCTATTTTTCTTCTACCTATTTTATGTTTCTTATTCCTTTGGGGAAGATAACTATCTGTATTTCTTTGAACTCTACACAAATTGAACACCTTGTATACTGAGTTTATTTTTAGTGAGCCAAGAAGTAGGATAAGCTTTACAAAGTAAAAAGCTGGAACTGAAAGTCTACTCAAGGTTCTATATATTAATCTCCACCAACACTATAAGGCAGAACCTATTCATTTTGTCATACACCATTTCCAGACTTAATTCTCTGCCATTTCACAGAAGTAAAATACAGCAAGAATAATGGAATCACAGAACTGAGTGTAGACAAGGTCTCTAGTGTTTAATTAACATACTTTTACAAATAAGTATACCAAAGTCCAGAAACTCTCAACTTTCCTAAGGTCAAATAGCTAATGAATGAAAAAGCCATGTTAATCACAAACTCAGGTATGCAAAAAGTGTTTAAGTTCATTTAAAAAAAAATAAGTTTAAGTAGACTCCAAACCTCAATCTACCTGTTTTATTTTTGGCCCAAATTGGGGCTAACATTTATTGAGATAGAGCAAAGGTTGTAGGGTATTTTGTAGTTCCCAAACACTGGAGAAGTCTCCCTGGTCTTTGGTCCCCAGTTGAGAGGCCCACTTTTTCAGTGAACACGGTCCCTGTGCTCCATCAAGCCAGGTATTTCTGTCCCAAACTAAGGGCTGAATAGTGGCTGGTGTGAATAGGAAACCCAGTGTCCAGCATTCAAGCTACTCTTGTAACCCTTGCAGGGGTCCCCAGGCAGATACCACCAAGAAGTGTATATGGATCCACTGACCCCAGTTTTGGTCCAATCCCCCTTACTCTCTCTACTTTCCAAATACCATGGTTTCTCTCCTTTGAGTATACCTAATGTAATCCCTTCAATTTGTGTAAGCTTTTTCCAGGCAGGAAATTTGGGCCCTATATCATGAACCTCTCCAGAAACACAGGACTAAATAGTGCCTGGCTACCTACTAAATGTGGAAAGACAGAAATAAAATAAAAGAAAGAAAAAGAAAAAAAGAAAGAGAGAGAGAGAGAGAGAGAGAGAGAGAGAGAGAGAGAGAGAGAGAGGGAGGGAGGGAGGGAGGAAGGAAGGGAGGAAGGAAGGAAAGGAGGGACATATATATATATATATATATATATATATATATATATATATATATATATATATATATATAGAGAGAGAGAGAGAGAGAGAGAGAGAGAGAGAGAGAGAAAGAAAGAGAGAGAGAGAGAGAGAGAGAGAGAGAGAGAGAGAGAGGGAGGGAGTGAGGGAGGAAGGAAGGAAGGAAGGAAGGAAGGAAGGAAGGGAGGGAAAGAAAGAAAGAAAGAAAGAAAGAAAGAAAGAAAGAAAGAAAGAAAGAAAGAAAGAAAGAAAGAAAGAAAGAAAGAAAGAAAGAAAGAAAGAAAGAAAGAAAGAAAGAAAGAAATGGAGAAAGAACGAACTAAGGAGAACATACATAAGTTATTATTCAAATTGTCCTATAATGTTCATAACAAATCTCTATATTTTTAAAAACATATAGATGGTTAGCATCCTTTAGGCCAGTGGCTGCCAAACTTTCCTGCTTTGGAAAGTGCCATGGAATAGTGATGATGTGTTTCTTCTCCAGATTCAGACATGCTGAGTCTACATCCTGGCTCTAGAGTTACTAACTGTGTAACCTTGGGCAAGTGAACTCTCAATCACTGGTGACTTTTTGCGTAAAATTGGGATAAAAGCAATATTATCCTCTAAAAATTATATAACAATTAACTAAAATAAACCTTGAAATGTTTCCACATGGTAGGTTGGCATGTCTTTAAGTAGGTGGCCTACACTTACTAGCTCTCTCTCCTTTTGGCAAATGACATCTCTTCTATATCTATTTCCTCATTGATAAAATAAGGATTAGGGTGACTATTTTACAGATTTTGTATTGGTGTGATGATTAAATTAAATAATCATGGTACATTAGTGGATATTCATTATATGCTGCTTTATTCCACTTTATTTTACCTGTATTGTTTTAGAGGTGATTTTTAAAAGCAAGAGAATCAAATCTGAATTAGCTCTGTATAGTAGATTATAGTATTGTATCAATGATAATAGTACTGTCATTACATAACAGAATTTCTTATTTTTAGTAAATATATACTAAAATATTTAGGGGTAAATGAGACATCATGTTTGAAATTTACTGTGTAGTTCAGAAGAAAATTACACACACACACACACACACACACATATATACACACACACACATACACACACACACACACACACACACATATATATATATATATATATATAATTTGTTTGTTTACATGTGATATATGTATATAATATATATAAATGGATCCAGAAATGTTTATGTAGTAGGATGTAGGAAATGTAGTAAAATAATAACGTTTGAGGAATCGGGGTGAAAACTATCTAAGGATTATTAGTACTATTCTTGCAACTTTTTCATAGGTCTGAAATTACATAAAAATAAAGCATTAAAGAAAGAATGGTGAAAATGTTAATTTATTGAGCATGGGGTAGAGGTCATCATTTGATCTACTTAAGAATTTTTCTCTTATCAGGATTATTTGTGACAGAAAAGATCATCATAATTATATATCTATGCCTCACTTAAGGTTTTCATTTGTATCACATTGTAATTATATACTAATGCTTTAACCTGTCCAAAGGTAACAAGTTGTTTATTAAAAATGAAGATGTGGATAGGTGAGCAGATAAAAGTTTCTTTTTTTTTTTCATCAGGATGGAACATCTCTTAACCCAGCAGCCATGGACTATGTTTAGTATGACAGTTTGTCCTAGACACATGAGGCTTCTTTCAGATTTTTTTGGAATGTTTCACAGAAAAAACAATTTTACTCAAGAGGCATTGTAGATCTATAACTCCACCAGACTGGACACAAGCAGAATAAGGAGGAATGCAAAGTATTCTAAGAGCTTTGGGTGGTAAGCCAAAAGGTGAAATCCTTTTGGTACAAGGATTGATGCTAGTTCTAAGGCAGGAATCACTAGTTCAAGTAAAGTGATTCAGAGGTAGACTGATAGCCATAGTACAACTGGAACAGCCAGAAGAGCTAACTGGCAGGTTCCCATGATAATAAAAGCTTGCTTCTAGGCCAAGTCTGAGGGATGATCTACAAAATAAGATATTCTGAACAAAAAGTGACTATAGTCACATTGTAGAAAGTAGTCCTCACCTGTGCCACACAGAATTGGTGGTTGTGAAGCAGAATTGTCAATAATAGTAGTGCCACACTCTATTAATCAGTGTCAATATGAAGGCCAGCACTCTTTATGTTCTGACTAGAATGCATGAGCCAGTTAATGTCAAAAATCAAGCAAAAGCATATAATAACATAATATTTCTACTTTTCTCCTGAATCCAATTTGTACTGACTTCACTGATAATGACAAATCCAGTATTTGGCACATGAAACAATGCTGAGAAGTTGGCAAAAAAAAAAAAAAAAAAACCACCCAGCTTGTATTTATTCTTTTATTCATGGGATAAATAAACCTTCAGAATAAGAACAAATGTCAGTATATGCATAACAGTGATTCGGTGAGCCCTTCTTACTAGCCAATTTATGATTGTTGTTGACCTTCAGAGACTAAAGACTAAAGTCATAGAGAGAAACAAAAATTTTTGTGGATTTGTACCATTGGTTAGGACTATAGTTATGTTTTCTTAGGATTAAAAAAAATTCTCATATTTATACACCAAAAACAAAATGTGAATGTAATTTCTAGATTTAATTAAGTACTCAGATCACCAACTATAACTTGGCGTGACTCAGATACCTCAACTCAATCAGAATGTGTACTGTTTGTAGACAGCAAGCTAGTTACGTTTCTGTTGACTCCTTAGTTTTTCCAGGGTCTTTCTACATTTTTATTTCTTGAATGTAAAGAGCAACAGGAGGAAAGCAGCACTGGATTAGCACAAATAATTTATTATTTCTTAACAAATCCTACCCCACTCCAGACAACTCATTCTAACTTTAAAAGGTATAGCTTCCTAAAGTAGAAAATGTTTAGCCATCCTGGGAATCTTTCAAATCTGTTTATGAAATCTGAGCTATGAATACTAAACAGATAAATTCTATGATAATGTTGTTTGGAATGGGGGCTGTTGTTTTTGACAAATGAAGGCAAACCCCTAGATGGAAAAATCATTCATAACTCAACTCAGCTGTAAGACATCTGCTTATTGAAAAGAGTATATTTGTACATTACTAACCACCTCACTAATGAAAATTCAGAAGGTCTGTATCTAGAGACCTCATATAGACAGCTGCATTTCCTGTCTTTTCCCTCTTTTTAAGCTATAGTTAATGAGAGAGTCGGCAATTTCTCAGAATGTCCTTAGACAAACCCACTTCTCATTGGTTGGCTATTTGGTTGCTTATAACACATCTTACATCATCCTAAGAAGTTTTAGTGATGCAACTATTATAGATAAACCCCTGAGATGGCAGATTTGGGAAGATGAATGTGGAAGAAAACATCACACAGAGGTTCATTGTGAACTTCTATTCATGTACTTATTAACTGAACTAGAACACAGTTGTTCCCTGATCTTCTGGGTAGAAACAGCTCATATAGACAGTTACTAAAGTGGCAAGGTTTGGAAACCCACCATCATTGCTGGAGGCCTTCTTCAGATTGAGAGATTTTCAAAGTGGTGCTCACTGCCTAGTCATGTTGTTGCCCTGGCATTGCGTGGTTCTTGGCCTTCATCCCTGTGCCATCCTCTACTCTTGGCTCAGTCCTGTCTTCATTCTCCATCTAAAGATAGCATGCAATTCAATGAGCACCTACTATGTGTCAATACTGCAACTGTGGTTGGCAGGAACATCTCACACACAGTATCTGCACCCTGTGGGCTCTTTCTATAATAAAGAAAATTACTCCATGAACATCCTAAGTTCAGCTTAACAAGTGCTATGAAGCTATGCTATCTCAGTAGAGAAAATGATGAAGTTTTCCTGAAGAAGCTGGAAATAATATCCCAGAAAAGATGTCATGTATGTGAGTGGAAGTTGCAAAAAAATAATTATCTTTGGTGAAAGAGCACTTGGAACATCAGAGAAGCAGCTCTAGAAGTTAGAGTGGTGGCAAACAGAAAAATATGAGTGCATTAAAGTTTTCTCTCAGTAAGGCATGAGGGAATTATGTATAAAACTGGGTCAGAAAATAAGCATATAAAAGATAGTAGAGTGGTAAAAATGTGGACTTTGGCATTAGACTACATTATATGTTGGTTTTTATCTTGACCTCTTTACACTTCAGTTTTATTATCTGTAAAGTAATAATATCTGCATTATTGGACTCTTAAGATTAAATGCATAACCTAAGTAGTGAGCTTTGAAATCTATCACATTCTGGAGGTTCAATGAGTTATAATTAGAGTTATTAGTATCTATGAAAGTCATGAGATCTGTTTGCATTTAGTGTGGGGAACCTGTGAGAGGTTATAATTTAATTACTTGGGGGCTATAGGGAAAGGAGAAAGAGGCATTGTGGCTTTCTTTCTTTTCTTCTTCTTCTTCTTCTTTTTTTTTGATAAATTTTACTACATTATAAAGTATTTATATAGAAAAGTGCACCAATCATAAGTGTACAGCTCCATAGATTTTCGCAAAGCAAACATACCCATGTAACCGGCATCCAGATCTAGAAATGAAATATTTGGAGAATCTCAAAGCTCTCTTCATGATCCCCAAAAAATAAACCACTATCCTAGTGACTTCTAACACTATAGGTTAGTTTTTTCTGTTTGTAAACTTTACATAAGTGGACTCATATAACCTGTATGAATATATGTGTCTGACTTCTTTCACTTATTCATATATTTGTGAGTTGTTTTTTTTTTTCATGTAGTTCTATGGGGTAATAGTTTGTTCTTTCTCATTGTTGTGTTACATTCCACTATAAAAATATCCCCACAATGCATTTATCCATTCTACAGTAAATGGAAATTTGGGTTATTTCTAAATTGGGGTTACAGCAAATATACCTGCTATGCACACTCTTATACATGTTTTTTGGTTATGGGTAATTGCTAGAATCTGAGTTTTCAATCTTGGATTTGTTGAAAGGATAAAACTTACTCATCCTGTCATTTCATGTGCAGGAACCTTAAGTAAGCATAAAGAGTTGGAGGACCTTGTGGCTAAGTTCCTGAATGTAGAAGCAGCCATGGTCTTTGGGATGGGATTTGCAACTAACTCAATGAATATCCCTGCACTAGTTGGAAAGGTGAGAATTTGTTAAATAATTGTCTTCTGTTCTATTATCCCTAAGAATTATAACTTCAAGAGGTCCTTTTCTTAGGAAAAACTGATTGGGTGTCTAGCTTTTTAAATAAATGTACCAGTTTTGTTAAGCAAATCTCTTAATCATGATATTCTGCTTATAGAATTGCAGCCTCAGATGTGGCTCAAATTTCATTTTTCATGATGGTTTAGCAAAATTGATTGAATTTTTAGGCTCCCAAGTCACCACTTGCAATGTAGTCAACACATATTAAGCATTTATTTAAATAAAACATCTTGCTTGTGTTTTAATTATTTTTTAATTCATTTTAATTATCCAATAAATCATTTATTGAGAATCCACTAAGTCCTTATATGTGGCAAGATATAGGGCATGCAAAGATAAATAGGAACTGTTCCTTGTAAATTTATGTAGTTTACAGTCTAGTGGGAGAGAAAACGCACCAAATAAATAGGATGATTATCACAAAAAGAGTATGTACATACATGGGGAAGGACAAAAGAGGTGCCTCAAACTTTTCCTGAAAAAGATTGGAATACCTGTGCAAATCAGGTGACATGAAAACTTAATCTTTTGCTTATCTGTTAAGATAAATAAGTTATTTTCTTAAGACAAAGGAGAGGGAGTAGCATGTGTAAAACACAAGGTTTGAAAGAACCTCAAATTAGGGTAGTGGATGAATAAGAGACCAGAGATGAAGGCTATTGACTACTTGCAAAGAGACTAACAGTATAAATCATGTTAGAATGTTTGAAATTCTTCCTGAAAAAATGGAGAGATGATTGGTTCATTTTAAGTAAAAGCAAATGCCATCATCAGCTTTATGTTTTAAAAAAATCTGACTCATAATAACTAAACGTAATGTATGATCTTTGTTTGGATTCTGCATTAAACAATAAAAGGAAAGAAAATATGTATAAAAGACATTAAGATATTATTAGAACAGTTGGATAAATATGAATTTGAATTGTATATTAGATGATAGTATTATAGAAATATTTAATTTCTTGCATATGATAATTGCATTGTGATTTTATAGGAGAACGTCCTTGTTCTTAATAAGTACATGAGGTTTATAAATAACTCTCAAATGTTCACCAAAAAAATTATAACACACACAGGTCTACAGTATAGAATTGTGAGAATTTTGCTAGTTCCCGCCTCAAAAACTTTAAACATGTCATGTTTGAACTTTCCAAGGAAGAACTCAGATTCTGGGTAGCCATGGAAGACAAATGGCTACCATAGTTTGTGATCTGCATTTTTGGTATGGCTGAGCAATTTTATAATTAAAAAAATTTTTAATTAAAACAAAACAAAATTTACAAATAGTAATTTATAAGCAGTAAATTAGATGTTCCTTTTTCCATTTGCCTCAGACTAAATTGACATTCATAATTTTCCAAAGCAAATTCAAATTTTTAACTATAAAGCAGTAATGCTTTTATCTACATAGATATCAATACAATGGAGAATGATAATTCAGAAAACAAGAATTTGCAATGGCCTGCAGAAAAAGACCTTTGCCTTCCAGATGGAGTACACTAAAACTGTCCCAAATGGGATAGAAGAGCCCTAGAAGTTCTACAACCCACCCAAAAGTATATCAGTTTTCCTTTCAAACATCAATTCTTTTTATGCTAGCTGATACTTAACCAAGATCTTAAATGACCTTTTCTGCTGAGAACCATATGTAAATGATTAAAGATGTAATCCTTAAAATGATACCCATTTTCATCTGTTAATTGCTCTGTAGCATTTTATTTGTACAGATACCAAGTTAACTCTTGGCCTTTTAAAATTGAGATAGGTTTTGGGAATCTGTGTTTCAAGCGTTGAAGTGTCCTTCTGTTCATACATGTTGTTTTTACTGAATTTAATTTATTGACCTATGTTTTGTGTGTTTATTTTTTGAACAGGGATGCCTCATTTTAAGTGATGAGTTAAACCATGCATCTCTTGTGCTTGGGGCCAGAATCTCAGGTGCAACCATAAGGATCTTCAAACACAATAGTGAGTATCAATGTATTTATTCAACATGTACAGCTTGCTTCTAGAAGGAAGTGATTGATGGGGCTTTGTCCTTGCTCTTCAAACTGAGAACTTGGCCTAATGAAACACAATTTATGTTTATATTCACTACTGGCTTGTTAACCTCTGCTGACCCACAACATTTGGCTGACGTGCATTTATCGCTCAGATTGCTAAGTGTAACCCAAACACATTAGTGTCATTGTTAGTAGTCTTGCAGCACGACCTCTGAAGACTGTTCCTTAGGACTACAATTTAATTATTAGAAGTGTTATAACTCTTCTTTTTTTGTTACTCTGCCTTGGGAAATTTAAAGACTTATTTGTTTTATTTTAGTGTCAGGTAAGAAGTGGTCTTCCTTAGCATAACGCTTCCTTTCATTATCTCCACCCACCGCATGGTCAGACACTCCCCCCAACCACCACCACACACACACACACAAAAGCAGTCTATTCAACTTCACTGAATAGCCCTTTCAGGCTCTGTGTTCTGTGGTTGGGTAATGAGGAGGCAGAGGCTATTTCTTCTTAGAGACTTGATGGTGCAGCGTGAGAAATATTAAGAAATCCTTAGAAGCAGGTGGTGCTTCTAAGTTCTGTCATTCAGCTCTGCCTCAACTTGTTGCATCACTTTATGTAAATCTTTTAATCTTTTTTTGTGCTCAATTTTCTCATCTATAGAATAAGAGTGTTGAACTAAGATGTATAAGGATACTCCTGGTTTAGTTTCTGATTCCAATTCTTCATTACTGTCATCGGAACTCTCCTCTCCTACACACGTGCAAACGTACACTTGATTTCTATCTATTCTCACCACCTTTCTCTCCTGCTTTCCCTTTCTCTCCACTTTTACCTGTTCATCTTCTTTGGCACTCTAATCCATCTTCCAAGGAATTAACAAAGATTGAAGTGAAAAGAAAACTGATATAGAACTGAAGGAGAATTGTTCCAGTTCTGTTATGTCTAATTCGCAGAAATCTCAAACCAAAGAACAATTGTCCCATATAAAGTAAAGCAGATGCATAGGAGAATTCTAAAGTGAACCTCCTTTCTAACTTGTAGAGTTATTTTAATGAAAAAAAAATCTGCTCTTACTGAGTAGGGTGAGATCTAGCTGTGCCTTTACTGAACCACTTTCAGCAGATGTCTGAATATGAATATGCTGGAGTCACCAGGCCCTCACCCCACTCAGGCAAGGTCTTTCACACCTATAACTCAACTATGAGATCCAGGTCAATGTTAATTCAAAATACATTGACTCTATCTCTTAACTTTGCATCAAACACTCAATTTTGGTTAGTCTCTGGTAAACCACATTATATTCCTCAAGTTCTGTGCATTTATCATCGATTATCACATATGGACTCAAATTATTTTGACAGCATTGGGAATTTATGTTTAGAGTTAAATATCTTTTGGAGTTTCAAGGAGTGAATTTAAGAGACAATTTTTCAATACTCTTTTGAATCTTTAGAATAACAGGTGATTGGTGATTAAAACTTTGTCTACTTGGGGAAGGATAAAGAAGATAGTTGACAATTATTCAACTGTAGCTCCATCCATAGATATGGTTAAATGAGATAATCTCATTCCTGGAGGGACACACATTCAGGTTGTTACCTGTATGGAACAAATGAATTAGATCGTGGTCAAGGTTAACCTCTCATTTCTTCACTTCATTCTACTGAGAACAGCGGCCCATATTCCTAGTTGCACAATAGAGACATCTAGAAGACATCTATGAAAGATCAACAACTGGACACACCTCCAGACCAACAGATTCCAGATATCTGGGTTGAGGATCAAGGCAGTTGTATTTTTTTTCAGTGTTCCCCCATATGATTCTGATTCACAATGAGGAATATAAACCCTAGTATCTTGTTTTTTATCCTCCTTTAGTTTAGTCTGACCCTGGATCTTGTCAGTGTGACCTGGAATATGTCACTAGATACACATTGTCATATTAACTATCATCACTCTTTCTCTCACCATCACCAGCACTCTTTTATACTTCTGGTCTAAAGTTGATAAAAGGAGCAAAAAATAATTATTATTTTTAATAATTATTAAAAATGCAGATAAAGAAGTAAAAATAATAATGATAATACACCTCTTCTGAGTCAGGCACTGTGTTAAGCCTTTGGAGAGCTATAAAAACAATTTGGTAACATCTTAGCCATATGAAAGCTTACAATCTAGTAGGAGAAACAGATGTGTATAAAAATAACTGTATTGTGAGTTAAAGCAAAAAAAAAAACCCCACAAAGATAACAGGCAGTGGCTAAGAGCACAGGCTTTGGCCAATGCACCCACCAGAATAACTAAAATAAAAAAAAGATGACAGCACCAAATGTTGGCAAAGATATGGAGCAACTAGAACTCTGGCCCATTGTTTAAAGGTAAAATGATGCAACTTATTTGAAAAACTCTTTGGCAAAGTCGTATAAAGCTGAACACATCTCTGTACTGTGATCTAAAAATTCCATACCTCAGAATTTCTAAGTGAAATGAAAGTTTATGTTAACAAAAAGACTTGTACAGGAATATTCATAGCAACTCTATTCATAATAGCCCCAAATTGGAAACAACCCTAAATTTAATAGGAGAATGGGGAAAAAATTTTATCTTATTTATATGACTCTATAATAAAAAAGGAATAAATTATTAATACATACATCATAGATGACTCTCAAGAAACATTATAATGAAATAAGCCAGACACAAAAGAGGATATATTATATAAGTTTGTTTATAACAAATTTTAAAACAGGCAAAAATGATCTATGGCAACGGAAACCATAACAATGCTTGTGCAGGAGGGAATTGGTAATAAGAGGTATAAAAGAATTTCCTGAGTTTGTAAAAATCTTTGATATTTTAGTTTGAGTGAAGCTTAAATTTTTATTAAAATTCATTAAATTATATGCTTAAGATCTGTATATTTCCTTATAAATGAATTTTCCTACAAATATAGTTGTCCTATATCATATATCAATTTAAAAACATTGATTTGGTATTTTTTAAAAAGCAAGCATTTGTGTTTTTGTTCTATAGCTTATAAGCATGTTGTCCTTAGAAAATTATTTAACTATCTTGGATGTCAATTTACTTATTCCCAAAATGAGAAATAACTACAATACCTGATTTATGATATGTTGGAGGAGACACATAAAGTGCTTACTGGTACCTGGTGATGGAAACTAATGAATTGTTTGTGCCTGCTGTGTTGTTATGATTATTTTTAACATTATTTTTATCACCAGTACCACTAAGGGACAGTAGCAAACATTTTGGTGAATGAGAAGAATGCAGAGGTCATTTCATTTTGAAGATTGCATGAAATGGATAGTATTTGTCATAGACTTTGAAGGATTAAAATAATTCTAATCAGGGATGAGGAAAAGATATTTCAAACAGAAGAATAATCTAGAGTATGCAAAGAGCCACAAGACCTCCAATGTGGCCTAACTGTGGGGCTAAACTACTGAAGAAGAGTCTGAAAAGTAATGCCTCTGCCAGTTAATGTAGAGCTGCTAAGATAAACAAGCTAAGTTGGATATACTCAAAAAAGCAACAAAAGGTATCTTCAGTTTGCTTCATGTCATGTTGTTCAAGCTTTGAGTTAAGTTAAATCTTTAAACAACAAAAGATGGATAAAACCATCTACTTATGGAGTGTAAAGATCAGCTGTCCCCATAGCAATTTTTTTACTACTTCTGTATGGCCCATGTATTATTGTTTGAAATGAAGCCTAATTGGAGGTTCTATAAAGATGATGATAATGATAATTTAGATAGATAGATAGATGATAGATGATAGATAGATAGATAGATAGATAGATAGATAGATAGATAGATAGATGATAGATAGATGATAGATAGATAGATAGATAGATAGATAGATAGATAGATAGATGATGATAGATAGATGATAGATAGATAGACAAACAGATATGCATACATACACAACATGGAGATTAAGTGAAAGCTTTGTTAATCACTAACCAAGCATTTTCTGTTCTCCAGTTTAAGATTCTTAGGTAGCGATCCTCCAAGATGGCCAAGATCTCTCATCTTCTAGTATTTATGCCCTGTGTAGCCCCCACCTACATTGTCTCAGGATTGGTTTACATAATCCAAAGAACATAATAGAAGACATGATGTGTCCCTCTTAAGGTTAGATTGTAAATACATATCGCTTCTGCCTCTCCTCTTTTGGATCACTTGTGAACATATTTAGGCAGCCTATGAAGAACTGAGGCCTATTGCCAACAACCATGGGAGCAGGGCATCTTAACTGATCCTCTGGTCTCACTCAAACCTTCAGATGATGGTAAGCTCCAGTCAACATCTTTACTGTAGTCTCACAAGTGTCCGGAATAACCAGCTAAAATTCCCAAATTCCTGATTTATAGAACCCGTGAGAAAATAAGTGTTTATTGTTTTAATACTCTAAATTTGAGGGTAATTTGTTACATACCAATAGATAACTAATAGATAGATAACTAATACAGCTTCTTTTTCTTCATTGCTGGGGCAGAAACTCAACACCAAACTGTGACTTTCTGCTTCCTCCTCCCCTGAATCTAGAATGAATGATCATTCTAATATAAAGGCTCAGCAAAACCTGAGTCCTTTCACCCAACTACTTTTCCCACCCAGTCACTGACAAAGAAGCCAAAATAGAACAAGTTGGAAGACAAGCTGTTCTTGGTTTACATGGAGGCAAGAAACTTGAGAGCCTATAGCACCTAGGTCAGAAAGTGAAATAGTGTTTGGCTAATGTTTCTTGAGACAGTTTCCCATGGCAAACATGGCCAAGAAATGTCATGCCCTGACCCACCATGTTAGCAACTCTTTTTTGGGGAGAAGGGCAGAGATGACTAGAAGTACTTCTTTTTTTATTGGCTAAGGCTGAAATATAAAGAGAAGAAATAATCATCACTTGCAATCCAGTTCCACAAACAGTTGTTAAGCATACTGGTCTTATCTATGGATGTATGGAGTGAATGCCAACAACGTGAACACATCAGTACAGGTCGTTTCCATAATTTTGTTTAAACACTAATATAAAATACAAATGATTCAGCCAAAACAATGTAATGGAAAAATTTTAGAGCAAAGCCCTATAAACAACTTAATTGTAAATATTTGAATAAATAGTTGCAGTTCAACTATAGATTGAGTCTTTCCATTCATTACAACTACTTAGTAAATGATCCAAGGATACAGAGCAGCTCAACCTGCTTCTCCCAGTCCAGCCCATATCACTTTATATAGCTATTTCCTATCTTCTCCTTCAGATTCCAACCTCAGGATAACAATTCCAGTGAAATTACACCCAAAGGAAAACATAGTAACTATATCAGGAGAAATCAGACAACATCTGGACTGCTAGTAACAACCATTGTTATCAATGAGAGTCAGATAGACATTGTGTATCTCCATATGTGATACTCTGAGAAGAACTTAAAATCACTTATGTAGTATTCAGAGCAGAATGCCAAATTTTTTCATTTAACAACCCAAATTAGAAATGTCTTATTTAAAAAATAATAAAAGCAGAATGTATTCTCTAAACATGTTAATATTATAAAATACAAAGAAAAGCTGAGGAGATGGTCCAGATTAAGGGATACTTAAGAGCTATAACTACTGAGTGCAGTATCTGATCCTAGACTGGCTTTAGAAGGTGGCATGGAAATGCTATAAAGGACATTACTAAGTCATTTTGAAAACTGAAATATTAGCAGTAAGTTAGATGATACTGGATAATAATAGTAACCAATGTGAAATATATTGAAGTGCATAACCATCCTACAGTTCTGAAGAGACAAACTATGGCCTTTGAGCCTAGAAGAGTTATTACATTTTCAAAGGTTGTGTAAAGAACGAAGAAGAATGTGTGACAGAGACCATATGTGGTTTACAATGACTAAAATATTTCTATATGACTCTGTATAGAAAAAGTTTACTGACCCCTGCTAAAGTAATATAAGAGAATGCCCTTATTCTTAGACAAGACATACTAAAATGTTTAGGAGTAAGGGTCATGATATATTCAAGTTAGTTTGAATTCAGAAAAAAAATTGTTAGTGCATGTGTGTGCACACACATATATATACAAAGAGATAGATGAACAGATTAATGATAGATAAATGGATAAATGATACATAGACAGACAAATGATAGAAGTGATAGATAGATGATAGATGATGATAGATAGATAGATGATAGATGATAGATAGATAGATAGATAGATAGATAGATAGATAGATAGATGATAGATGATAGAGAGATAGATAATTGGATGATAAAGAAAATGGCATGAAGTGTTAATAGTGAATCTGGGTAAAGGGTATGTGAGTGTTCTTTGTAGTATTCTTTTTCCTGCAATTTTTCTAAGTTTGGAATTATTTCCAAATAAAATTTTGTTTAAAAGTTTAATTCTTTCCTGAAATTATAATTCAAGAGTTTCATTTTATCTTCCAATTTTACAAAGCTCTTAAAACATCCAATAATTTATTCTTCATTCCCTCCCTTTATACTCCCAGAAAATAGGTAATAGTTCTTATCTATGTCTTTATAATAAAGGTTAGCTGTGGTTATTTTATAGCAGCAACTAGCACTTATTGAGAATCTACTCTGTGCCAACTACTGAGCTAATGTCCTTCTCTTGTGTATTTTTTTTAATACTGTGGAAAATCCCAGGAGATAGGTACTAGTTTACAAATGAGGAGTTTACAAATCAGGCTTAGAGGTATTAAACAACTTATCCAAGACTATCCAGCTGCTCAGTGGTGAAGCCTGAAGCTATCCATATAAGTGCTGCTCTTCTCAACTAATAGAAAAATGTGTGCAGCAAGGGTCAGAAGTCTATCATCTAATCGATGAAATTCTATTATGCTTCTGTGGCAGGTAAAATAATGCCCTCTCAAAGATATCCATGTTCTAATCCCCAGAACCTGTGAATATGTATTATGTGGCAAAGAAGAATTAGAATTACAGATGGAATTGAGGTTGCTACTCGGCCAACATTAAAATTATACCTGCATAGGTCCAGTATAATCAAAGCTGTTCTTAACTGTGGAAAAGGGAGGAGAATTAGAGAGTGTGATACTTCTGGCTTTGGCAAAATTATACTATAAAGTAAGAATAAATAAAACGGCATGGTATTAGTGGAAAAACACACAGACCGATGGAAGAAGATTGAGGGCCCAGAAATAAACTCACAGATAGATGGTAAATAATTTTCAACAAAGAGCCAAAAAACATATAATGGAGCAAAGAAATCCTCTTCAATAAGTGTTGCTGGGAAAATTGGAAAGGCACATGCAGAAGAATAAAACTACACTATTTGTCACCATATACAAAAACTAACTCAAATAGATCAATGACCATATGCAATATCAAAAACAATAAAATACATAGAAGAAAACATAGATGCTAAACTTACAGACCTTGCTCTTAGAAAGGATTTTATCAATTTGACCTCAAAGACAAGAGAATTAAAAGCAAAAATAAATGAACAAGATTACTTCAACCTAAAAAGATTCTGCACAACAAAAGAAATCAACTAAACAAAGAAACAACTGACTGAACAGGAGAAGAACCAGCAAATAACACCTCCAATAAAGGCCTAATATTCAAAATATGTAAAGAATACATACAACTCGACAAGAATATCAACAACAACAACAACAACAAAAACCCAAACAATACAATTAAAAAATGGGCAGAGAACCTGAACAGACACTTCTAAGAAAACAGAAAAATGGCCAAGAGATATATGAAAAGATGCTCGGCTTCACTAGCTACTAGAAAAATAAAAATCAAAACTACAATGAGATACCACCTCACACCTGATAGAATGGCTATTATAAACAAGACAAATAATAACAAGCATTGGAGAGGTTGTGGGGGAAAAGGAACCCTCATATGCTGCTGATAAGAATGTAAATTGATACAGCCAACTATGGAAAACAGTATGGAGGTTTCTTAGAAAATTAAGAATAGAATTACCACATGACCAAGCAATCCTTTTTCTGGGTATCCACCTGAAAAAGTGGCAAACATTTATTCTTAAAGATATATGTATCCCTATGTTTATTGCAGTATTATTCATACTGGTCAAGACATGGAAACAACTGAAGTGTCCTTTAATAGATGATTGAATAAAGAAGATGTGATTCACATATACAATGCAATACTACTCAGTCATAAGAAAAGAAATACTGCCATTTGCTACAGCATGGGTAGATCTCGAAAATATCATGCTAAGTAAAATAAGTAGGATGGAAAAAGTTAAGAACCACATGATCTCATTCATGTGAGATATAAAACTGAAAGCAACAAACAAGCAAGACCAACAAACAAAAACTCATAGATATAGACAATATTATGGTGGTTACCAGAAGGAAAAAGGGAAGGAAGGAGGATAAAAAGGATCAAATTCATGGTGATGGAAGGAGATCTGACTGAGTGGTGAACACACAATGCATATGCAGGTGATGCATTATAGAATTATACACTTAAAAGCTATATATTTTTATTAACCAATGTAACCCCTATAAATTTAATAATTTTTTTTTAAAAGTGATGCAAGAAAGACTTTAAGAGCTATTACTGGCTTTGAAGATGCAAGAAAGTCACAAGCCAAGAAATGCCAGGAGCCTCTAGAAGCTGAAAAAAAAATTAAGGAAATTGATTCTCTGCTAGATGTCCCAGAAAAGAAAGCAACCCTGAAAATATCTTGATTTTATCCCAATAAGACTCATTTCATATTTCTGGACTCAAAACTGTAAGATAATAAATTTGTGTTGTTTCTAAGGCATTGAGTTTGTGTTAATTTCTTACAGCAGCAATAGGAAACTAATACACTTTCATCCTCAGATACACAAAGCCTGTTCCCACTCACCCACGTGTTCAATGTGACTTTTACCAGTAAGCATACTCTCTCTACTTTTGTATTTGATTCACAAAAATAGCCATCTTTGCAAGCAGAGTTATCTCCAGATTCCTTATCTACAGACTTCTTACTTGAGAAGTGAGGGAAAGAGAATATATATGGAAGGCAAAGAGTTAAATGGAGTTGTAATATGCTGGCTCTCTTTCCTGCTCTGCAAGAACCAGGATAATACTAAATGCCTCAGTAAACAATGATGCTTTAAGTTTTAATATGCATCCACAAAGATTGAAATGATAATGTGGAGATTGTGTAAGGATCTGCAGAGATGTAAAGCTGCCTTCTTATGTGTGTATGAGGCAGGCAACCAGCCTGGAGAAACGTTAATAACTTGTGAGACAGGTTCTTGAAGATAGTCACCTAAACCAGAATGTTCTTAAACATTAGGTTCATGGGATTGCATACAACTCTACACATGTTCTGCTCCCCTAGACTTTCATCCATCTCATAGCATCTGTTTATAATTTAAGGATAATCCCTTGGCTTTTGGAGGAGAGGAGGTTCTATTTTATGTAGATCAGTATTAGAAAATACTTTTTGTTATTTAAAGCAACTATAAATGAATACAAATTCTTAACCCTTGAATTTTCAATTTCTGTGTGAGAAAAATATGCCCAAGATGAAGTTAAACCTATTCAGACCAACATAATAAACTTTGTACCCTTTGTGAACAGGACGGACCACTAACTTCAAGCTATTCATCATTTCTCTTTTTCTATTTCCCACAAAATCAGAACAAGTTACAGATAAGACTAAACAGAAAAGTTTCAGAAAGGAGCAAAATCAGAACATTCAAAGGCTACTCTCCAATGAAACTCAGAAGTGCATTTTTATCAATGCTAAATTCAAAATTGGGTGTCAGAATTCTTTATTTATCACCATGGATTAAGTCTTCCTAGAGAATGAATGTGGACAATTACTGAGATCATAACTATCATTTATTCAGCATTCACTGATGCCAAAAACTACGTTAATCCTTTTACATAACCAGTTCACTTAATTTTAACAAAAACTCAAATTCATAGTTCTTATTATCCTCACTTATAAGAGAAAACCACTCATCAAAGTGATTAAATGACCCACTCAGTGTCACACAGGTTGTAAATGATGAGTCAAAATTCAAACTAATGTCTGTTGCTCTAGTCTTGGTTCCTTTTCCAAGGAGCATATTCTAAGACAAGGGTTTTAGTGCAAGTCATTTATATAGGAAGTGAGCCCAAGAAACACCAGCTGGTGAGCAGGGAATGGAGACAGATAAAAGAAGGTGGCCAATAATGAGTATGCTGTCAAGCAAGTTACCACAACTGGAGCTTAATTCTACTAGGAAATTCTGGACACCACTGTAGACATACCACAGTATTATCTCACCTCAGGGCCAAACTGGGGTATTTATCTACCAATTTCCACTTGTGGTTGGTTGAGGGCTGTTTCTACACAAGCTGTTTGCTTCCATAGCCAGGAGGTTGGGGGAGGAAGAAGAGGAGGTGGGGGAAGAAGGAAGGAAAAGAAGGAGGAGGAGGAGGAGGAGGAGGAGGAGGAGGAGGAGGAGGAGGAGGAGGAGAAAGAGGAGGAGGAGGAGGAGCAGGAGGAGGAGAAGGAGGAGGAGGAGAAAGAAGAGCGGGGGAGAGGAAGAGGAAGAGGGGTAGGGAGGGGGATAGAGAGAGGAAGAGGAGGAAGAAGAGGAAGAAGGGGAAGGGGAGGTGGAGGAGGAGGAAGAAGGTGGAGAAGAAAGTGGAGAAGAAGAGGGAGAAAGGGAAGAGGAGAAGGAGAGAGGGAGAGAGAAAGGGAGAAGCAGTAAGCTCTTAGATCAAGAATGACTTGTCTGCAATAAGTTGCTAACATTCTTATCCACTAGCTAAGTCTAGCTATTGTCAAACCATATGTAGGTCCTTGTGTAAGAATATCTCCTTGCATTTTCTACTGCGGGCTGCTTTAGTAAAATAGCCAGTCTTTAGTTTACTTTTGTGACTCATTGGATGGCACAAAACAGACTCTCCAGCCCATTGCACAGCTTAAGCTAAGGCATCAGCTCCAACCAGGGACCAATAAGTTTGATCTTCACTAGAATTTTAGTGTACTTGAGAAAATAGGTCAGAGCTTTTTGGGACACTTGTCTGTCTTTGGTAAACACATTCCCTGGGCTGAGTGTATCAACACCCTGAGCATGCCAGAAAGTCGAACCCTTGGGTAAGTTTTAATTCTTTGAAAAAAGGGCAACATCTACTTTTAGAGATTTGGATATATTGAAACTGAGTTATTTTTTCCTGAATCTGCATGCTTTACTAGTAAATACATATGATCTAGATTCTAGAACAATTTTTCTCAGACTTTAATGTTCACAGGAGTCACTGGGGGCAGAATCTTGTTAAAAGGCAGACTCTGTAGATGTGGGGTAGGGCCTAGGCTTCTGCATTTCTGACAAGTTTCCACGTGATGCTGATATTATTTATTTATGTGAGACCACACAGGGAGCAGTGAGGCTGTAGGCCATCTCCATCCTCAAGTGAGCCACAAAGGGTTTCTTGAGCTAGCCTTGGAGAGGAGAAACAGTGTTTTCAACTAGGAGAGTTGCCATGAGGTTAGCCAGTGAGCTGGACAGGCCAAGAATTTGAAAAGAAAAAAAGTGGAGAAGAAGAACCAAGACTCTACCTAGAGGCATTTAAAGGCCACGAAGAGGAAGAACAAAGAGTGCAGTGTTTCTGGGAAAACTCTGAGCCCCACCTCATCTGTACAACGTAGACTCATGAGGATAATTGGAGTAGAAGGTCAGACCTAGAAACAATATTTAGACTACTTTATAAGCCCTGACCTTTTAGATCTCAAGGTATAATTTGGGCTCTCAAACTAGATTTTTTTTTTTACTTTAATAAATACAGCTATGGCCTCTTAATTTTTTAAATAATAACTAACAGTATTAAACCCTTGTTATAATGAGTCTTTTACATATGCTAACTCATTTTAGACTCACAACTATATACCTACTATGATTATGTCCTTTTTATAGATGAAGAAACAGGCAGAAAGTGGTGAGGTGACTTACTTAGAGACACAGAGCTAGAAAGAGGCAGAACTGGTATTTAAATGGAGGAGGTTTGACTACAGAGTCCCTCATTTTTAAGTACAATTCACTTCATCTCTTTTCTTGACCTTTTCTATCCTATGCCTCCCACTGGATAGTAAAACGATGCAGGCAATACTTAATAGCCTCCATCTCCCATGCAACTCTCCTTGAGTCAGGGCAGTTAGGTCCAGCAGATGCAGCCAGCATTTTTTCTGGTTGACTTTGCTGTCATCCTGACCTGAGACACAGGATCCCAGCACTGATCTCTAAGATTCCTTGTTATTCCCTAAATCACATCTCACCTTCCTGACTTAACCCCACCCACTTAGGGATTCCATTTCAGTACTTTGTCTAATTCCACAGGCCCCTCCCTAAGGATTAAAGCTTTACATGCTGCATCAGGCCCAGAGCCTGAGTGCATTCTGCACCCATGTTCTAGGGTCTGCTTGTCCTTCATTCCATGTCCCCAAGGTCAGAAGTTGTGGGTATAAACCCCTCCCCAAGGTACATAGGCCCTGCCCTAGCACTTTTCTCATTCTTACACTCAGCCTAGGTCCTCTGCTCTCAACTACCTTTTACACTCTTTCAAAAAGATCATTTGTTTTTTTGACCTACCAAGGGCCATCTAACAACTGCTCACATATTTACAGAGCCATCAAGGAAACTTAAACCAAAATATTTGCCCAGACTGCTTTGAAAAGCTTAAAGCACCAAATTTTCAAATCATCAGAAATGCACTAATTGATCTCGTGGACTAGAGACTTTATAAATGTACCTTTGAGAAAAAAATTGCTTTGCTTGCCAAAGTTGGCCATCATAATTATGTTTTCCTCTAAAGGTTGAACAATAGGGCAGTCCCCTTCCCCACCATCTTAAAAGTAAAAATAACTTATTTTTATCATTGTCCACAATTATTTAATACCTGTTTCTTATAATTTCACGTTTGAGCTCAATATTGAAGGATGAAACAGAGTATCTTTAAAGAAAGAAGAATAGGAGAAAAGATGCAGAGCAAAGAATTAGAAAGAATAACAAGTAGCATTTCTTTATCACCTAACCATCTTTTCGTTTACGCAAAAGCTGTTGAGTGCTTATCTTGTGCAGACATGAAAATATTTTTGGCAAGTAGCCCACGCAGCAGAGAACCAAAGTGCGTAAACTCAATGACAAAGGATGAACCACCAACTACACTGAACAGCGTATGGAAAGTAGAGGTTGACATTCATCCCAAACACGAGCAGGGACCCTGGAAGAGGAAGGGCATTGAGGGATGGGCAGTGAGCGAAGGCTCATGTCTCAACAAAAGCTCAGTTGCATGAGAGAAGAGGAAGAAGGAAGCTGGGGCAGAAAAAACAGTATCGTCACTGTACAGCAAAGTAAGAAAGAAGTCAAATATCTGGTTCTTTTCTTCAGGAAGACACTCTCTGAACTATACCCAATCTTCCTGCTGAGTCTCTTATGAGTGGCTTCCTTGTTTCCTTGTACCCTCTTTTCATGAGACCTTATCTGCAAATTTCCCAGATCCCAGAGGCTCACTGATATTATCAGGGCTTCAAATTTAAAGACAGGCCCAGCAACAGGTTCTCAAAGTGTATTTGTCACCTAAACCAGTTTTGTAGTATTTAGGGCATAGTTGTATTATTCCAGATGTTTAGTAACTCAGTAATCCAGTTAGCCATGCCTGTGACAAACCAGGACTTGCTTTATACCAGGCATTGGCATGCATCCTCCATGCTTTCTTTTCTGATAGCTAAATGTTCAACACCCATCATGCCAGCTTGGTCCTTTCAGTCCTTCACAAACCAAAGGGAACTGCCTTGGTTAGCCACTTATAATGTGACAAATAATGTCTAAAGCTTTGTAGATTCTCAGATTTGTGGTAATTAAAACACATAGTGTGTCATTTCAACTTTATAACAACATTGTACAGTTGTGTCATGTATATGTGCCTTGATGGTCCTTTAAATTTCTAAATCTCAGAGTTTTCATTATACACTGACAAAAAATGTTTTGTTTGAATTTGAGAATTTGTTTTTGTTTTTGTTTTTGTTTTTTTTGGGGGGGGGTTGTAATTGTTGTTTACAAAGCTTCTAGCATTAGATTGCTCATCTGAAAAAGCAAACACCTAATCATGCTTCCTCACTCATCAGAGGTGTCATGAGGATTAATGTAATGCAAGTATAAGTGCTTTCAAAAGTATCATTATTTAAAAATCCTTTGCAGATATTAACATGTAGCTTGTTCAAACAGCATAAACCCATAATCTCCACAGAACATAAGCCACAGTCCCCTGAACCCTATGGGTCCATGACCCACACACTGTAGCATAATAGAAGAAGACCTTAAGAACCAGAGAAAAACCACCAGATGCTAACATGGGTCCAGAATCCCATGCTAAGTGAAGTCATCCCTTTTCCTGTATAGTGTCTGTGACTCTATGTGGTTTTCCCTCCAGTCAGGGATCCCAGCATGTGGCCACCAGAGATTTTGTGAAGTTGCACCAAAGCCTCTCCCCAGGGAACTCTCTGTTCACTTTGAGCATGATAAGACCTGCCACAGAAGGACCTGGGATTTCTCTCACTTCCACCTGCAAAATGTGTAAAACACATCATGGCCATTGTTTTCAGGTCCTGTTTGTTATTTTTTAAATGAAGAGAAAATTATCTTCTCTTTAGTGGTGTTTCCTTTTACCTTAGTCTTGGACTAAGCCTATAATATGACTGTGACCTTTATGATTGCATAAACAATACAATAATCTCTGCATGTACAGATTTTTCAAAATCTTAGAATATTCATTTTTAAATGATTGCTTATTTAGTTCACATGGGCTTCTTTTTATTAATATGGCATTGGAACCATACTCATCATGTATCATTTCTGTACAAAAACTTATAAATTCTAAGTCAAAGAAGAAAAATGGTAAACAGGAATACTTACACTCATCATCATTCAATTCAGAGACTAACAGGCTCATGGTAGATTATAGAAAAGGGAGCTGGTTCCCCCAATCACATGGGTTCCTTCAACATCTTAGGAATTTATCCTAAAGCAAAAATGAGATGTCCCTGCAGATGAGGGTTATCATCCCTGAAATTCTCTAAGAAAGCTGCTTTTTTGTTTCCTTGGTTGCCATCTAGTGGTGAATGATACAGTGTCACTAAAACACTCCATCTTGTGAAGACAGACTCTAAAGTAAAAAACACAGTTAATTAAAAAAGTATTACTGCAGAAATGAGGCTTTTCTAATAATTCCTGGTTATCCAAAAGTGTCTGTTTCCTGGTCTACACTCTTTTGCATGAAATGACAACTGATTCAAACATTAATTTAGTATTCATACTATGTACTAGTGCCAGGACTAGCAGGATGAATTAGATAAGGTCCTCTGCCTTCCAAGGAGGAGAGACATGAAATCAAATAATGAGAAATGTGATGAGTGCTTAAAAGAAGAATAGATGAGTCATCAGGGACATCGAGAAGAAAGAAAATCTATATTACTGGTAAGAAGAGTTTGAGTTGGGGCTTGAATGATGAGTAGGAGTTCTCTAGACAAACAAGAGGGGATAAACATAAAAGAGAGTTTGGATGTTGTGTGTTGGACCACAGTGAGAATCTATGTCAGGAAGACAGGCAGGAGATAGATCAGGAAGGGCCTTTTGAGATTGCATTAAGTAACTAGAGTGATCTCCCCTTATCTACAGTATCACTTTTCTCAGTTTCAACTACCTTGAATCAACCACAATCTAAAATATTAAGTGGAAAATTCCAGAAATAAACAACTTATGTTTTAAAGTATGTGCTGTTCTAAATGTGGTTTCTTAAATGTACTTGATCAATTCAAAAATATTGCTCATACCTCCACAATTCTATATCAAAGAAATACCTTGTGGCTCTGTTGAAGTTGGCAGGGTGGCATTGAGGAAAAGTGAAATTCACCAGCCAGTACCTTCACCAAGCTCTGGAGAAAGCACTAAAACAGACCCAAACACAGACTGGGGACTAAAAAACAAAATTAAGAGGCTTTCAAGACCAAGAATCTCAGCTAACTTCAGACTAGATTAGATCAATGACAAACTATTCAGTACCTGCCTCTTGAGAGGTTTGTGTACAGTGGTTAAAACCAATATTGACTTTGCTTTTTTAGATCTATCTTTACTAGGTGTCTCTTTATGAGCATTTTAAATGGGGTCTCTAATGCCTGGTGACCACTAAATAACAGTCAAGTCAGCACTATTGCAGCATTTCTATCTTTTCAAGTTAACACTGGATTCTAGATCTGAAGTACTTCTGTTTCAGATCCTCAAAAAGTGAAAGCTTAAGGGATGCAAAGAAATATATGAGAAATATAATGAACAAAAAGCAGGCACATAAACCTCTGCCTTTTTTCTCTTTCTCCAGACTTTGCAGGTTAGACACATAGCTGCATTGATAGGCAAATCTTTCCCAAGGGTTTCTCAATCAAAGCCCAGTTGTCAGAGTTAAATTTTACTAAAACATAGATCCCTCCCTCTCTTCAGGTGTTCTCTGATTCCAATTTTCGTCTCTGAAAGTTTAGGTCTCAGCCTAAGCCTGAAAATCTGATACCTCACCAAAAAATAAGATGGGGGAGAGAAAGAAAAACCCTCTCATGACTCTTTTTTTTTTTTTTTTTTTTTTTTGGCATTATTTAAAGACATACAAAGCCTGGAGAAGCTCCTGAGAGATGCTATAATCTACGGCCAACCTCGAACCCGCAGAGCTTGGAAAAAGATTCTTATCTTGGTGGAGGGCATCTACAGGTATGTTAATAACCAAAAACATTTGAACATGCTGAGGCCCACAGCAAATTGACACATGGGGAAAGGCTGACCTCTCCTAGCTAAAGAGAAAAATGAGTTAGATATAGTATGAGGGAGAGTTCTGAGCTAGAGCTATTCATGAGAGCTGTCAGGCCACAGGTTGCCTGTCTAATTAATGACTACACATTTGGCGAAGCACCTTAGAAGCTGGCATGTTTATGTAAGTTTCTTGGCAATATCCTCACAAGGCATTGCTAACTTGCATTGATTCTTTCCACTGCCGTTGGCTGTCTCACAGTTTCAAAGGCTCTTGGGGGCTGGGTGATTCAACATCAGAATGTTTGCCTTTACAACTTTAGTAGATGTTCAGCTGCTGATGGGCACCCAGCAGCCCCTAACTAGATAGTGCAGCCAACTTGCAGCTTCTTGCTGAATTTGGCCAGGAGTTGGTATCAGAATACAAAAATCCTGCTTATTTTCTTCAACCCGGAGTGCAATTCTTCATAAAGAGCTAAGGAGGGAAAGACAGTCTTAGCCCCTGAAGATATGCTCCAGCCTGAGTTTTCCCACTCCTTTTAAGCTGAACAAACAAAACAACTACTAAGTCTTACAGAGTTGCACTTTTATATTGCAGCTGTGACTGGGTTTGCTTCATTCTCTGTGTGAATCAATTATCATTACTGAAATGGAAATTTCCCTCAAGTGTTTCAATTCTTGAAGGAAGAAACAAGTGTTGGATGCTCTAGTCAATGAATCAAGGAAACAGTATCTCAGTTACTCACTCCTAAATCAATTTTCAAATGACTCTAACATTACAGGAATTGAGGAAGATGTTTCCTGTGAGAGAATTACAGTAAAGCGAAAACTATGAAAAGGTAGAAAATGAGGGCTTAACATACCAACAAGGAAGAGTGTGGCTACAGAAGATAATTGAGAACAGAGGTAGTATTTCAGCCAGCTAACATAATCGGTCCCGGAGTGCACACTGTTTCTGTTACTTGAATAAATAGCAAGGAGCACGAGAAATGTGTCTTTCCTTTTTGGAAAAAAACAAGTGCTTTCTCTCAAATTTAAAATCATCATCATCATCATCATCATCATCATCATCATCCTAGTATCATATTTTTTAGTACTTAATGCCCAAATGTTTGTTGTTCTGAGAATTCCCAGAGCTATTGTGGGATTGCAAAATTGGCATTTCAAGTTTTTAGTAGGCCTACTTTCACATCACCTATCAGGATCTCCTCAGGTTATCCCAAGAGTGTGTCCCATTTATGAAGTCTCTGGGATCACCCTAGATCAGCATACTCAACTAGGGTGATTTCTATCCCTGTCCACCCTCCACCCCATCCCAGGCCCATTTGCAAATTTTCAGTTGTCACACCTGCATCTAGAGGGCAGAGGCGAATGATGCTGCTAAACATCTTACAATGCACAGAATAGTTCCCTACAACAAAAAATTATCTAGTTCAAATGTCAACAATGCTGAGGCTTGGAATCCCTGCTATATAACAATTACACTACTCGTAGGCCCTTGAACTTGCTACTTTTAGGAAATAATCTCATATTGTCTCTGGGTTGTCACAACCACAAGCATAGATTTTTCTTCATGTGTGATTTGTGCCAGTTGCCGGCCTCAAAGAGGAGCCCTTATCTAAACACCTGTCATTCAGGCCAGGACTAGCAAGGGGACAGACATATCAGCTGAGGTAGAGCGAACTGGGCATTTCCTTTAACCAGAGTAAACAGAACCCAACTGCAAACAAATAGAACTTTTCTCCACTAAAGGAAAGTTGCATTTAAACACTTTGGTCATAGCTGAAATTGAGTGGACTACCAGAATTTTACTCTGAAATATTCCCATCATTTACATAGAGAAACCACTTCAGCAGCAGAGCTTGTTAATGGCTACATTGAATCTGTGTCCTACCATGATCTCAGGAAGACAGGGAACCAGGTGTGCCCAGCCCACATGGCACCAAACCATGGCTTAGTTTAACTAGTAATGGGGACTGCTTTGTTATCTATTGTTGCATAACAAACTGCCCCCAAATATAATGGCTTACACAGCAATGAGTTGCTATTTCTCATGTTACTGTGGGCTATCTAGACCAACCTAGCAGTTCTTCTTCTACTCCACATGGTTAGTTAAGGGTCATACACAGGGCTGTATTCCACTAGGAGTTCAACTGGGGCTGGAACATGCAAAATGACCTCATTTACACATTTAAATTCTTGGTACTGGCTGTTGTCTGAGGTTTTCTCTTCTCTTCGCTTCTCTTCTCTTCTCTTCTCTTCTCTTCTCTTCTCTTCTCTTCTCTTCTCTTCTCTTCTCTTCTCTTCTCTTCTCTTCTCTTCTTTCTCTTCTCTTCTCTTCTCTTCTCTTCTCTTCTCTTCTCTTCTCTTCTCTTCTCTTCTGTGGGATGCTTTCTCTACATGTAAGCACTCCTCACTCAGCAGTATAGCCAGAGCTTCATTCCAACATGGCAGCTGGCTTCCAAGAGGAGCAAAGCAGAAGCTTCCAGCTTTTTAAAGGCTATCCAGAACTGGTACAGCATCATACTCTGCCACATTCTGTTAGTCAAAGCATATTACAAGGCCAGCCCAGATTCAAAAGTAGGGGAAACAGACCCCACCTCTTTCTGAGAGGATCGGCTCATGTATACAGAGATGGGAAAACTTGTAGGCAGCTATCTTTGGTGGGAGTCTACTCCAGTGGTTCAATTAACCTGGCATGTATATAATATAAAGTGTCTCCATGGAGAGGTTCCTTTTATCTCAACTGCATAGGAATCTTACCTTTAGATGAGACTGCAACCTAAAAGGATTCATTCATAGGTAAGAAGCAGGGCATCTCTTAGACTTCAGTACATCCTGGAGGCTCAGTTTCCTCATCTGTAAAATAAGGCTAGCCTAGAAGAGTATCTCGGAAGATATGGATATTCTAATTTGATGCTATCACCAGAAAATAAAATTATTTCCCACAATATTTTCCAAAGTGTCAGCATTAGGAATGCAAAATCAATAGTTCACAAATGCACTTCTACTTTTTAAAAATGGATTATGGTGACATATTTTGTTTATATCAACATGAACCCTTCTTTTAATTTTCACTCTTGCTTGTGGTTTGTCACCATGAGCAAAGTCCTCCCACCACAGAGAGTTCACATAAATCAATGTTTTTATAGTTCTAAAAGAGTAACCAGCCAGATTAGAACTTTTAATTATATATCAAGGTAGAAGAGGCTAGGTACCAAAACCAAGAAGTCAGTAAGCTCCACCAAAGCAGTTATGATAATGTAAATTAGCAATAATAATAATGTCACCATTCATCAATCTGGTATTATTGCTTACATATAGATATAAAAGAATCAGGATTTGGAGAGAGGTCTGAGACCTTCAAATTCTGAGGCTGCTGAGTTTTTTCGTAGTATTAAATGAGATCATATAAGCTAGTACTTGCCAGAAGCCAAGCCTATAGTAAGCCCACAATCAAGAGTAGCTGCCTTCATCATTAAATTTATTTTCAGTTGAGGAAGTTGCAACTTGAAAAACAAGTTGCATAGTTAAAGCTGTTTGCTTTTCATTTACCTGGAGGAGGTTCATCAGTGGAAGGAACTCACATTTATCATGTGTTTACACCCTGCTAAACGATTCACATGTGCCATCTTAAGTAAGCCTCCCCAAGCATCCTGAGGTTATTGTGAGGATGAAGATACTGAGACTCTGAGGCCTGGATAGCTTGTCTGAGGGAAGATAACTGAGATGAAAGAGAGCTTGGATTCAAACCATGTGGCCCTGCTGGGTCAGAGGCCCAATATAAACAGAAGAGTCACATCATGTGTCCACGTCTAATAAAGTATACATGGAAACTGCAAGGTCATCCATTTGACTTTTACCATTTGCCTATCTTGGGCTCAGTTCTTTATCTACAAAATAGGGAGATTGAAATTTGAAGTCTAAAGTTCCATGACTACGGGAATTTTGATTTAAAAGTACAGTAGTATTATTTTAGTAGTTTGATTTGTATTTTTGTTTAAGTATTGTTTTAAGGTCATATTCTTTTAATTTTGTGTCATCATGGTTGAGAAAAAATTACTCAAAATTATTCAAGAATATACTAGAGAAAAAGAGAGATGCCAAATAACCTGAGATATAAACTTGCAAGGCTTAAAATAAAATGAACCAAGAAATAATACTTAGCCCTTAAAAAAATACATCCATAAACAAATGCTGAAGTCTTGGAATGACATTTTCTCTAAGAACATAAGTAATTCTTCTCCCCAAAATAATGTAAGTTTAAAGATTGAGAACTTCTATAGTAATCTCTTACCTATTTCTCTCTGGTTTAGACAAATAAAGACAAAGAAGAAGAAAACACTAGATTAACTATTTTTAATTAGTCTTAGCTCCTTTTGTTTACTCCACTTTCCTTTCTTCTCTTGGGTTATACTTTGGGCCCACCAAGGAGAGTTTCCCACCATGTAAATTAGCAAATCAGTGGTTTAATTCCCAATTCTGACAGCGGGTAATATGGTTTACATGTGGGGGAGAAGGTGGTTAGAGGGAGATTTCTAAAATGAGTCTTGTCACTTAGTTAATACATTATGTAATAGAAAAGATATAAAGAAATTATTCACTGGCTTGCTGGTTTGAGAATAATTCAAGTCCCTGCATAGAACTTCAGTTAACTGGTGGAATTATCTTTACCTACAGTTGTATTTCTGTTGGGTTTTTTTCCTATTGAATTCAAAAGAAAATACAACCTTTCATTCAAGAAAAAAGAAGAAAACTATTCTAGTTTTTTATATATTTTGACATTATTTTCATTTTTCTGACAGAAATTTATGGTAATAGCATAGTTATGCTTTCTGTGGATGCACTAAACTCAATACCCCATATAGCAAAAAGTTTAAATTAAATTGGGCCACAAATAGAAAATGAAAACGAGTGAATATATTCTTTATAAAAGCTGAGTTTTCCCTAAGACTCATGTGTGCCCTGCATTAACTCCAGAAATCAGCAGTATCACAGAGTCATTAATCTTAGAGGGAGAAATACAAACCAGGTGGGTAGACTCCTAACATCAGCTAGACCAGCCCCTGCAAAAGATGGCTAATTAGCTGCCCTGAGTGTCTGCACACTGTTCGACATTAACTCTGGCTCCTGCCAAATTCAGTTCCAGAACAAAGAATGGTTATTTGTGACATGTCAGGTTCTTAGTATATTTGTGTTACCAACTTAAAACGTTTCAAAGATGAGAAGAAAATACTAGAATTTTGAGGGCAGAGAGCCATTTATTATGTATGACACCCATATGCCTCTTTCCTAAAAGATGCAACACAGAGTATTGCCAGGGGCTCCTACTTTCTCAAGTTAGACTTCATTACAACCATTTTCTCCTAGGCTTCTCCTAAGAGCAAGAACAACCCAGTAAATGCTCATTATATGTCAGACACTTTACCGCCATTATTTCTAGTCATCCTTATAAAGATGTTATAAGGAAGGTCCATCATCATGCTAATTTTACATATAAGAAAACGGAGACATAGTATGTAAATAGCCCATGTCCTCAATTAGCAAGTGGTATGGTGACAACCTAAGCTTAGGTGGTCAGATAGTTGTACCTCTTCTTCCTCAATGAAAACAGCTTTAATAAGCAATTAATCTAAGAAAATATTGGAATTAACTCACAAACTTATGTAAAAGAAGATGACTCTATTTGGTCTTCATTTTATTAAAATCTAAAAACAGATATTCAGAATGACCTTGCAAAAAGCACAAATGTAATAAGCTGGACTTTATTAAAATTAAGAACTTCAGCTTTGCGAAAGACAATGTCAAGAGAATTAGAGGAAGAGCCACAGACTGGGAGAAGATATTTGCAAAAGATACATCTGATAAAAGACTGTTATCTAAAATATAAAAGACTTCTTAAAATTTGACAATAAGAAAGCAAACAACCCAATTAAAAAATGAGCCAAAGACCTTAACAGACACTTTGCTAATGAAGATATACAGATTAAAATCTACATATAAAAAGATGCTCCACATCATATGACATGCAAGTTAAAATAAATGAAATGCAAATTAAAACAAGAAAATACCATAATGCACTATTAAAATGGCTAAAATTTGAAACATTGACAACAATAAATGCTGGCAAAGATGTGCCTCAAGAAAAACTTTTATTCATTGCTGGTTGGAATGCAAAGTGGAACAGCCACGTAGGAAGATAGTTTGGTGATATCTTACAAAGTGAATCACATTCTTACTATAGAATTCAGCAACAATCATTTTTGGTATTACCCAAAGGAATTAAAAACATAAGTTCATAAAAAAAAACCCACACAGATTCTTTATAGCACCTTTATTATAATTGCCAAAACGTGGAAGCAACCAAAATGCACTTCAGTCAATGAAAGCATGAATAAACTATAACACACCCAGACAAAGAAATATTATTCAGCACCAAAAAGAAATGACCTATCAAGCCATGAAAAGACCTGGAAGAAACGTAAATGCACATTACTGAGTGAAAGAAGCAAATCACAAAAGCTACATAGTGTATAATTCCAACTACATGACATTCTGGAAAAAAACAAAACATGGAGACGATAAAAATATCAATAGCTGCCAGGAGCTGAGTGGGAGGGGAAATGAACAGGCAGAGCACAGTGGAATTTAGGGCAATGAAAATAGTCTACATGATACAATAATGGATACATGTCATTATACATTTGTCCAAACCCACAGAATGCACAAGACCGAGTGAACCCTAAGGTAAACTATGAACTCTGGGTGATGACGTGTCAATGTAGGCTCATCAGTTGAAACAATGTCCTACTCTGGTCAGGGGGTGTTGATAATGGGGAGGCAGTGCACATGTGGGGCATGAACTATACTAGAAATCTCTGCACTTTCTGCTTAATTTTGCTACAAATCTAAAACTGCTCTAAAAAATAAGGTCCTATAACACACACACACACACACACACACACACACACACACACACACACACACACACACATGTGCTACACTCAATTGTCATACTCCTTTCAAACCAGCACCCCTTAGTTTGGATAACTGTAAAATCAACTGGACTATTTTGACTGAATTGACCTAACACTTACGTTTTTTTTTTTTTTTAAACATTAAATGTAGTAAATAAACTAATTAAGAAGAAAGGAGAAGTTCAACTGTATGTTTACATCAGTTGATTAGTTCTTGAACCAAACTGACAGGTTATTTGAATTGTTGGACAAACTTCTTTGTGTGGTGAGGGTACGAGACTATGTGTTTCATAAAACTCACCTGTCAGTGGAGTCAAAACTGTGTGTAGTGTAGACACAACTTACAAAGTGTTCTGAGAACTGATTAGTCAAATTTTCTTTTAAATTCACTGAGTTCCAGAAGTGCCATATAAATATAAATTATAATTTTACTTATTTATTTACTTCATATTTTTCCCTTTGCTGGAAAACTAGAAGTGTTTTTTTGCAATTCACAATACCATGAACAATTAAGCACTTAGGGCTAAACCAAAATAGTTTATCTCTAGCAGTGGTTCTCTAAGGGTCATCCCCAACCAGCAGTATGAGCATCTCCTGGGAGCTTGGTAGAAATGCATGTTTTTAATCTGCCCCAGACCTACCAAATTAGAAACTCTGGGGATGGTGGCCCACAATCTGTGCTTTAATAAACCATTCAGAGGTTTCTGATACTCACTCAAGATGGAGAATCGTTACCTTAAAGAAACCAAAAGAGGAGACACCACAGATGCCTCAATAAACCCTTGACTTCCAATGAGTACAGTAGTGCCCCCTTTATCTAGGTTTCTCTTTCGCCAATTCAGTTACCCATGATCAACTGCAATCCAAAAATACTGAATAGAAAATTCCATTAATAAACAATTCATAAGTTTTAAATTGTGCACCATTCTGAGTAATGTGATGAAGTCTCATACTGTCCGTGTACATCCTACCTGGGATGTCTATAGCCTTCCATCTGTTGGTCACCTGGTAGGCATCTCAGTTATCAGATCAGTTACCGCGGGAGCGGAACACATTCAAGTAACTTTTATTGCAATACATTATTATTATTATTATTATTATTATTATTATTATTATATTTTATTATTAGTTATTATTGGTAATCTATTATGGCGCTAATTTATAAATTAAACTTTATCATAGGTATGTATGTATAGGAAAAAACATAATGTATATAGTCTTCAGTACTATCCTCATTTTTAGGCATCTACTGGGGGTCTTGGAAGACATTCCCCAGGGATAAAGGGGCCAGGGATGACTCTACTGAACAAGAGATCTGAGGAACTTTCTATTATACTTTAATTAATATTACGTGTCCTAAATAAAGTTATGTTGTGTGTTTTTCATTCCTTGTCTTAATGTTTGGCAGTTTGAGCATTGACGTTAGGTCAGACAAAACCACCAAATAGGCAGTGGCAGGCTGATAAGGATGCATCACCAAATGGCAATTTAATTAAAACTAGAAAAGTACCCCAAACCCGTAATAGTCAGTTTAGTTACACTAGTCACCTTTATAGATAAATCTATCAACAGTGCCATGAGTTAACTATTTACTTGGGAACTGGCTATAACAACTCAGAGCACTTAAATCCCCTGAATTTAAATTACTTTTTTCATGTAAAACAATACCATATTAGCCTTATAAGATTGAGAGGGTTGTCTCAGCCAAATAAAATGTCCCTTAAGAAGAAAGGAGTGACATGTCCCTGTCATCCCTGACTACAGGTGTCAGGTCACTGTCTGAGAAGTATTGAAAGGGAGACTGACACAGAATTTCCCAGAAGAAGCATGCACTAGTGACGAGCATTTCTCCTTATACCCTAGCATGGAGGGTTCCATCGTGCGTCTTCCCCAGATCGTGGCTCTAAAGAAGAAATACAAGGCTTACCTCTACATAGATGAAGCTCACAGCATTGGGTCCGTGGGCCCAACCGGCCGGGGTGTAGTGGAATTCTTTGGAATGGACCCTCAAGATGTCGATGTGTTAATGGGCACATTCACCAAAAGCTTTGGGGCCTCAGGAGGTTACATAGCTGGAAGGAAGGTAAGAAGGGACCCCTTGTAACTATGTAAAACCTGACATCTCAGGGGATGCAGTCTGCAGGGCTTCTCTGGATTCTGTGAGCACTTAGGTTCTGTTTGCCACACCTGGAATGATCACTGTGGCTACAGGACAATGGGTTTATGGCCAAGTAGCACCCAGGAAGTCAAGGAGCTCACCCTCTGACAGTGTAGAGGAGCCTGTGATGAGTATCTGCAATGTACTAAAATGGCAAAACTAACGGTGTTCACAGGCAAAGACTGAGTGCAAAGGAGAGGAATGATTACCTCTACAGGGCAGTGTGGAAGAAGTTCTAGAATGAATGTCAGCCTTATAGAAAAATGATGGGGGATTATATTTCTGAATACCAAACCATAGAAACGATGAGGTGATGTTGCAGAACTGTAAGTAGTTTGGTTTTTGTAATGTGAAAACACAAAGCAAGTAATAGCAACTGTGGGCAAATGTCAGATATTAAGGAAGTGGACTCTGTGTAACAAATCGTGGATTTTAAGTGTTTTAATCAAAATTATAGTAGCAAGATTAGAAATTTTTTAAGGAATTTTCTCTGAGGAATAATTCACAATTTCGAATAAGCCATAGGTCAAATTTTGTCATCCTCTAATATCTTACCTATATGCCTAAAAATTCTGATCTAATGAGATCAGACTGTTAAGTAAGTGTTATGCATGCAATTATAGTGCCAATGTCCCCAAAAAGTTATCAACATAAACTAATAAATGTTTAAAAGAAATTTAAAAAAAGAGGAAAGCACAAAAACAAAATGAAATATTCAAACTTACATTTGAGGGATAAAAGAGACAGTTGTCTCCTCCATTATATGATAGTTTTATCCAAATCCTGAAAGCTATGTCACACAGGCCTACAGCTGTTCCAAAGTGTACAACAGTGGTTTCGGCTCCGCCTGGGAAAGCACAGCAGGCCCCAAACCTATCCAATGCTCGCTCATGGCATCAACAGCCTCCCTAAAATTCTCAGTTCCTTACTTATTTTGACCAGCAGGAATAAGAATTTAGACTCCTGGTTAGCCAGTTAGACAAACTAGGAATATAGCTAAAAACAGTCTAGTCATTGAAATCCTGTGATTTAAAAAACAATTTCATTGTGGCCACTTGCCCTGCCATGAGGTACAAAAATGCTTCAAATGTTCAGAATTTTCAATGGTCTTTACCTTTCAATAAGCACTGCTTTCTTCTGAGCTCAAAACATTGTTTTTCATCCTGTGGCATTTAGCTGGGTAACACTATAAACATAAAGAATGCCCAGGATCCTACAAAATTCAGCTAAATCTAGTGTAGAGTTAAATGTTCCCTTCCTCAACTGTCAAAGCCATGGAATCAGGGGGTCTCAGATATAGGAGCTCCCTTCTTCAGGCTGCAGTGCTTTGTGAGCTTGTGGTTTTGTGATTACTTTAGCAGCAGCTCTGAGCTACAAAAATTTTAACCAAGCGTAACTCTGTTTCCTGAACCAAAGGCACCGAAGCAAGCAGATCTTTGAAATACTGTCAAATTTGGTAGATGTCACATTTTTCTTAGAGTTCCTTCATTTGATACCCACTTCAAACCAAGGCTCGTGACTACCCTAAAGTCAAGGACCAGCTCACAGTTTTCTTTCACACTCTCCATTCTGAAGTCAGACGATTTTAAAGGTGTATTTGCTCTTGTCTACAAAACTTCTGTTCACTTGGGGTGAGCAACTGTGAAAACTGTTAGAATTTACATTAATCAGGGTGCAGAAAAAGTGTGCAAATCTGTTCATTTTCTTGCTCTTAAAATACTCATTCTGTGCATACTCGGATCTAGAGAACTGCATCTTTCCTCCTTGTCCTCCCCCTCCCACTTCGCCCTTCCCTTTCCCCTCTTCTTCCTCGTGTTACTCTGCAGTCTCTGAACTCACCACTAGATGGCAGCAAAAATTGGAGAGTGTTTGGCAGAGATCCACCAGCCTAGACAGAGATCTCCTTCCCTGAAATAGCAAGATGCAAAATCCTAGAAAACAAGGCAGTTTTCAAGACATGCAGGGTGAGCAAGAGGTAGGAGGCCACTTGAGAAAGTGCCTGTTTGGATCATTCTCTGTCAGACAGACACCTGTCTGGAATAGCTTTGGTGAGACATAAACACAGATAAACCTTCCAGGTTTATAAGCCCAGCAGGTAACGGAACTTTGTATCTGCTCCTCTGGACTTTTAATTTTTAAAATTATGTTAATTTTAAATTATGTGGTTTTAATTTAAATCATAGTTTTTATTCTCCTAAACTGAATAATTTGTATAGAATTTTCACATTGAGTTTGTTTTATATTATGCTTTTTAACTGATGGGACATAGGATTGGGCCGATGCTAAGGATATATATTTGAATAAAATCTTCCCACTTACCTATTTAAATGATTAGAGTACAGTTTTCAGAGTTTCAGCATATATTTTTTCCTAGGTATTTTGCAGTGTATATCTCAATTGTGGGGAGGGGGATGTTACTGTAAAATATCTAGGATTTTAAACCAATGGGCACAAAAGCAACAAAATAAATTCCTCCCCCCAAAAAATTTAACATACACACACTAAGATTTTATGTTTCTGAAACTCTATAACTTCAATTTTACTATGCTCATGGGGTTGTTTTTTATTTTTGTACATCTTGAGATATGAAAATAATTACTTGGGTACAAAAATCTAGATAAAACTGCCTATTAGCTCTCTTTTTAAATATCAGTGTTAGCATAGAAGAACTATATTAACAATAGCAGTTTTTAAAAGGCTCTAGGAATCTTTATAGAGTCAATCAAGACCAACCAATATGCATTAACAATCAGGTGCATCATAAGAAAAAATATTGTAAACAAACAAGGTGAGAGAAAAATTAGTTTGGTGCTAAGACAATCCCACAGAGAATAGAGATTTTGTCTTGACCTCAGTCTTCCTGTCACAAAATATCCTACAAATTCATCTCTGCTTATTGGAGTTTAATGCCCTGGTCTCAACATTCTCTCACCACCTCAAAAAAAAAAAAAAAAAAAAAACCTTATAAAACAGTCTCGAAAGCAAAATTTTGCTATGTTGCTCACTATGGCAGTTTGGAGCTGCCATAGATGATCTGTGAACAACCTTACTTAGAGCATTCTGTTCACTCAAGGCTTTTGAAGTGAAATGTCAGGTAATTACTTCTCTTCACCTGTCAAAGCTCCATGTCATGAATGGCTTTTTAAAGAATGCCCGAACTGATGGGCTAAGTTTCTTTTTTGTATTTTTAATTTTTATGAATCCAGTTGCTGAAGAGATGGATCAACATTGCAAATCCAGTTTTACAGTCCAGGTTATACTCAGGAATGGATCCTGAGTCCTCTTGCATGCTTGGTGCTAAACACTGGCTTCCACAGCCTCTACAGGCTGACCAGAGACTTGCAAATGAATGAAACACAGGTAGCATTCATAATCAATAGGTTACAGGGCTGAGATTCTGGAGAAGAGAAGTGGGGCAGGGCAGCCAAGTTTGGGGTGAGCGTTAACCCCAGAAGCCTGTGTGTCATACAAAGGCAGGCCCCATGCAGAAGCCAGCTGTGCCCTGTGTGCTCAGCCCTGGCTATATTTAACAGCCCTTTGAAGTAAATGAGGGTCATGGAATGAATGCCAAGATGTTTATTCTAAATGTCTCCTGTCTGATTTTCTCAGAAAAGGCACCCTTGTCCTTGAACTCCAGGCCTATGGGTAGAGAAAATAATCAGGATTTTGAACTTACAAATGGACTTAGAAACCTCGGTCTGAGAAGACCTCTAACCTACTCTGAAGGAAGACACAATCCAGACTCTCCTTGCAAAACACCAAAGCCAACCCTCAATTCATGGCTCATGATGCCCAAAGGGGGAATTCTAGGAGAGAATAGAAAATCAGGAAATAAGGCTTTCCTTGATGGTCTGCAGAAGTTACTCAAAGAACCCCACTTCACAAATTACACAAGCAAAATCTGAGTCAATACACTCAGATTTTAATAGAAAGTAGACTCAGTCTAATAGAAATAAGATTATGAGCAAGATAAGCTTAATGTTAAAAGGCAGTGATATAGCACTGATGAGGCATTTATTCGAACTAGGAATGCACGTGATCTTGGCTTTATAAAATTTCTCAATTTGAGAAGGAAATTTGGGGGTGAGGACATTGAGAAGAACCTGTTAAGGATCAAAAGCAGCTTTGTTTTTTGTTTGTTTGTTTGTTTGGGTTATTTTTTGTCTGATCTTTATCAACAATGTCCCAAGACTAAGAGAATATTGCTATATTTTTTCCTAAGAATGTAGGTTGGTATCCCCATATATACTTCACGGACACTCCATGATCCTTTCTCAATCTCTAAAACCCCTCTGTTCTCCATTAGACAATAAGTATTAACTGGACCCCACCTAAGTACCCACCATTATAGATTTCAAAGAAGTGTAAAACTCCATTCCTAGATCTCAAGGAAAGTTCAGCCTCTTTGGAGAAATAAGATCAATAGATGGAAATATTTGAGACTAATGTTTTTGAATTTGTGGTTTAGTGCTATAAACACTGAGTATATAAGGAATTCTTCCTTCCTCAAAAAAGAGGGACAATTCCTGGAGGTTAAGAAAAGCACCAGAGGGTTAAATGACAGTGAAATGGTTTTCTCTGTGCCCTCCTGGTCCTTCCTCATCTGGTCTAGAGACATAATATAGTGTGGTGCTGAGGGTAGGGACCCTAGAGCCAGATTCTTTAGACCCAAATCCTTGTGATTCAGCCACTTTTTGGTTGAATAATTTTCTGATCTTTTCTGTGACTCAGTGATCCCATCTATGAAATAGAAATAAAAATAGTACCTACTTCGTAGAATTATTCTGAAACTAAAATGCTTAACACGTGTAAAGTTCTTAAAATGGAGACTCAAGCAGCCAATGAATTTCAGCTATATCAGCTATGTTCTCTCTTCAGAGTCATGCAATCTGTCATTGAATCTAGGTACTTCTTTCTTTAAAATGCCTCTCTTTTCTTTTCTTTTCACTCCTACCACCAAAATGCCAACAAAGATGGAGGAAATGCTGCTCTAAAATTCTTTGGTTTAATATCTGGATCTCGCAATGTGTCATGACATAACCTTAGAACAGTATCTTCTGCAAAATGATAGAGCTGGAATAAAGACACTCCAAGGAGTTCGTTTTAATATTTTGGTCCCCTTGTCCCACCCCATGCTCCCAGTTCTAAGAAGCTCTGAGTTGGCAATCCATTAATAATAATTGCCAATAGTATCAGGTATTCACTATGTACCAGACACTATTCTAAGCACTATACATGTATTAACTCATTTAATTCTCTTAATGACTCTGAAATCAGTATTACCATTATTTTATGCTTCAGAAAAGAATACTAAGGCAAATGAACTTTAGTAACTTGCCTATGGTCACATATTAGTAAGTGGCAAAGCCAAAGTTTGAACCCAAGCAATCAGGTTACAGAGCCTGTCCTGTAACTCTGAGGTCAAACCACCTCTCAAGAAATCAATTTTTCATCAGGTCTCCTTAGAAGCACTGTCTTCTTCCTCTATTCCCAATCGCCTTATTCATTCATTCTTTGCTCATTAAAATGCTATCTTCATCCTAGTTTTAGCACATGTCTATGTCTCTCCCCTCCTCTGCATGTATCCAAATCTACCCACCCTTCAAGGCTAGATCACCTCTCTGAAACGTTTTCCTGACACAGGTCTACATGAGCTCCCATCATCCACTCTCCTGCACCCCTTCCACTATCTCCTAGTTGGCTTCTCCAGCATCCTGCTGGGAGGTACCAGCTCTCAACAAAGAAAACCCCTGCAGCTACTCAAAGAGGAGTGCTGAAATAGAGCTGTGGAGGACAGCCCAGCTGCAGCTACTCTGGAGAATGGCTTCCTCTCTCTCTCTCTTTGAGCCCCACACCCTGTTCGCCATCTTTCAAAGTGAACTTCTCGAATACCATGTAGCCAATGCCTACATCAGACCTTAATTATGCACATACTCTTCAAATATGGTGAAAAACCACCCAACTTTGTTATGAGATTCACTAAACAAAAGCTGAATTTTAATTTTAATATAGGTGGATAATAGCTGCCAAGAACTAGGTTTTCTATCCTCCTTCTCTTCTTGAACTCCTGCATCCAGAACATGGGCCAGAGCAAGTCCTTTGTATAAATTTGATAAAAGAAAAGGTGAAAGAAGGGATAAAGGTGAAAATGGGGGGGAGGGAGAAAAAAGGGGAAAAAGAAGGAAGGAGGGACAGAAAGAGAAAGAAAAAAATAGAAATGTAGAGAAAAAAATTTTAAGTGGAAAATTTGAAATTTTAAGGAGAAAAGGAATTAGAGTAGAAGGAAGGCAGAAGGAAAGAAAGAAAACAAACAAGAAGGAATGAAGAGTGTGAAATGAATGAAAAGAGGGAGAAAGAATTTCAAGGAAGAAAGATTCATTAAAGAAGGGATTTCAAATGAAGGACATATTGAAGGAGGCAGGAAAGACAGAATGGAGCTACCAGTTACCCTCATGAGTGATGTAAAGGTATCACATCACCAACCAGCCATGAGATAGGCCACTCACCTTACTGAGGAAGATGAGCTGTGAATGTTTAAAATGCTTGTCAACAGTCATGGCACCCATATCCTAAGAGAGATAGACAAGTGAAGGGTGAGGCATGGTCCCATGGCCACAGGTGGGAACAGATGTGGACAATGAAGGGAGATTAGGAGGACATGGGCCTGCTCAAAGCTGAGCTCCTCTCAGTTCACCTATGTGAGGGAAAAATCAGAGCAAGTGCCTAAGCAGGATTCTAATCTGTCTTGGAATCCTAGAAAAGAAAGAGTCTGATCCTTTACAGGCCCCACTGCTAACCCAGAGAGCTATAATCAGCCCATCAGCTTTTCTGCAGAATACCCTAAAGGTCCCAGGCAATGAGCCAGCACAAGTTGGCAGATAGATGATCTTTCCAGCTGGAGCTTAGAACCTCCAGATGCCAGCTCTGAGGCCCTCCTGACTGTGGTATTAGGTTACTGGAACTTTTTTGGGTTCTCAGTATAATTACCTGAAACCTCAGGAGACAGGCATGCAGGAAAGAGTCATTTCTGCCACTGAAGACCAGCATTCTATGGTGGGTCTCACTTCAAATTTGAGTGTGGCACAAAAATTCCAATAGTTTTCTAGCACTCAAGACATAACTAGAGATTATCTGGTCCTAACCTACACTCTGGTTTAATTTCCCACCGCTCCCCCGACCCAAATTTTCTTGTATTCAATATTTGTTTTCATTCTTCAAGACAGTCAATTTCACTCTTTCACTTGAACCTTCCCTATCTACTGCAGCTACCAATACTCTCTCTTTTTCTTCTGCAATATTGTAGCCTGCTGCATATACTAATTTGTTTATCTTTTTACTTTTCCTGCCATTACTTTTCCATGGGCACAAGTTAATATAATATGCTCAATGGCAAAAACCACATCCTTTATTCTTTGGACAGTCCTGAATACTAAGTTGGTGCTTAAACATGCTAAATACTCAACAAATGTTTGGGAAATCATTTTATTTTTACAACTCTCTGGTTTGGCCTGACAGACCTCAACTCCAAATTTTCAGCCTTTATACCTTCCAAATTTTTAAGGGATAAACTAAGTGAAGAGATTAAAAAAAATAGTTTTGTGATGCACATTGAAAATTGGACCACATTTTGAGTGACGTCAGAAGCATAGCAGAGTGAGGGATGTCCTCAGATCTCTCTCCTTGAAATAACAATAAGCTGAACATCTAAAACTCAACAAATAACACCCAGCCTGCACACAAGCATGTCTGATTGTGTGGTTGGTGCATAAGAGTTTCCAGAGGTCAGAATCATGGGAGTGCAACAGGGGGAGTAGATAGGAGGAACAAAGAAGCTGCCTCACACAGCCAGAGCTCCTTACAGGAGCAGGGGAAGGGAAGAATTTGTAGCAGGTTCCCTGGATCAGCTTTGCCTGAGGAATCAGTAAGTTCCATGCAGTACAGCCCAGAGATCAGGGCAGAAAGCAGAGCAGGAACTAAGTGCAGAGGGCAAAAGCTGTGTCTTAAAAGCTGCAGTTGCAAAGCAAAAGGCTGAGACACAGAGACTAGCAGCCATTCCCACACACCATCCCAGAGTGCTCCTTCCCTCCAACCCAAATCCTCCCAAACCTAGCACCACAGAGCCCCAGAGGAATTTGTGCAAATGATACCAAAACAAAATTCACTATCAGTACCATTGACAGGCTGAGAGCAAGGGTAGCTGATTGTGACTTGAATATTTAATATACCAAAGAGAAAAAAAAGTCATTATCAGCCTCAAACAGGGACCCAAGAGGCTTGGATATTGCCTACTGGAAATTTAAAAACAAACAAGCAACAACAACAACAAAACACACTTTATTAACAAGCTAGAGAGACCTCTATATAATAAGTCTTATTTCTAGGGGAAAAAATGAAGAATGCACTCCTATCAATGCTCAGGTGGAGAAACAGTTCATTAAAAACCATGAACAACCAGAGTGACAAGGCAGTTCAGAAATGAGAAAAATATTTAAAAAATAGCTTCAAGATATAAAAATATGTGATTTAATGACAGAGACTTCAGGATTGCACTTCTGAAAAAAACTGAATAAAATGCAAAATAAATCAGGTCAACAATTTTAAAAACTTAGAAGAAAGTAGGTCAGCAAAATGAGTTTTTTAGCAAGGGGACTGAAACTCTAAAATGGAACTAAATAGAATTTCTGGGTATGAAGAACACACTAAAAGAGATGAAGAGTGAAATAGCAAGCTTAGGAAATAGAGCTGACCAGAGGAAAGACTGGAAGAAAAAGTCAGGTGATATCAAAGATAAAAATATAGAAATAATTCAGAAGGTAGACGAAAGAGAGAAAAGAAGGAAAAATAATGAAAGAGAAATATAAGAACGAGCTGACACCGTCAAGAAAGACAACATAGGAATAATTGATATCCCAGAAGGGAAAGAGAGGGAAAATGGATCAGAGAGCATATTGAGATAAATAGTTGACAAGAATTTCCCAACTCTAAGGAATGAGCTGGAGTTTGGAAACCAAGAAGCTAATAGAATACCCAATTATCTCAACTCAAAAAGGCCTTCTCCAAGACACATTGTATTGAAATTACCAAAAATCAATGACAGGAAAAAAATTCTAAGGGCAGATAGGGAAAAGAAGAATGGAAACTATAAAGAAAAACCCACTAGACTCTCTCCGAACTTCTCAGCACAAACCTTACAAGCAAGAAAGGAATGAAACCAAATTTTCAAACTCTCAAATGAAAGGAATTATCAGCAACATTCCAGCAACGCTCTCCTTTAGATATAAATAATGTATCCAGCAATGCTCTCCTTTAGATATGAAGGAGAAATAAAGACCTTTACAGACATATAAAAGTTGAGGGAGTTCTCTACTATGAGACCTGCACTACAGGAAATACTGAAAAGGGTCAGCTCACCTGAAACTAAATAACAAAAGTATATATGTGTAAGGTGACTAGCAGGATTACAGAAGCAGGATAGTGTAACCCTTGTTAAGTATTACAAGCTTAAACAAAAAGAAGAGAATTGCTATTGAAAGTTAGAAGTGAATGCTCAGCATATATAAGGACAATCTGAAACAATAACAGAAAATGGGAGGAATCAAAAATCTACATTCGCAATGGGGAATGAAGATAAGGCACACATAGAAGAAAATGGACTAGTGTGAAGATATAACAATCCTTTACATATTCTTAATGGTAACTACATGCCAAAAATCCAGAACTGAGGTACATAACATGAAACAAGAAAGCCAGAGGGAAAGTACACAAAACCTCACCAAATTAAAATAGCAGACAGAAATGCAAGTACAAGGAAACAATGGAAACACAGAACTACCAGAAAACAAAGATAAAATTGTTATAGGAAAAACTCATATTTCAACAATCACCCTTAATGTAAATGGATTGAACTTACCAATAAAAAAGTACAGAGTGCCAGATTGGATCAAAACACAAAACCCAATCATATGCTGCCTTCAAGACAAAGTTCCAAAGGGAAATATAGACTCAAAGTGAAAGGGTGAAAAATAATAATCCAAGTAAATGACATTCAGAGAAAAGCAGAACTAATATTGATGAAATAGTCTTCAAAATAAAAAAGGTAAAGAGAGATACTGAGGGACCCATCAAAATGATAAAGGGAATCATACACCAAGAAGACATAACACTTATTAATATCTCTATTCTCAATCAGGTAGTCCCGAAATATGTAAAGCAATTACTAACAGAACTAAAGGGTGAAACAGACCAAAACATTATCGTAGTAAGGGACCTAAATACCCCACTGTCAGATATGGACAGTTCATCCAAACAGAAAGTCAATAGGGATATAACATTCTTAAATGACACATTAGACCAACTGGACATAATTGACATTTATAGGGCTTTTCATCCCCAAATAGCTGCTTATACATTCTTCTCTAGTGCACATGGAACATTCTCAAGGACTGACCACATATTGTGACACAGATATCCTCAACAAATAGAAGAGGGTTGAAATCATACAAACCATATTCTCTGATCATAATGATTTGAAGCTGGAGATCACCTGTAAAAAGAAAGTGGAAAGAACCACAAATACATGGAGATTGAAAAACATTCTATTGAAGAATGACTGGGTCATAGAAGAAATAAAAGGAGAGATCAAGAGATATGTAGAAACACATGAGAATGATAGTACAACATGTCAAAACTTTGGGACATGGCAAAGAGTTAATAAGAAGAAAAGTTCATATCGTTATAGGCCTATCTCAAAAAACAATGAGCTCAAATAAACAACTTAACACTTCATCTTGAAAAAAACTAGAAAAAGAAGAACAAATGAAGCCTCAAATCAACAGAAGAAAAGATAATAATAAAAATTAAATAAATTATATGAAATTGAGAACAAAAAGACAATAGAAAAAATAAATGCAATGAAGAGCTTGTTCTTTGAGAAGATTAATAAAATTGACAAACCCCTGACTAGACTCACTAAAGAAAAAAGAGAAAGGACACACACAAAAAATCAGGGATGAAAGAGTAGAAGTTACGACAGATACCACAGATATCCAAAGGATTATACAAAAATACTATGAAAAATTATATAACACCAAATTTAATAACCTAGAAGAAATGGGCAAGTCTTTAGAAATATACAACCTTCCTAGACTGAATCAAGAAGATCTGAGAAATCTAAATAGACTGACCAGCAGTATGGAAATTGACATCAAAAAGCTACCAAAAAGTAAAAGTCCAGTATCAGATGGCTTAACCAGTGTATTCTATCAAACATTCAAACAAGATTTAATACCTATTTTCCTCAAACTCTTTCAAAAAGTCAAAGAGGAGGCAACACTTCCTAACTCATTTTATGAGGCCAATATTACTCTAATACCAAAATTTGGTAAAGAAACATGCGCATGCGCGCGCACGCGCACACACAGACACACACACACACACACTACAGACCAATACCTCTCATGAACACAGATGCAAAAAAAAAAATCCTAAATAAGATATTAGCAAACTGAATACAACAAGACATTAAAAAGATTATACACCATGATCAAGTGGGCTTCATCCCAGGGACACAGGAATGGTTCAACATATGCAAATTGATTAATGTGATATACCACATAAACAAAATAAAGAATAAGAATCATATGATTATATCAATAGACACAGAAAAAGCCTTTGACAAGATCCAGCATCCATTTATGAACAAACTTAATAAGACAGGTATAGGAGGAAAGTACCTCAATACAATAAAGGCCACATAAGAGAAAACCTCAGCTAACATCATACTTAATGGTGAAAAACTAAAAAACTTTACTCTAAGGTCAGGAACAAGAAAAGGCTGTCCATGATCACCACTGTTATTCAGTTAGAAGTCCTAGCAAGTGCTATCAGTCAAGAGAAAGAAATAAAAGGCATTCAAATAGTAAACAAAGAAGTCAAACTGTCACTTTGTGGATGATATGATTCTGTATGTAGAAAACCCTAAAGATTCCACAAAACACTACTAGAAATAATAGACAAATGCAGTAAAGTTTCAGGATACAAAATCAATGTTCAAAAATCCATAGCATTCTTATATTCTGATGATGAATTTTCAGAAAAAGAAATGAAAAGAAAAACAAACAATTTCTTTTGTAATTGCAACAAAAAGAATAAAATACCTAGAAATAAATATAACTAAACATGTGAAGGACCTATATAATGAAAAATATAAGACTCTATTAAAGAAAACAAAGAAGATACAAAGAAATGGAAAGATACTCTGTATTCTTGGATTGGAAGAATCAACATAGTTAAAATGACCATATTATCTAAAGCATTATACAGATTTAATGCAATCCCTATCAAAAGCCCATCAGCATTTTTTAAAGAAATAGAACAAAAAAATCATCAGATTTGTATGGAAGCACAGAAGACCCCAAATTACCAAAGCCATCATGAGAAAGAAAGAAAGAGACTGGAGGCATCACTCTGCCCTACTAATTATACTACAAAGTAACAGTAATCAAAATGGCATGGTATTGGCAGAAAAACAGACACACAGATCAGTGGAACAGAGCTGAGAGTCCAGAAGTAAAGCTCCATTTACATAGGTAAATAATTTTTGACAAAATGTACAGGGAGAAAGGAAATCCTCTTCATTAAATAATGCTGGGAAAACTGGAAAGCCACATGCAAAAGAATGAAAATAGACTATTGTCTATCGCCACACATCAAAATTAACTCAAAATAGATTAAAGACCTGAATAAAAGACCTGATACAATAAATTGTATAGAAGAAAACATAGGTTCCAAACTCAGGAACCTTGGACTTAAAGAGGATTTTATGAATTTGACCTCAAAAGCAAAGAAAATAAAAGCAAAAATAAATGAATGGGATTATATCAAACTAAAAAGTTCTGTATAGCAAAAGAAACTGTCAACAAGGCAGAGACAACCATCCAAATGGGAAAATATATTTGCAAACAGCGCCTTCAATAAGGGCCTAATATCTAAAATATACAAAGAACTCGCAGCTCAATAACAACCAAAAACAAACAATACAATCCTTTCTTCTAAGACAAATGGCCAACAAGCATATGAAAAGATGCTCAACTTCACTAGCTATTAGGGAAATGCAAATTAAAACCACAATAAGATATCATCTCACACCCGTTAGAATGGCTATCATCAACAGGACAAATAGTAACAAATGCTGGAGAGGACATGGAGAAGAAGGAATCTTCATATGCTTACAGATGAGACTGTAAATTGGTTTCACCACTATGGAAAACAGTATGGAGTTTTCTCAAAAAGTAAGAATTGATCTGCCATTTGATTCAGCAATCCCTGTACTGGGTATTTACCAAAAAACTTTAAAACATTTATCCAAAAAGATACACTCACACCAGTGTTCATAGCAGCATTATTCATAGTGGCCAGGACATGAAATCAACCTAAATGTCCTACAATAGATGATTAGATAAAGATGTGATATACATATACAATGGAACATTATTCAGCTATAAGAAGAGATGAAATGCTGTCATTTGCAACAATATGTTAGGATCTTAAGAAAATCATATTAAGAGAAATAAGCCAAACAGAAAATGTCAAAAACCACATGATATCACTTATATGCAGGATATAAATCTAAAAGCAACAAACGAACTGTACAAACAGAGACTCATGGACATGAACAGTGGCCTAGTGGTTACCAGAGGGAAGCAGAGAGGTAGATAGAGATAAAAAGGGTCAAATATGTGGTAATAGAAGTAAATCTAACTATGGGCAGTGAACACACAATGCAATACACACACACATACACACACATACACACACACACACACATGACTTACTGTTGAATTGTACACTTCAAACTTATTGGATTTTGTTAATTTTTTTTCTCCAAAAAAAATAATTTTAAAAATAAATAAATAGTATTGGTAATAAAACCCAAAACCATATCTTAAAAAAAAATAATGGACCACATTCAAGAATCAAATGTCTTGTGCTATGCTACGATGGATGGGGTTAGAACAAGATGTGATTCTCACCCCAACACTTAGATTCATTTGCCTTCTTTTGGATTTTCCTTTTTCATTAAAGGATCTTGTGGATTATTTACGAGTTCACTCACATAGTGCTGCTTATGCTACATCCATGAGCCCCCCGATAGCAGAGCAAATCATCAGATCAATGAAACTCATCATGGGACTGGATGGGACCACGGAAGGTAAGTGTCTGCAGTGAGCACAGCTTCCATGAACTCATTACCTAAACCTCTCTCTCCTCTTCTGCTCCTTTAGTTTCTCCCTTTTCAAATATACACCTTGACTTTATGTAACCCAATTTGTAAATCAAGTCATACATGCATAGTAAATAGTACCTAATACACAATTATACATATAGTACATAAATGTACTAGAACTGCTGTCAGCACACACAGAAAAATGAATGGTTTTTTAAAGCAAAGAAAACCTGCTAATTCACCTTTTAATATGATAGCATATTTGGATAATTTTGTGTAATTATTTGTATTAAAATCAAGCAAATGGTGTTATGTATGTGCCGTGCTTGCTTGAGGCTGTCATTTGTGTTTACCTGAGAACAAACTAGTCAATTTGATATTCATTCTTTTATCTATCCAGCCACTACTTTCTCTTTCTTTCTTTCATTTCTTCCTTCCTTCCTTCCTTCCTTCCTTCCTTCCTTCCTTCCTTCCTTCCTTCCTTCCTTTTTTTCTTTTTCTTTCTCTTTTTCCTTCCTTCCTTCCTTCCTTCCTTCCTTCCTTCCTTCCTTCCTTCCTTCCTTCCTTCCTTTTCTTTTTTCTTTTCTTTTCTTTTCTTTTCCTTTTCTTTTCTTTTCTTTTCTTTTATTTTTTTATTTCTTTTATTTAATGGGAGAATAAATCCACCACTGGCTATTTGAGGGTATATGGACAAAACACTCACAATGATAGCCATTTCTTTGACATAGGGTTACCATTGCCAAGGTGTGGTACCTTGCTCAATCCAAATGAGCTTAATCTTTTTTGAAAAATTGTTTCAGGCTCCTTAGAACTTTTCTCTATCTTTCAGATATAATTCATATAGCTTCTACTATACATCCCACATATCCCAGTACAGATCCAGTGATAAATAAGGCAATTTTTGCTGCCACACAATTTATCGAGTGCATTTATGGAAGTAGCAAATTATCCTAGCCCTAAAACTGGCCACCAGGCTAAACAATTCATGAATTTTACCCCTCCTACCAGCTAACACGAAGCTCTACATTATTTAGTGCAAATTTACAAGCCTAATATTTCAGTAGAAGTCTGGGAGGGCCATGATTTTTCAATTGCATTAAAGCAGCAGAATATTAACATAAGAATTTTACTCTGAAGCCCACTGCATAAAATAGATTAGAACAGGGCTAGTCTGGTTGAAGTAGAGTCTTCACATACCTCCAAATGGATGGCCCTGAGACCTTTCTACTACACTCTAGTGTTCTGTAAGTCACAAGTTTGAAAACCTTCAAGAAAGACTTTTTTCACTAAAGCAGGAAAATGGTTTGTGGGGTAATTTTTGTTCCTCCATGTAAAATGCAGTGATTAATTGATCTATAAGGTCCCTTGTAGCCTTGTCTTTCCAGTTTTATGATTCTGTCTTATCAAACAGTCTGTGTTAAAAGGAAATTAAAATTCAGTTCGGGGAAGACACATAATGCAATGGTTAAGGGCATAGACTGAAAACAGCTGCTTGGATTTGATTCCTGGGATACTACTTACTTGCTATGTGGCCTTAGGCAAGTTACTTAACTTGTCTGTTTAACTCTGAGCAAGTTACTTCTCTGTGCTTCAGTTCCTCCAGCTGTAAATGAGGAAAATAATACTGATAAGTTAGGTTTCTATAAGAGTTATACAAATTAAGACATACAAAATACTTAAAATTTTGTCTGAAAACAATTACATGGCATATGTCATATAGTTGCGTGCTGTTATTTGCTGTTATTTCCAAATGTTCGAGAAGTATTTGGACCACGTCTCAGGCCTACATTTGGAGGATCTTTGTGCTGGAAATGAGGTAGGATTCAATGTCCTCCAAGGTTCTAGATTAGTCAGGATAAGTTAAGTTATACCACTATAATGAATAAACCTTAAAAATCTCAGTGGTTTAACAAAATTAGTTTTTATTTTTTGCTCATATCATTTCTAATACAAATCAGAAAACTCTCTGCACACTTTCCCTCCATGCAGGCAGTGATTCAGGCTGCTGCTAACTTGAGGCTTGGCTATCTCAGCCCATAGCTCCCATAGTCACCATGGGAGAAAGAAAATGAGCATCTGCTTGGAAGTCACACTTATCACCTTTTTTACAGTCCATTGGCCAAAACTAGTCATATGGCTATACTCAAATTTGGTGGGTGTAGTAAATTAAGGGATTGGATATGAGACAGATAAGCGGGTATTTTTTAACCTTTTAAAACTGAAGCTAGACATAGAGTTGTATTTCCACATGAGCTGCCAGTTGTGTGAAAAAAACTTGTCTGGAACCATGGGTTTCTCATGAAGCCATATTAATGACCTTCCTGAACTTCATGTATTTCTTAATGGAAAAAAATTATTTGAGAATTAAACTAAAATGTAAGTTAAATGAATTCTCCTACAATGACCATAATTATCCTCTGGTTTTATTTAAAAGATGAATAACTAGGAAAAATTTATTCTGAAAATTAGCCTATGCCTTAATAAGGATTATTAATTTCTTATATTCTTAAGTGTATATGTTCTCTTAATCAAATAATCTACATGTACCTACCTTGACAATTATTTTCTTCCTTCCTGTGGATTGTTTTACCACTTCATCCCAGACAGAACTCCCTCTGTGTATCTGATCATGGTTGAAGATTTGCAGAAAAAATTACATTAAATATATAATTATTTCTCCTTCAATAGTCCTCTATCATTAATTTTTATTCCTCTGAGGTGGGAGATATTTCCCTTGGTTTCTTCTCTTAGCCTTGTAGTTAAGAATTATTTGGTCATTATTTTTAACCTCCCAATTAGTTTCCCACTTCATTCTTCTTGCTGCTTAAAGAGGAGATAGATAGATAGATAGATAGATAGATAGATAGATAGATAGATAGATAGATAAAAACAGAGAAGACTATGTGGGCAATCTGTTTTTTTAGATCCAAGACAGGAGAACCAGAGAGAAAGTGAGAACAGTTTCTTTTCAAATTAATGAACAAAGGAATGTAGTAGGAAAGAAAATTGACAGAATCATCATCCACATTTCAGATGGTTCTGCCTGACACATCTTTTGAAGAATTTAAAGGCATGCACTGAATGATCATGCTGGCCTCATTTACAATAATTCCTGCTTTAAATAAAATGAACAGGACAGGTTGAGAATGTTGTGTTAACTCACCCCTCTCTTTTGAGATAGATCGACTCCCGGGGTAAAGTTGCCCAAAGCTCAAAGGGATGTACTAGGTCATGCTGGAGCTGCCTTACAGGATTTGAAAAAAGGGCCTGATTCGAGCCTTCATCCTTGGCCCACTCCACTGCTACTGTGAGTGTAGCCATTCAAGGCTTTGTTTCGGGTTGGGTTTGGGGAGCCAGTTGGCCAGATCTCTTCCTTGATGAATGTCTTCACTTTAATCTGCAATGCAAAGCCATATGCTTCAAAGAAAAGCAAGCTACAGGAATAAGGTCAGTGTTCCTTTGAAGCCAAGGTTCAAAGATGAAATAGCAGTCCCAGTGAAATGACAGTGTTTATGCACAAACAGCCACCTTCAGTCTGTAGCCAGGCTGCTCTTGGGGTTAATGCACACAGCTGAGGGGCTGCAGGCCTGCCACGCATGCATTCCACATGCACCGAGGCCCTTTTCATCTCCAGGCCTGTCATTCTGTGCAGCACAATGAGCCCAAAGTGGAGATTTCATTTCTCCATCCTAATGGAGGTTGGGTGGTCCACAAGCAAAACCAATACCGTAAGCCCCTTAAGGGCTAGAATGTGTCTTGAATTAATTTGGTGTTCTTCTGAGTGTCAAAGTCAGTGCTCAGCTTAATAAATACATCATGACTCAACTTCCATCTCACTGGCCTACTTGATTTCAGTGTCAGGTTTTATGCTAAACAAGATCGAGGGAATATTTATCTCACAGGACTGGGAATCAGTTCTATACCAGTTGTGGCCACTGAGGAGACCCTTCAGTGATTGGGACCACTTACTGATTGACATCACTTTTAAAGAGGTTCAGAAAGATTGCAGTTCAGTCTTTTTCTTCATTTAGACAGTCACGGCACAAGCAGCCACAGGAGGATGAGCCCCAAACCATGCCAATGACTCCCCTACAGAAAGCATTGTCAACAGTTGTCAGTTATTGAAATCTTTGATGAATATTTTTCAATTTTTGGCCCTGCCTCCCTAACCCTCTCTTTCCCTGACCCTGGGTAACCTTTCATTCCTCAGAGACGATAGAAGTTGTATAGTATGGCAGATTAAGGGTATGTGGTCTGTAATCAGACTGCATGGGACCAAGTCCCTGGTCTACCACCATTTGCTCCATGAATAAGGTGCCTACCCTCTTTAGTTCTTTCAGTGTAAATTGGATTGTAGGGAGAATTCAAAGATATAATATAGAGAACGAACTTAACATAGCATGATAAGTTCTCAGTAAAAGTTATTGTTGTTATTTTTAACTCATCTGGTTTCTTTTCTTCCTTCTCCAAATTTTCCAAGTTTTTACCCATCCTGGCACTGTCCATTTCTCTCATACTTTAGACCTAATCAATCAGCAACTCCTGTAGCACTTCCTTTGACACGTATCCAGAATCTGATCATTTCTCACCAACTCCATCCCTACCTCTATCAGATCTCACCTTAATTATTGAAGTAACCTCCTGAATAGCCTCCTCACTTCTGCCCTTGCTCTCCATGTAGAAGGCATTATTTAATATAACTTAGGTCATATCATCCCACACTCAGAACTTTTAATTTCTTCCCATTTTACTCACTGTTAAGTCCAGACTGGCCTTCAAGGCTTTTCATGATGTGGTCTACCATTTTTCCACCCTCTTTCCCTTCTTGATCCACTCCAAGCAGCTGGCATCCTTGCTTTTCCTAGAATACAGGGAACAGCTTCTGCAGAAGGGTCTTTGCACTTGCTAGCCTCTCTAGGACAGCATTTTTGACTAATATCTCTGCATGATCCACTTCCTCACATTCTTCGCATCTCTGCTCAAAATCGGTTTTATTAGGGGAGCAGCCCTATCCTAATTGTACACTTTCCTTGTCCCTCTAATTCTCCTCACCTTGCTTTAGTCTTCATAGCATTTACAAGTGCCTGACAATTCACACACACACACACACACACACACACACACACACACACACACGTAATTTTTTGTTTTACCTCACTAGGATGAAAACTCCAGGAAAACAAGCATTTTTGTCTATTTTATTCATCACACTGAGAACCTGGCAATTACAGGCACTCAGCAAATATTTGTAGGAGAATAGAATCCTTCTCTATTGCTCTCTGAACTCAGCAAATAAATGACATTTTTCTTCTTCAAATCTTTGTAATTGATTCACTCCCTCTCTACCCTTTAAAGGCACTGGCCATTGCACAACCATGAACTTATTCATTTCCTTCAACCTAAAAGGGCTTCCTTTGCCCTTTCTTCCTCTTCAAATAGCCAACACGACGCATCTCTTCCATTGATGCAAATCGTCTTGAAAGAATGGCCTATTTGCCCTCTTCTCCTCTTCTTCTCCACTCAGTGTTCAGCAACTTCAGCCTGTCCTCTGTCTATTCACATGGACTCTGCTCCCTCAAAAGTCACCCCCACTCACCTACCCTACTGGCCTTTCTCAGTCAAATTTGATTGACCCCTCCACCTCATTCTCTCTCTTTGGAAACAATCTTTCATTAGTTGTGGAGATATTCTTTTTTTCTGGTCCTTTTTAAATTTTTGTGTCTTTTCTTCCTTTTTTTCCCTCTCTTCCTTGTCTGCAATTGCCAGGATTTCCTCCTTTGTTCGCTTTACATTTCCCTCTGCACAATATGCCCCCCCTTTACCTTTCCTTTATATAGAAACATGTTTCTCAAACTTGAGTGTACATCAGAGTCATCTAGAGGGATGATGAAAACAGATTGCTGACCCTGCCTCCAGGGGCTCTGATTCAGAAATGCTTTTTGCAATTCTCATAAGGTCTCAGGTGATGTTGATTCTTCTGGGAACCACACTTGGAAAACCACTGCTGTATAATAACTTCATAATCATCCTCTCCCTCCCATCAGGCACCAATGGGTTGTAAATTTCTTATGAATAGAAACCATCATTATATCTCCAGTAATCAGCTTAGAGCCAGGCACATAATAGGCTACCAATACATATTATCAAGTTCAATTTTAAAAAATGTTCTAAGCCCCAATTGTGTGTTTGCCATGATTCAGATGCTGAACAAGTATCTGTTCAGGGTCATATTTTCATCAATAGATTCCAGTAGAATCTCTGAATGCTTAATATCAACCATCTCAGCAACTGAATTTGCTCACTAAGTTCAGCCTCTTCATTATAATTCTTGCCTGTGTTCACATCTAGTTTTGCTCATTACATGTATATGCTAATTATAATGCCATCAATTTCTGAAAAAGTTGCCCTCGTGTCTCCAATCATCACTTCAGGGAGAAAATGACCACAAATCATTGTACAGCAATAGTTCTCAAAGTGTGGTCCCCAGACCAGCAGCAGCATCATCACCTGGGAGCTTATGAGAATTGCAACAAGCATTCCTGAATCAGAAGCTCTGGGGGTGGGTCAGCAATCTGGTTTCACCACCCCTTCAGGTGACTCTGATACAGGCTCAAGTTTGAGAAACATATTTCTATGTAAAGGAAAAGGAACAGATAAGTGTATTATGCTGATGGGAAGTAAAGAGAACAGATGATGGAATTCTTTCAAATGCAGACAGCAGTAGATCTAGAAGAAGAAGAAAAAAAAACAGAAGGAAGAACAGGCAAAAATAAGAGAAAACCCAGAAAAGAAAAGCATGAAACATATTTTGACATGCTTTGATCTACTTCTTTAAACCCTCCTGATTTCTCAATCTTGTTCACTCACTTACTATGAGAACCTCATCTGTTCCTCCCAAGTTCTGGTGACCACTTTGACATCAGGAACAGCAGAGAACTTTATGTCCTCATGAAGTACTTATGCTTCACAACAGGCTCCTTCTTAAACCTGTGTTTTCATATAACTTTCTGAAGTACAGAAGTCATTAAGAGGTCATAGTCATGACGGTGATTATATTATTTGACTTGTTAGTAGGCATCTGGAGGAGATACTGCCATTTCTCTAATAACTCATGTTTCTTGGGATGAACAAGGTACTATTTGTAATAATTAAATTCTTTCTCTTCAGTGCATCTTCAATAGGTGGAATCCAATAGGTGGAAATCCACAATGGGCAACACTTCTAATTTTAAATTATGACAAATTAAATTTAAGTTAAAATAAATTATGAACAAATATTGCATAGTCATAACTTAAAAGGAACAGCTTTTTCTATAATTATATGGGGTCTGCTTGACTATGCACTATAATTATCACCCTCCTAATGGCTACTCATTTTCCTGCTCTGATGGTTATAATTTTATGAAATGGTGTTGAAATGATATTGGCACTTTTCTAAGAAAAAGATTGCATGCTCAACCTGATGCCACTATTGAATAGTGGATACTAAAATTCTTGTTATACTTTCAATTTCATATTCCTGAATCATCTTAGATATTATCAATCAAACTTAAATATTATCTGGGTAATTACCTCAATTCTCTACTTAATATGCTTAATAAGCTTAATAAGTCTTTCAGAGTAGAGAAACCCTGGTTTTGGTGAACTTTAGAAAGAAGGCCATTAAGGGAAGGATGAGGAAATGGAGTCTGAAAATTAGAACTAAGTACTCTCAGCCATTGTGCCAGTGCAAGGAATTCTTCCTCAAAGAATTCCTCAACTTCCTCAAAGTTGAGTTTTCTTTGCCTTTGGAAAATTAAATATGTGATTGGCCCAAGATTTGAGGAGGAAATATTAAATATACACACTCCATAACAGAGGGCTTCCTCACACTAAATGTTCCTGATGTTTCATTTCTTGCTTGATTAGGGGAGTATTCAAAACATTCCACCTGTGAAGAAGTGCTACCTTGGCCCTAGAACTCTGCACTCACACACTGCCTTCAGCAGGTTTGGGGAATGAAGGCTCTCAGCTAATGGAATTTTCCTCTGATTATCTATCTCTGTGAGGAATATTCTTCATTGCTGAACTGGGGAGAGGATGTCTTTGAAATCCACATTTGGTTATTTTATGCTGTCACTATTTTATGGTGATACTACCTATTCTAAAATTAAAACTTAATATTTGTTCCTTTTTTTGCAAAATCCCTAGTTCAATTCACTGAGACCATACAAGAGGCTAAAGATAACTGTAATTTCTATGCATGAAAGAACAAGCAATGGAAAAGGGGGCATGTTTTCTGTTAGTTGAAGAAGTTCAGATCAGGTTCAAAAGCACAGATATGTCAAAAATTGTCACTGATAAAATTTGTCTCAGCTCCACAAAGAAAGAATCTCTACAAAATTAAAGAAAAACAATTGGAGTCTTCTCTAATTTTCCAATAGCATACTACTGTCTTCCTTCATTTTTGACCTCTTGATCACCACCCAGTCCTTCCTTGTTCCTGACCCTAGACACAAATGCCTGTGTGATTTCTGCTACTCGACATCATCATTCAGAACAGGTTCAGACCCAAATTTGAGGCCCAGGTGTTATCTGAACTCAGAATAGCTTGAAATGAGGGTTCATGCTGGAGTGACCTTCTTAGCTCCTATCAACAACGTAGAGGGACTTTCCCTAACCACCTTTGCTAAAATATCACCCTCTTCCTTTGGATTACTCTATTTACTCTTTTACTCTGCACCATTTTTCTTCATAGCACTTATCACTACCTGAAATTATATAATTGTTTCCTTGGTTATTGTCTGTCTACCCCAGGAGAATGCAAGTGTAATGAGGGCAGGGACACTGTCCTCAGTCTCAAGCAGTATAGGCTGACTCAATGAATAACTCCTTCATATAAGCTCTCGCCATATTCCATCAACTACTCACCAAGCATTGGCACCTTCCATATGCATGCTTATGGTATTTTCTGTATCTGAAAGGCTCCTATCTCTCCCCACAACCTTCCTTTATTCTCAGAGCCCCTCTTCAGCCATTTAAGCCCTATCTCAATGACTACAGTCAGAAAATAATTCTTTCTTTCTCAGTTCCATGCAATCTTTTGCTTTTACTAAGTTAGTCACACGCACTTCACTCTAGCCCTCCTAATAAGTAGTGATGAATTGTGCCTTAAGAATCAAATAGGTAAATGAATGAATACTAAATGAACTGAGTTGGGTGTTGAAGAATATTTCCTGGACAAGGCTTGGAATCTAATCATTATCTATAAATAATTACAATATCATTCCTTTAGAGATTACATATAGAATTATTTCAGTCCAAATACTAGAGTTATAATCACTTCCTTGATGGGTATATACACAAGCTAAAATCTAGAGTTTCTATTCTTTTGATGAATAAATGGTTTTACATTTTTACATATATTAAAGCTTTGTCTAAACACTATTTAATATAGAGGTGAGTAAGCAGGATAATTCAAGCCAATAGTTCCTAAATAGCAGAAGCAAAATGGAGTTTTTCTTTTAATTATCCATGCAGTTAGCTGAATCCCCCACTTAAGGTTTCCTATGGAGATATCATCCAAAACTCAAAAGTGCATTTGACATTTTTATACACAGTAATCAGCAAACACTGGGCACCAGCTAATCCTCTCTGTCCAAGTTGAAGTACGCTTCTGAAATAAAGGAGAGTAGGTTGATACTTAAGTATGCAAAATGGCATTTTCCACTAAGTATGCTGGAGGGATGTCCCTCCCCCATCCTCCCTCATCTTAATGATGATTTGCACTTAGGCTCTTTTTCAATCAAGAAACTTCATGTTTTCATGACATTACTTGGCGACAAGTAATGAGAGGTTGACAAACTAAAATTTACACAGGAAAAGTAGTTTCCCTTTACACTATAAAGCCAATGAAAAGTAGAAGGACATTGGGATTCTGAATCCTTGAAAGATTTTCATGGTATATTTGTTATAAGGCTGGTATTAGTTAAGGTAAATTAGTTATTGTAACAGACAAACCCCAATATACCAGTGGCTTAACATGATAGAAATGTATTCTTTGTTCATACAAAGTCCAAAATGGGTGATTCTGTAGGGCAGATTCCTCTTACAGGAACCCAGCTTTATTTCCCCTTGTGGCTCCTCAGCTTGAATAAGATTGCCACAAAAGGGTAAGGAGCATAAAGGATCATGTGTGTGATGCTTTCAGGGGCCATAACTGGAAAGACAAATGTTATTTCTGACAGCATTCTATTGGCCATAACTCAGTCACATGACCTTGGCTAACCACAAAGGAGCCTGGGAAGTGAACTGTTTGCCAAGGAGAAGGAAATGGATTCAGTAAATAACCAACCGGTCTTTGCTACAGTATTTAACCTTAGTCCAGGACATTCTTACCTCAGGCTTTCTGATTGATGTATACTGTAGGAAGACACTGTATATTTTAGACAGTTTCCCAATCTTTCTCTATTGACTTAGTAAATAAACTCTTGACCTAGCGTGAAATAAAAGTAGCAGAGGAAAAAAGAAAAACAAAGTCCAAAGGACTGAAGATGAATCTTATTTTCTTTTTATAAGGACTCTCAGGGCTTCTAGTCTGGCTCTTATCTGGCTCTTACTACAACCACTTCTGCTCCTTTTTCATAGAACCTAGTCCCAGGCCATGGCAGAAATTGAGATCATTATCATTATTACATTGCTAAATTCCCTAATGCTGTGTACTTTTGGGGGGAAGAAAATGAACACTGGGCATCATGCCTCCCCAGAAGATATTAAAATAACATGAAATTGGAACAGCTCTGGAAGTCAGGCCAGCACAGAATAAAATGTATATTTTGGAAACATTACCACACTCTCAGACGTTCAAGAAATGTTTTATGGAAGGGGGGATGTGATGAGACAGAAAATTATAATGTGCATCATTATCAGAAAATTGTAATTACACTTAAAAACATGCAATTTAAAAATGTGGACATTTAGGCTAGTTATCTAAATTGGATGGGTTAATTTTGAGTCACTCCAACTCTCCCATTCAGCCACACTTTTGTTCTTTTTAGACTATAGACTGAAAAAATAAGAGACTTGAACAAGGATAGAACCTCTGATGTTCATCACATCAGCACCCAGCCCTTGACTCATCAATGTAACTAGTCACAAGAGAAGACAAAATTGTGAGCTCCAGTAAAGAAACAAAACTAGTGACTCAAGATTTAACTCAAAAGATAATATAACCCTGCTCAACATCGCATTAAACTTTTCATCTGTTTTGGGAAGCACTAACACTGTGTGCTTATGTTGTTCTGTCCACATGGGCAGGTTCACTCCAGATAATTCTTTCTATACCATATCTGGGATTTAAATGTTTCTTCAGAGGCTTAAATTTTGGTGTTTTTTTTTATTCAACTATAAGGAGAAGAAGTTGTATAAAATGGCAATGTCATTCAAGGAACTTCATTACTTAATGAATCTGTCATTTTTCTTTTCTTTGCCATCTGGAGAGAAAATATAAGATAAAAGAAAAAAAATGAGACTTAGAATGCATTCACACTGGAAAATACAACCATGCCTCATTTTTAAATTATATCATCTGGATTATTTCATTCATCCTGATCATTTGTGAAATTATTTCATGAGATTAGCAGGTCTAATACTGACCCTGCCTCTAACCCGACATGGACTTGGAGAAAGTGGCACCAGAGCCTTCCAGCTGTGACCTTGGACCTTTGCTCTGGTCCCTGAAATAGGGCACACATATTTTTACACTTGAGTTTGATAGGTTTAAAAAAAGACAGGTGACAGAAGATTTAGGGCTTTGAGGGGGGAAAGAAAGGAGTACACTGGGTGACAGAAATTCTCTCTCAAGAGTGGAATTTTCTCACTTTGCTACTGTTTACATTTGACACAAGATACATTCACAAACTACTCTTATAAGATGTTGCTTTTTCTCAGTGTAAGCTGCTTGGAGGCTGCAAACTATACCATCTGCACCATTGAGCTTACCTTGCAGCCATTCCTGCTCATTTACTTCTTCACCAGGAATTCTATCTCCTAGAGAAAGAGACAGTGAAAACCAAAATGGACTTTGAGGTGATAAAACAATGATAATTAGACACAGCATCTTAAAATGGCTTATGTTTCACAGCATCTACCTTGGCGGAGAATTCAGCAAATACAAAATTGTCTTCCTCCAATTATTTTCTCCCCTCAAACCCAGTAACTAGTGTTAGTCTTGTCCCTATAAAGTCCCTCAATGAATGAAAGAGGAGTCCACAGAGAATTCCACCTGAATGCACCCTGAGGGCCATGGCACTGAAGGCCTTTGGCATTGTTGAAGGAGGAAGTAGCTGCTGCTTCCTAAATATATTTGCCACTTGGTTACCAGCTGGAGACAGAGAGAGAGGCAGAGAAAGAGACACAAGGAATGGAGAGCTGTGTTTTCTAAATGGTTTCAGGCCACTGGCATTTCAGCAATAGCTAATACAAAACAGATGGCAGGCGCTACGCTCTGCTGGCTTTCAACTGAGGGGCTGCCTCAGTCCGTGATTAATCACCTGTGCTGGGAGGCGAAAAAGTTCTACCTGGTCTTTTTGTGTGTGTAGACCCTATGGTTGGGGTTAGCAAGCCAAGTGACAAGCCTTATGTCTCGGCCCTAGTGCTACTTATGTGCCTGTTGGACAACTTCCGTTTATCCAATAAACACAGGTTTAGCCAGCAAACGAAAGTCTATTTAGGAGGGGAAGTGTTTGTTCAGAAAAGGCTTGCAAAATGTTCCACAACCTTCTGTCCCTTTATTTACTTCACCTTAAGAGTTAGCCACGGGTAGAATTTTATGCAGCTAAGTAAATGCTACACTTGCTTAGAGGCCTTAAAATTTTTCTCTAGCAAGAGTGTAAAGAGAATCTGTCTTTTGGATGGCACTGCAGCACACATGGAATTTCATGTTGGTTCAGTAAAACCGGGAAAGGAAAGAACATGCCAGCTGTAGCATCTTTGAGGGTGAAGAGGAGCTGCTGCTCCACATTGATAATCTTTATTGTTACCATTAGGGGTTCATTTTCACTAAGCAGCAAAATCCCCAAATGCAGCAGGGGCCATACCCTAGCCTCAGGCTTGTCTAGAGAAGTTTGTGGAGCTACCCTAGCAACTGCAGCTGGGGAGAATTAAGCAGGTGGATTTGTGCCTGAAGAAGCCCAGCATGTGCTCTGGGCTAGAGAGGTTGTATTTCTTTTCTATTTCTACATAACAAATTACCACAAACTAGGTAGCTCAAAACAATGGCCATTTATTATGTCTTAGTCTCCTTGGGTCAGAGTCTTGACACAGTTTGTTCTTAGCTTGGGTTCTCACAGGGCTGAAATCAAGGTGGCAGCAGCTGCCTTCTTTTCTGGAGCTTGGCCTCCTCTTCCAAGCTCATACAGTTAAGGCAGGACCCAGTTGTTTGGGGGTCACAGGGCAGAGGCCCCTGTTCCCTTTCTGGCCCCTCTCATCTTCTAGAAACTGCTTGAATTCCTTACCATGTGGCCCTATCCACCTTAAAATCGACAATGGAGAATCTCCTTCACATGAGATCCCCCTCTTTCTCTTTGAATCTTTTTCTTTTACCTTTGTAAAACAGGAAGACTTTATGTAGTTAGATCTCCAGTGATCATGTGCTTCAACTCGAATACTAAGAATGAAAATCAATCTGGTGAATACTTAATTCCGGGAGATAAGATATCTTAGGACGTGTTCTGGACACCAGAAAGATTGAGGGGGGTTCAGGAACAGCCAGATTGGCTGCAGGTGCCACAGGTCACTTTCACTGATCACAGGGCTCAATTTTCAAGGGCAAATCCAAGTTGGTCAGTCTAGTCTTTGGTTCAAGTGAGCGGTTTCAATATTTTGAACCATAGAATTTTTTTCAAGTGAAATGTACATGGAAGTTCCTTTTATAAAAAATATAGTGTTTAAATTTTATAACACTCATATAGAGCTAAGTGTGTGCCAGACATTCTTCTAAGTATTTAATATTTAATCCTCATTAACAGTATATAATGAATGTTATTATTATCATTATTGTTAGTTTCACTTTACAGGTGAGTAATCTGACGTAAAGAAAGATGGAGTACCTTGTCCAAGATGGCAGAGCTGATTTTGAACCCAAGACACTGGGCTCACAGACCCTGAGCACTTAGCCTTGATGCTGCTGTTGTAGTGGGGTCAGGCTGTGGAGCAGAATGGTCTGATCTCCCATTTGCTGAGCCTCACCCTCAATTTTTCCTCACGAGCCCCTTCCTGAGGCTTCCTCAGTGTACCACCACCCAGCAAACACTGAAAACCAGAGGTCTGCAGCATGTAGGTAGCTGCCCCAGATGGGGCTTCCTGGTAGCCATTTCTATTTGCATCATTTCTCAGAGCTCTTTTAAGGGCCCCATTAACTGGTTATTCGGCCCAGGACCTGTCCTTTGCCTCTTCCTTTGCCCTCTTTCCACAAATAAGAATAGTTGTTGACACACGTCTGCTCACCCACTTCAGATGTTTGCTGCCACTCTGGCTTTCTATCTTGTCTTGCCACCTCTACTATGTTCCTCATCCTAATCCATGCACTACATACAATGAGCTTTCTCTTCCTAAACCTCAGAACAAGGCATCTCCTGCTCATGATGCTGCCATGGCTCCCTATTACTCATCAAAAACTTACAGCTCTTCAGGTAGCAATTGTAGCTAGTTCTCATAGTCAGACTTCACTGATCTTTCTCACATTCTAGACAATTGAGTTACCCATTTCCCTGCTGCTCCTCCCCCACCTCTGAACTTCCATGCACAAGATGTTAACATATCACATGTAGGTCTTTGCACCAAACTCTCAGAGGATTCCTTTCATGCAACTATCAACTTTCTACCTTCCTTTATAATTATGTGGATTTTTCTAGTCTATATACACCTTGAAAACAGTAGATACACTCATCTTTTAATCCTCCACTGTCACAATGGTCACTAAGTAGCATCCTCTCCAGTATCCTGGGAAATAAGTAGAGCAGCTATTGTTATCATCCCTATTTAATAGATCAGTAAATTAAGGGTTTGGGATGGTGAACAACCTGCTCATCTTCAATTTGAAAGAAAAAAAAAGGTCAGGTCAAACCTTACTTACAGGTTTGTTGACTGAAGACAAAATACTCTGAGATTAAATTGCTCTCTGTTGTCTTCAATTAAAATCAGTTTTATTATCTTTGTAGAATCAAAAAACCACAATATGACTTAGAGGGGTCGTTCTTAAGAGAGTTCACACCACAGTTGCCCAGGAAATTTTTCTAAAAGGTTCATGCCAGTTCTCCTGGAATAGATTCTTTACAGAGGATGCCTTGGATATACAGAGGATGTAGTCTAAGGTAAAAAAATCCAGAAAATTCTGCTGTGTTCTTCTGCTTAAGAATTACCAATTTATAAGGTTCCCAGAAGATCCGTAGCCTTTCAAATTACCCCATTTAATGTGTAAAATTTTATAATTAGTGACTTGCTAAGATACTGCTCTCTATTTAAATGCAAAGTAACAGTAAATATTATTATTCATTCTGTAAGTATTCATGAAGTACTAATATGTGAAAAGCCTGCTAACATCTGTGTCTGTCTTAATGGCTCTTCTTCTCAACTGTATATTATCTGATATCTTCCCTGTCTACTACTAGATCATTTCCTTCCTAACAGTCTCAGAATTTTTTCACCTTCTATTCTACCTTGACAGCTGGCCTGGCTCCTGTACATAGTGAGGGCTTTTCATTTGTGATACATTTGAATCCATGAATCATGAACTTCACACCTAATCGGGAATGAGTTTACCAGCTTTTTTCTGAAGAACATAATTTGATAGACTCAGAGGCACAACCAGTTTCCAGGTCAGCTGGGTAACACATTAATGACCTTACAGTCTCAGTTTCCACATCTGTAAAGGGGGCCCAAAAACACACTTCTTGGATTATAATTGGTGTACAAGAGATGTCCATTCTCACCCCTCCTTGTGGATTAAACCTCCTGTGGTGTATTTTAGCAGTGGGTGTGGAGTTGGAATGGGCGGTGTCTTCCCAGCGCCCTTAAAATCAGGCTATGCAGACAGCCATTCACCCTTGATGTCCAATCTGCCTGCTCCTGCATGCTTTTCACAGGGATAGGACTGAGTGGCATGGAGAGTCCTTGGAACATGTGTATGTGACTATAAAACATGCCGTAACCTTGGAATCTGGACATCAAAAGGGAAAGCTTCAGTGCCTGATAAAAATGTGCATTCCTCTCAGAAAACCACTCCAAACGCTGTTTTCTCCATCCTACTGGGAAGCTTGTCACTGCTAATGTGATTCTTATGATTCTTGCCTCTTGATCTTTACTGAGATCTCTCTGCCCCTGAGTGTGTTGGAAACAAAATGTCCTGTCTGGTATCCAGAGCTTAAAATAACAGATGCTGAGTTCCTGCTGCCACGTTGAAACTTTACTCCAAGGTCTCTCCCCAACACCTCACCCCAACCCCTCCCCATGCCAGGGAGAGCAAGCAAGGCTGACTGGGCAGACAAAGAAGGTGAAAGAGGCAGGGAGATTAGGCATCCTTAGAACACTGCAAGAATTCTTTAATATAAATTTGATTTTTTAGTAAGATTGACTTCTTGTGAGACATGTTTAATGGAAAGATTCTTCCCTTCTTTAAAGAAAAGAATCACATTTTCCAAGCAACGCTGCCTAGGAGCATGCTTGAGGTAATCCAGTCTATATTCAGACAGTGGTGATGTACTAAATAATTAAAGGAAGGAGAGCAGCATGTACTTTTGCAATGAGCATTTTTAAGCCCAGGAAATAATACAATAAGTTACCCAGTGGCATCTGGGTATATTCATGTTTCCTCTGTTCAAAAGTGAGTTGCAAAGTCTGTGGAAAATAGAGAGGCACTGGCGTTGGCTCACAAAATCATCAAATTCCCCCTTTTTCTTAGTCTCACAGAAGGAAATGATCTCTCTCTCTCTCTCTCTCTCTCTCTCTCTCACTTTCTCCCTCTCTCTATTGCTGCTGCTGCTGCTGCTGCTGCTGCTGCTGCTGCTGCTGCTGCTGCTGCTGCTGCTGCTATTGTGCACACTGGTGGTTCAACAGAAAAGAAAATTTCCTTTCTTAGCTTTTGGCAGGTTATTCTGGGAGACGTCACTGTCCGCAATTCTTTCTGGTCCTTCCGAGATTGAGTTGTCCCAAATTTATTTTTGGAAAGGCCACAGACGATTGTTTTTATTAGGGGACTGCAAAGCTTTGTAGTGGGATGCTTTGTATTTTATTTGTTTTCCTTCCCCTGCTCCAGCTGTTTTTGTTTTAACAGCATTGGAGAGAAGGTTAAAGTATTTGTGGCCTCCATTAACCTAGCCATATCTCAAGTCAGCAGAGCTAGAAAGCTGAATGGCTGGAACAGCCACATGCAGATCATCTGCCAAGATGGGTTCATCTCTGGTTTCATCCACCCTCATGAGAGTAAGTGATTGACATTGGGTTGATCTCAAGTTGAGTGAACACTTTGGAGCAGATAGCTGTCAGGGAAGCAGGTCACCTCCACTGTATGTATTATCTAAGTATCCAAGAACTCAGTAACGGCAGGGATGTCATTATGACATATGCCAACCTTTTACTTTCTATGTACAGTTGGGGAGCATGACTCCGCCAGGATACAGCCAGGTATCTAACACTGCCATACATGGTCTTGTGGGGTGAACTGGTAATAGCGGCTGTTTCTGAGGTATCTTAGTCTCCTTGGCTATAACTTATGAAAACAAAAACTCATTCCTGGTTCCATTCCCAGATATCCTGAGCTGCATGGTCTTGGGTGCAGCCTGGGTGCAGGATTTTGTCAAGCTCTCTAGACAAGTCTGAGGTGGCACCCAGGCTGCTGAGAATAGCTGTCTAAAGAAAAAAGATAATAATCTTTCAAGTGCTTATCGTATGCCAGGCATAGTACTAAGTACTTTCCTTGCATTAACCCATTTATTTCTCCAAATTTTCCTGTGACATAAGTTCATTTATCTCTAATTTTACAGGTAAAAACTGAGGTTTTAAGATCTGAGGTTGTCCACATAGAGTTTGATTCCCAGTCCATTTAACTCCAAAGCCTATTCTTTTCTACTCAACAACCTCCCTCTTGGATATACTCTCCAGATCCCTATTTGAGAGATCAGTCATTTACTTATTTATCTGCATGGGGACCTCCCCTGTCTTCTATGAAATAGATGGAAGAAAGATCAGAAATTATGATGGGCTTTCTGTGTTGCAAATACAATGTGGCTGCAATGCCCAGTTTCAATGGCACCTGAAATGGCTATCCCTCCATGAAAGGACAAGTGCTAAAAATTCCTTCTACTTTTATAAAACCCTCTTCAAGCAAGGATCTCAAAGCACAACATGATTAATAAAATCACCCATATCCTGTCTAGATGTGTAGCATTTTATATGTACAAATTCCTCTCTGCCCCCAGGCCCTCCAGGAGTAGGAGAATGTTTCTAATTTTAAGGAGTGAGCAATGGAGTAATTGAAAGGAGCTGTATGTTGGCCAACTCAAAAGACCTCAAAAGCATTTATAGTGACCCATATAAGAAAGCATGGTGACCACAAGTGTGTCATAATGGCTTGTAATCCATGCTGTGCTAAATGATTCAAAGATAGGGATGACAGGGCACGAATAAAACATTCAGTTCTTAAGAGTCAGCTACCCCTAGGATTGATATTCTGATCTATTCAATCAACTCTCCAAAGAATCTAGAAGCAGTAAAGTTATGACTTTAGCTAACAATTCAGTTACTTGGGCTAATCAAGGCAGAGGGGACAGACGGGGCCAATTAAGTAGCTAGGCAGCCCAATGATAGATGAATCATTAGGGGCAAGTGCAAAGATAATGCCACTGGGAAAAAGCAATTTAAGTCATTCATGCACTTCCAGGCCAGGAAATCCTTCTAGTCTTTTGACGGAGATCGTTTAGGATTCATCAGACCCAGCCTAATAAACTCATCTATTCATTGTGAAACTAACAATCAACAAAAAAGCTAAACGCACAGGATAGGCCATATGGAATACATTTTGGTGGCTGGGATGCATATCTGTGCCTTCATTTCATTCACTTTCTTTAAAACAAGTCTTATTCTTCCCCTCTTTTATTTTCCTGTCCAACTCCCCCTATTCATGCCCTCATCTCCCTAAACATGCAGTTTCAATATATGTATAATTTTTTAAAAAATAAAGACAAATATTCTCCTTCCTAATTTCTAGTTCGGTCCTTCATATAGGTGGCTTTCTGTATACACATTAGTTTCTAAGGAATGTTTTGGCATGTTACAAAACAGGTTTTCTTTAAGCACCAAGGAGGCCGAATCTATGCAAAAGAAAAAATACACACACACACACACACACACACACACACACACACACACACACACACACAGGGTTCTATATCTTTCTAAATTCTTTACTTGCATTGATGTTACAAATCTGGAATTTGAGGGGAGAAATCTCATCTTTAAAAAAAATAAAAGAATGTATGAGAAAATAAAAGCACATATAAAGTAAATCATACTTGCAACTACTTGTTTTTTTAAAAACAACAACAACAACAACAACAACAACAACAACAACAACAACAACAACAACAAAGTCTCAGCAAGGGACCTGAAAGTAAAGGTTATCAATAATGGCCATGTTGATAAATTCAATTAACACTATTTTGTCTTCTGATTTATCTGCTCCCTCTCCAATTACAGTTAGTCTCCTTTTAAGTTTATCCTCCTCTTCCCAACAATTAAGTGTTGGATTCTTCAATCCCCATACTTTTTTTCCCAATCTACCCATCCTTTCAGTCTCTTCATGCCCCATACTTGAACACATCTTGCCTGGTTCTCAGCCACTCTGTTCTACAAACCACATGAGCATTGTACCTGTTCTATTCCCTATGACTGAAACACCCTTTTCTGTGTTGGTTTTTTTTTTCTGCCAGATTAACATTTGTTTATCATTCAGATCTCAGCTCACTATCATTTACTGACTTCCTCAAACTCTATCCAATTTAATATGGCCTCTCATAACATCAAATTGCATTCTTTATAACACTCTTCAGAGTTACAATTTTATATCCATTTATGTGATTATGATTAATATCTATCTTCTCCACTGAACTATATGCTGTTTCCGCTTTTTATTTCGTCTTTCTGTTTCTATTGACTGACCTGCCTACTTATCTTCTTCATGGTTTACCATAGCTTCTACTGACCAATGGCTTACTCTGTCTTAATGATTCTGACAATAAGTTTTCTCTCTATGACTCACAATATCTAGTCCTACCACCAATTGTTGGTTCCCTCTAAATTTTTCACTTTCACACTTTACCAGTAAGAGGATCTTATTGGTTTAAATCATACTTATTTCTCTTTGACAAAGTTTCTGTGATAGATCAATTCATGACTCCTTGGTCAACACCCAGATGGACTGCCTTTGAGTCAAGGGTGACCTTCATTTATTAGCTATGGCCAGCATTCTAGGAGTAAGAGGTCATTAAGTACAATAATCCAGATGATTTTTCTATTACAAACTGCTTCCTCAGAGCTTGCAGACTTTGGAAGGAATCTTCCTTGAGAACTTGGATTAGGTGAAAGGTAATAACAGAAAAGAGGTAGAGACAATTGAAGTGTTCAACATCTTCCTCCTTGATTGGTTCCATGCAACTGAATCTCCATTTTTTGGAATATATTGTTAACACATTTATAATGTCACAGGAGTCAAGTAATTTTGAGCCTGATGAGCAAAGAAAAATTTTCAAAGGAAGATCTGAAATATTTTGAGAGTGATAGAGCCTAGTTTAAAATGTCCGATGTTTGATAAGTGACCTTTGGAGGACTGCCTACATCTGATTCAGCCTTACTTCTCAGGAATAGCTTTTCAGGTTTCTTACCCAAAGTGAAGGGGATCACTAGTCCCTCTCTCTGGTAGCTCCAGACTCTAGTCTTTGATTTCTCATCCTATCCTTCACAACATGAGTCTGTCTAAAGCTTGCTAAGTCCTCAACTCTCAATTGCCACTACTACAAAAAATTGGTATAGCAATAATCTTAACAGCTGGCAGAGGTAAATTTTATTGAGAAGAGATGGTCACCATCCATTTTCTGGGTAAACATCATATATTGCTGCTATTGGGAAGAGCACCATAATAATACATTATCTAGAACCCAATTAACAGAGATCAAATTCTGGCTCTACTACCTACAAACAGTGGGAGCTTGGATAAATTATTTGGCTCTTTCTCATGTATAAAATGAGTTACAATATCTATGACAACACAGTAGTTATGAAAACTAAAAAAATTATTAAATGTCAAGTGCTTATAACAGTGGTGACAGACATTACATATTTGTGAGCTACAACTGTTATTGTTGTTTATATTATTATTGTCTTTTAGAGGTAACTTTATTCAATTAGTGACCACTTGTATTACTAAGACATATTTGGTTATAGGTTATAGAGATTCAGCTCAAAGTAACTTAAGTAAGAAGAAATGTATTGGTTCACACAATAGGGCCAGTCCAAAGGATAGACTCACTTAGACATGGCTAGATGCAAGAGTTCCAATGATGCCATCAGGACTCATAGTGTCTTGTGCCTTGGCTTTCTTCTGGGTCAACATCATGCTCAAGCAGGTTGTCTCCCTATGGTGACAAACATGTAGCTTGAGAATGACTTCATTCTTACACTTCTTTCTCAGTAGATCTAAGAGACTGATCGACCTAGGTTGTGTTACATCACTGAACCAATAATCAGGGGGATGGAATATTCCAATTAGCCAGGTCTTCATCACATGCTACCCTCATAGCAAAAAGGAAAAGCTGGGTGAACTCTGCCTAAACATCATGATCTCCTAGAGGAAGGCTGCTGAGGAGGAAGTGCCGTTTCTTAACCCACTCTCAAGGCACAATCTGGGGCCATTTCTCCAAAAAGGAACTAGAGAACATGTTTACTGGACTCTTTACTCATTTTCCATCTGGAGAGTTACAGACAGTGAGGAATGATGCTCAAAATATTGAATAACTGGTAGATCGAGAGCTCTAATCAGCTTGAATGAACACCTGATCAATCAGAATGGAGGTCATCAGTACCAGCACATTCCTACTGAATAGTAACTTCATTTCAAATGCAAACATTGGACTTATTTCAAGGAGACTTAACTACCCAATCTTATTCAACTTTCCTTAGAGAGCAAAAACTCTCTAGTTGTGGCAAATTTTCTTACTTCCCTGATTAGAGGCAGGACTAGAAAAGGCAGATGTATTCAGAACTCTTTGAGCTCTTTAATTCCATTTTTCATCTCGCATGTGTAGCGTCACCACCAGGACACATGCTGAGGATGGAGAATAAGGTATTGAGCCAAAGTGCCAATAATCTAGAAATGGACACATGTACCTTGGCTTGACCTTCTCTTTGGGGTCAACTCTATCATTTTTTTCTGCTTGTGGAAAATAGAAGTCCCTCTCTTCCCTTCCCTCTATTACTCTACCACCATTAGACACCTCACTAAATAGTCCTGGTCTCTGTTGGACCTATCTTGTCTGGGGATATGCTACCCTTTCAAATTCAGACTGGACGATATGTTATTTAACTAGGACTTAAATGAGGGACCAGCTCACCTTGCTAAAAAGCTTCCATGAACAGCTGACTTGTTTTTAAAGCAATTAGTGCAGCATTCATATACAACAGGCACCTAGTAAATGATAGTCCATCTCATTCTGTTTTGCTAGACACCCTCCACTTCTCCCACCTCTTTCTGGTCCTATTGCCCAGCCTGCCTTTAGTTGCTGTCTGTACCTGGCAGCATCATCTCCCTTGGGTCCTGCCTTCCAGACTCAGGGCAGTTCCCAGGCATCAGTACCCACACCTGCTCACCAGAAGATTTTTCCCCACCCTACTGCCACCTCCTCCCAGCTAATGTTGCAGGCCTGCACAGAGACTTAGAAATGCTTGTCAAATCAATATGACCTTTGCTCACTCTTCCTGGTGGGAATTGACGGATTTCATGCCTGTCTTTTTTCAGGATTGCAGAGAGTACAGCAACTTGCAAAAAACACAAGATACTTCCGACAGAGACTGAATGAAATGGGATTCATTGTCTATGGCAATGAGGAATCTCCTGTTATTCCCCTGCTTCTTTACATGCCTAGTAAAGTAGCGTGAGTATCCAATGGACTCTTAGAATAACATCTGAGCCTCCAGGTGATATGACTAAGAAGGCATTCTTGACACTATGAGCTTCTTTCAGCACAGACATTGATTGTGCACTTTGAAAAGAGTGCCAAGTTCAGAATTCAACTTCCCAGAAGCCCTTTCCAGCCCATCAGCCAAGCTGTTTTACAGGTCTTATAAGAAGGCAACCAGGTACTAAGGCCCACCATTTTGCAGCTCTGTGAATTTAGAGGAGTCACTATTCTAAGCCTCAACTGCAAAGTAAGAATGATCCTGTGCTTCTACTTGCCCTTAGATCTTTCTCATAGAGAACTTCTGAAGACTAATTCTCCCCACATTTAAAAATCAACATTACTAGGCTCTGTGCTTTCTCCCATTAAACTCTTATGGCCATCCTAAGAAGAAGGTAATTTCACTTTAAGGGTTGGGAAACTGAGGCTGAGAGCAGTTAAATAGCTTGCTCAGACTCATACTTTTCAAGCAGTAGTAAACCAAGAGGCCAACCCAAACTTAGGATTGCCCCAAACCTCATGCCACTAACACCAAATTTTAGTGTCCGTCCTGTGAGCTTATTTGGGGTTGTTTTCCACTGATCACAACTCTGAAATTGAGCATTCGTAGTAACTGCATAAAGAGAAAATGACTTTTTTCAGTATGTCGTAGACAATTTTGTACATAAGTCATTCTCCAACTTGCTAGAGACTAATTACCTCTGTAATTAAAAAGAATTTAAAGTCTTTCATAAACATAAAATATTTATATGTGTTCCTGACCAAGTGCATGGTGGAAAGTAATATTCAACATACATTTATCAGATTCTAAAGATCCTTACTCTCTTTTAACGTAAACCCATTGTCGGAACTTTCTGTTTGGCTCTCTAACAGTCTGAGTAGTCTGGCAGAGTACTGGAGGTATAGAAAAGAGATTCCAGGGCTATTAGTTGAGGACTCATGATGGAAAAGAGTGAGTTATAAGTTCCCACAAGATTGATTCTTCAAAGTACGCTCTTGTGTCATTTCACCACAACAAAACCTCAAGCAGTTAAAACATACATGTGAGTGGTTTATTGTGCCACAGCTTCACTGCCACTCAGACCTTTGTTCACAAATCTGAGTCAGGAGGTTAATGCCTAAAATGGTCACAAAGACAATGTAATACAAAAATGTCACATTGGATATTGATCCATGCTAACGGCAAAAAGCGGTGACAATGATGGTTCAAAGTAACAGATAACCCCAAACCCTTTACTATCTGATTTTGGAAGGCACAAAAAAAGGCCTACATTTATTCAAAGTAGTTGGGCAACTCATGTGTCCTGGAAGAAAGACACCACACTTAGCTCATGTCGGTCTAATATTTTATCATTGGCTCATATAAAGACACCAAATATCAACTCGTTTTATTTTTATGAGTGAGATACACAACACTGGTTGGTAGCAATAAGGGACATTCTGGATATTTCTGACCTTAATAATGTAAGCTGGAATTAGAATCTCAAAAGATTGGCAAAATGAATCAATCCAATGAGGAGTCCATGAAGAGTAAAAACTAAAACATTTAAATTCAAGAATTCAACTATACAATAACAGAATGAAAGCAGGAGTTCCTCTGTTCCCTTATGTGCCAGGAGCCCAGCTAATGTGAAAAACAAAAATAGAACTGAGAGAGAACTTTATGTAAAAGTTGTGCTTTACAGTGTAGTGAGATGTTTAGAATGAAAAAGAATTTTGACTCTGCCTCTTTCTAACTGGGGATATTTGACAAGTTACCCAACCTTCTGACTCCCGAGTTTTCTTATTTTAAAAATGGTATACAATAGCGATTATTTCATGAGGTCATTATGAAGATTAGACAAGATGAGGTCTACCAACATTCTATGTGTTGCCTCCTATATAGGACATATGCAATGTCAGCTGTTATTACTAATAACATTGATAATATCCATAAAGGACAATATAGTATTTGTTGTATTATATGCACTCAATTAGTAGTAGTCATTATTATTGCTACTACTTCTACCTCCATCATGATTATTATTATTTTCAACAAAGTGCAAGATTGAGTCACCAGGGTTACATGGCTCTCTAAAATGATTATTACAATTTTTAGTTGCATTAGTGAAAATAGAATTTCCAGGGAAATAATAAGTAAAGATCCTATTGTACTCTGCATCAATTATGCTATATTGGACACTGGAGGATATATCAAACTAGTGCCTTCTAAATTAAGACTTTTTTAAGGTTCAGCTAACATTGCTAAATGCTGATTATATGATACTTAAGGCTCTTAGACCCAGTGATTATCCATTGAGGGTAGGATGCTTTGCCCTAGCTTACAAATGAGGACATCAAGACCCACAAAAGTTAAACAACTTTCTAAGAGTCACTTAGATTATAGGTAATAGAGCCCAGAATCAAAGCCAGTTCCATTTACCTCCTAAACCAGAGCTCTTTTCAGTGCTCAGCACACCCTCTCAAGCTTTAGTCCATAGGGGGAAAAATACACATCTCATTAAAGCAACTTAGGGTTTAAGTGTAAACCTCTTTAATGTCATCTTTGGTGAATTCAAAGGCATCAATCACTACAATGGGAAAACAATGTAATTGTTTGTGTTGTCTAATAAAATTTAGAACAGGTTAGTTGCAAAAGGTCATATCATCTATTGTTGGCAGGAGCTGCTGATAAGAGCTTGCCCTGCCAACTGGCCTTATTTCTTTCTCTGATATTTCTTCAATGAAAAGTTGATGTGTAAAGAAGCTTTTAAAACAGGGAGTTAATTATATAATCCAGTGTATGAGCACTTATTTTACTTTCTCATTTAAAAACCTTTGATTTTATTCAAGAAATGTGATTTCTCCACATTTCCATCTACCATAGAATGAAAATATAATTTCTAGCCAGTTGAACTTCTGAAAAAGAGTCCTGTTGCAACTCTACCACTGGAATCTTCTATAAAGTTTGGTGTAATGTGATTTCAAACATAAAATAAGCACTTAATCATCAACAATATATTGTATTTACTATTTGGTACAGGGCTTACATTTTCTTTTCATGGTCCTCTCATACACTCAGAAGATGATGAGACATGAGATGCAATAGTGCTGTATGCAACACAGTGCTAATATTTATTATTATTATTATTATTATTTATTATTATTATTATTCACATAGTTTAATTTCTTTCAGCCTATGCCAGTTCTAATTTCCTTTGGGTAGTACAAACTCAGAGACTCATTATATAAAATGTTCAGGGCAATTATATGCATTAACTGAAGGAGGCTAGGTTTAGTAGCATGAGTTTTAAGCTCAAAAGTGCTCCAGGGAGGCTTCAGATTAGCTTAATGAATAAACAGTCATATATTTTTCTCTACATTCTTTGGCAAAACTCACTTCCTCTGGTACAAAGAGAAACACACAGACAGTGAAAACGCTCCTTTGGAAGTCCCAATGACTGGCCTAAGATCATGGGTCAGGTGGTTTGTACTCTAGCCATAAAAGCACTTGCCTTGTTTCTCAGACAATTATGAGCTCTCATCCTGTGTAGTTCCGTGGGCAGCCTTCCATAGGGTGATCAAGAAAGAGAAAGAACAGCCTCTGTTTTCAAGCTTTCTTGGTTAGAAAGCTTCACCTCCTTATAGCATTCCCAGTCCAAATCAAAGGGAGAATCTCGCCTTACTCAAGCCAGGGGGCCAGAAAGGCTGTGCATTCGGAAGGTCTTGGCGATCTCCATCTCTTCACTTGAAAACCTGAGTTCTGCATGATGCAACCAAAAGGCAGACAGCTAAAGGGTGAGAGGAATGAATAAACAAGCAGCCTTGCTCTCCACGTCTGGTTCAAGAATTCTTCCTGAGTTATGACTGGAAGTTTTTGTGGTGCTGTCAGCTCCTGGCCTAAAATAAGACACCAGCAACCTCTTAATGCTAAGAACAGATCTGAGGCATTTACCTCATTTATGGGCAGAGACACTCAGTAATTAAAGTTTCCTGCAGGGAGCAACAGATCATAAGGAAGAAAGGTTCACTTGGGGGCACATCTTTTCGTCTGACATTGGCTCTTGACACAAGAAATTTACAGACTTTAAGAGCTTGATAGTCTAGAATTGTTACTGAGATTAGCTCTAAAACAAAAAGTGACTAGAAGCTGTTAAGAAATAGGAATCATAGTTTACAAAGATTTACCCTTCATTAAAGAACTTTGTAGCTATACGACTATATCCTATAGGCTGCATCTACCAGCTAGCCTCCATGTATCTGCACATTTCTTTCCTTTCTTTCTCCTGCCGCATTCCCCTTTCAAACAGTTAATGGATTTATTATCCCTGAACATACGTGGGTGTGTTCATTCACATAAAAAAAAATGAGGAGACCCTTGCTATTTTCTAGCTCTAGTTTGATGGAAAATAAAATCTTCGGCTCTGGAGTGAGAATATGGCTTGGGGTTGGCTCTTACAAACTTTGATCCCGGTCCTCAAATTATAGTCACTAAGTATAGCTTCTTAAAATTTCCACACTATATTATTGGTATTAAATTTTAAAGACATATAGATTTGAATTTGATATGTAGCTTTCTTTATGTAATTTCATTGTGCTAGCTGTTTGGTTTTTATTTGTAGGAACCCTGCAGAAAAAAGATTTAACATCAATGTAAACTTGTTAAGCCAGGGTCATATACATTGCATTTTCTACTTCAATGTCAAAGACTCAGTACCTGAGATTGTTTAATGAATGTGCCATGCCCCATAATATAAGCACTCAGTTTTACATGCCATCAGGTGACTGACTGCCTCTTTTCCTTGTGCACTGTATTTGACAGAAATTTAATAACTTTAATCATTTTCTATGTATTGTTATTAAAAAAGTCAAGTAGCCATATTCCTTTCTTTGCAGCATAATTTTGTCATCTCTTAGTTAACCTCCTTTTTTTGTCTTTAGGGCTTTTGCAAGGCATCTATTAAACAGAAAAATTGGGGTAGTTGTCGTTGGATTTCCAGCTACTCCCCTCGCAGAAGCTCGGGCACGAATCTGTCTTTCAGCAGCACATACCCAGGAGATGTTAGACACAGTGAGTACAGCACAGGCCAGTGGAATCTCCAATTCTAGTACCTTGGATTCTGAACACATTTTTTATTGAGATGGATTGGGTTTCCTCAGGTTTCTCTTGGGAGGTTTACGAAAACAACACTAATAAAATTTACTGCTAGAATGCCTATCATCAATAAATCAAAAAACAGCAAGTGTTGGCAAAGATGTGGTGAAAAGGGAACCCTCACACATTGTTGGTGGGATTGCATACTGGTACAGCTGCTATGGAAAACAGTATGGAGGTTTCTCAAAAAATTAAAAATGGATATACCCTTTCACCCAGCAATTGCACTTCTGGGTATTTATCCAAAGAAAATCAAAACAATAATTCATAAAGATCTATGCACTCCAATATTCACAGCAGCACAATTTACAATAGGCAAGATATGGAAGCAACCTGAATGCCCATCAACAGATGATTGGATAAAGAAGTTGTGGTTCATATATATAATGAAATATTATTCAGCCATAAAAAAAAAAAATTAAATCCCACCATTTGCAACAACATGGATAGACCTAGAGGTTATTATGCTGAGTGAAATAAGTCAGACAGAAAAGATAAATACCATATGATTTCACTTATATGTAGAATCTAAGGAACAAAAAGAACAAACTAATCAAAAACAGACTCACAAATATAGTGGACAATTTGATGACAGACAGAGGGGAGGGAGGTTGAGGAGGTCAGAGAATAGGGTAAAGGATTAAAGTACAAATTAGTAGTTGATAGTTGGGCATGAGGATGGAGAGCACAGCACAGGGAATGCATTTAGCATTAATATGTTGGCTAAAGGAGAGGGAGGGAGCAATTGCAGGAATCATTTATGAACAATATAGATGCCTAAACAAAATAATTAATTAATTGATTTAAAAAATCTCACTGCTATAAACAAAAGTATGCAACACTGCCCAACAATGTAATCAAATCAGTAGATACAAAAAAAAATCAGTTTAGTCAAGACTTGAATCAAGTCAGTGTTTTGATTTCATAGAAAATACTGACTGAGTAGCCAAATACTGTTCTGTTTACTGGCTCTTACATGCAAAGCTAATTTAATATGCTATTTCAGCATCAACTGCCTGCATACTGACATTTTTTATAACCAATTTTTATAGTCATAAAAAATATGACCCAAATAGGCAATACGTTGCCAAACCAAAAACAAAGACAGATCTATCCTATCAGCCATTTACATAAGGTGTAAATGACTTTAAAACCACATCTTATTGTCCTTTAACTTAAAACTTTATATGAATAAGTATTGTCAGAGAATTAAGCCATCCCAATCAGTTTGAGGTTGATGGAAATTTCTCATAATGTCAATACAATTTATCCAACAGTAGTGAGTGTCTCCTGTATGCAAAACCCTAGAATACAAGTCTAAGAGGAGATATTAATAAATAAGGAACTAATGATAATACCAAACAGAATAAATTCATCTGGGAAAAGAAATATAGACAACTGTAGGCACATGAAGGTGAGAATGAATATTATATATGAAATTATGTAAGTTCACCAATTATATATGAATAAGTTATTATACATAAAAGTGGGAATGACTCTGAAAAGGTCATTCCCCATTAGTCATTCACTCTAATATTAACAACTCTCATTTCACCTTTTTCAAAGCTTTAGACTTTAATATTGTCTTCCTCTTCATTTGACAGTTCAGAAAAGCAGGCTCAAAAGAGGTCAAAAAATTATGCCAAATAACATAAGACTAATGATATTATAGAAGTAAAAACTACACTTTGTACATTCTTGATCTTAGGTGTTTCATTTATAAAATTGAGCATACAGTTACCAGCCTGAATTAACAGAATTGAAACAGATGAGTTCTTGGTCCCTGGTGTGGTTTTAAAATCCATTATTCTATAGAACATAGAGATGAGTATTTTAAACTGGGAGAGGGGAAAGAGGTGAGGGGTTAGGCAGGGGTGGGGGAGCAGGCATGAGAGAGAGAAGAGGATGCTAATCTTCTCCCACAATGTTTTATTTTGCTATTGGCTGGGTTGATTTGTTGTGTCATAAAGACATAATGCAAATGTAACCCACAATCTTATCTTTTTCTTCCTCAAGGCTATCTATAAGTCATTAAATTTTAAAATAAAGCTAAAGGATAAACATGGGTCAGATGCTTTTATTCCTCTCCTTACACCCCCAAAATAAGTTAAACATTTAGATTAGCATCTAACATCTCTCGAGTGCTAGTTTATAAGCCACACCTTTATGATTTGGATCTTTCTTTCTTTTGTTAAACCAAAGAATCTGGCAAAAGAAGACTGTGGCTCTCTGTAAGGTACAGGAGAGCAGAGACACTTAACAAATTCAAAGATAACTCATGGAAGGCAATCTCTTTACAGGTTTTGGAAGCCTTGGATGAGATGGGAGATCTCCTGCAATTGAAATATTCCCGGCACAGGAAGTCAGCGCGCCCTGAACTCTATGATGAAACAAGTTTTGAACTTGATGATTAAATTTCCTGATTCTGAATAGAGCCTAAAGACTTTGCTAGAAAGACCTCTTTTCTTGCCTCAAAAAGAAATATAAATGGATTTTTTTCCCTTTCTAAGGATAATTTCAGTTTCTGAATCAGCTTAATTTAACTGAGGGAGATGTTGTTGTTTTTAACCTCTCCAACTCAGGACTGCAGAGACAAAATTATGATTTCAGATTTTAAGTTCTCCTCTCCCAAGTGTTCTGCTACAAATACACATGCATAAATACACACTTCTTAGGATGTTTTTAATAGCAAAGAGCCTGTGTTTTAGTTGCTACCATGCAGCTCTTTGGTTCAGACTCTTTTAGGATTTCCAACAAAACTGAGAGGGTTTTGATTTTTAATTCAGGGTTGTGTTTTTTATTTCAACTGCAGACATGGGTAAAAGTGGTGGGCAATAGCCGACCCTCTTGTTGCATGCATGAAAACACCAGCTAGAACCTGGTATCATGAGTTTTCCAGGCAGGAGTGTAAAGACATGTTGTTTCTACCATTTGCCACATTTGAACTTTTTCCAAGGACAAGTGTCACAAGCCATAGTTAGTGTTTCAAGGGAGAGAGCAGAATTGGCCAGCAGGAAATAGAGACGTCTTTGCTGGTCTTATACAGTTTTACAGCTGAACTTTTGAGGTTTGGAAAATTCAAGACTTTTGTTTCATAAAGAAGGGGACAGAAAGCAAGCACAAGCCAATTTTGGCCTAGACTAAAACCATAAAGTTATAACAACTTGAATATTTCGGTACCCTATGGAATGAATGTTCAGCATGCATAAACTTTATGACTTTAAGGAATGAATTGTCATTTTCCTATTGAATTTTAAGTAAATGGTGAGATTCAATTTCCTTGAGTTGACTCCCAAGACTACACCTGAAAAAAATGTATTGATTCAAAAAACATGAAAAATAAAATTCTACTCAACTTTTTCAAGACTGACACCCCCATTTAGGCCTATTAACATTAAATAGTACTGTCATCTGAACATGCATTTCATTTTAGTGCAAAGTGGGCTTGCACACTATTGGCAATTAACTATAATTTACTTCAGTTCTATCTGTCTGTCTATATGTCTCTCTATTTCTCTCCTCCTTTCTCTCTCTCTCTCTCCCCTTTCTCTCTCTCTCCCCTCCCTTCTCTCTCTTTTCCTTCTCTCCCCCTGTCTCTGTCTCTCTCTGTGTCTCTCAGTCTTTCTCTGTTTTTGTATCTCTCCCTCCCCTTCTCTCTCTCTCTCCCTCTCTCTTTCTCTCTCTCTTACTCCTCTCTCTCTCTTTCTCTCTCACTCTCTCTCACTTGATGTGAACACAAACTTCCCTGGAATAAGTACTCCCTTGCTAACTGGATCTAGTTGGTATGGAAAAAGCCAGGGGGAAAACCTTATCTTTAACAAGCTCGCAGATGGTGCCCAGATTTGGAAACTCTAAAGAGCAGTGGTGACCTTTCAGCAAAGCTTCTGTAACAATTTGAATGAGTTACAGAACATTCCACTCCATCAAATGACACTATAAACAAATCACTTCAAGAGAGGTTTGACTTTGTGTGACACAGATGGACCCAAGCTTTCATGCTGTGCACTGAGATAGAAATGAACCTCTAAGCACCAGTGTTGGATGAAACAATATGCCTTGATACTTAAGGCTTATTAAAAGATAAAGGTGATCTGCATGGAAAGTTTTGATGGGGAAATTATAACCCCCAGTAAGTATAACAGCTTAAGAGTGGATCATGAACGTTTTTAAGTACTATAAAATTCCTCATGAATGTTTTTAAGCACCATTAGCAGAAGAGGAGAGAAAGTGTGTTCTGAAAATGCAGGTGCCCTATCCAATGACTGATTTTGATAAGTAAATTCCAATTATTCTCAATAAACTGGTAGAGCATTAGTTATGTGTAAATGTGCAAAGAAAAAGAAAACAAAGTAAATCTTTTCTCTTGAAAACGTGCATTTAAATGAAATTGACCCCAATTAATTGTCCAGAATGTGTGAATGTCTTCAGTCCTGTAAAAGAAACAGGAGACAAAGAGGGCAGTGGACATCTGGGACTTCCATAAGGTACAGCAGGCAACAAGATCCCCTTCCATTCTGAATGTCTGTGATCTTCATACCCACGATTTGAGTTTTAAGGATCTAGGGGGTGTCTTCATGAGCAGGAATGCCTATTATTATTACTTTTATGGAGGATCTTGAGTCTAGCTTACAATAGGAAACTAATTACTTACACATCTGGCATGGGAAGAACAGAAGGCAGTTTATTACTTTCTTGTGTACCTGGTAAAAAGACCCATCTCTGTCCAAGAGCCTATGTTGAATATACATTTGTGAGAACAACTATAATCCAAGTGGTATGCTTCCTGAGCACATAAGAAGAGATCTAGCTCCCACTGGGCTAATAATATAATGATATGTATGTCATATGGAATGAGGTTGATTAAGAAAGTCATTGTTTATTCTTTTCTACTCCTTCAAAATCTTTAATCTCTGATTATTTATTTATTCCAACAATAACTCTTGAATAGGGTGAAAGTCTTAACAGTTCTTCAAACATGCAATGCTCTTCTGTATTTTTCTTCAGTGGTAACAAATATAAGTGGTTTACTCTGATTTAAAAGCTCTGACTATGAAACTTTAATTCTTAAATATATATATTTTTTGTTTTCAGCAATAATAACAACTGCTTCTTCAACTTATCTGGTGATTTCTTGGCAATTCATCTTGGTCTCAGTAAGAACAACATATTTGAAGTCTGTTTTCAGAACACCCTATGCAATTGTGCAATGTTTAGAAATTAAAAGGAGTCTATATTTTAAATGTTTCTAAGCAATTATTGTGGGACATTGTCTTACAGTGTTGTAATGTGCATATGCATGTGTGTGTGTGTGTGTCTGTGTGTGTGTTCCACGGAAAAGTTTGAGGTGACTAATTTTATGCTGCTTGTGAAATGTTAGTTTCTTTAATAAATCACCAAAATTGATATTAAGAACAATTGATGGTTTTGTAATGATTTAGTTTGGGTTATCCTAAAAAATGACTGAATTAGAGATTTTCATTTAAGAATTTTATTGAGGAAAATTGGCAAGGGTGGCTGGCACTGACTTGCAATATATCACAAGAACCAATTGTGCTCATCTCTTCCCAATTCTTTATTCAATGACATCACACTGATAGCTTAAAATTGGCCATATTGGGAATATTTACACCATGGAAAGTGACAAACAATACAAATTAAGGATTTGGAGAGACAGCTGTTAAACAGTTACCAGCACACTGCTGAGACCACACAATGGTACAATATTTGGGTTGGAGTGAGGGAACAGGATTGGAAAAAGAAATTGAACAGTGATGTCACTATAACAACGAATTTAGTCAATCCCATGGGGAGCTATGCAATGATATTGTCCTTTAGAGTTATTCCAAAATGAGGCAAAGGAGACTTTATGTTCTCCTCGCTATCAGCTAGTCACAGGATACAAGCTACCAGTGTAGAAGTATGGGGAAGGGTGTTACCATGACAAAACTATTTAGTTGAGGGCAATTCTTGGGGAGGAACTCACCTTTGAGCTGACAGCAGTCTAACTTCTAAAAAAATATTTCTAATCCATCCTCTTTTTAAAAAAGTTTTATTAAGGAAAATTTTAAATATAGTAAAATATAGAATCGTATAATGAACCCACATGCACCTATCACCAGCTTCAAATATTATCAATTCATGGTCAGTCTTTTTACCTAATCTCCCCACCCACTTCATTTCCACTCCCACTGGATTACTTTGAAACAAGCTCAGAAATCATGATTTCATCAATAAATATTTCACTGAACTTCTCTAAAAGGTTGAGATGTCTTAACTTGTTCCTTAATTTGTTTCAACCTCATGAAATGATAAGTCTTTGGGATAACAAAGGCATTAAAATGAGTGAAACATTAACCTTTTTTTTTCTATCTCATACCCTGCAAACAAATCTCCTGGATCAAGACTAGGAATTATTTCTAAAGTAAGTATGTGGTATCTTAAAATATAATGAACCAATTAGTTTTGGACACTAATCATTTGTCAGACACTATACTAAGAACTCTGAGATACTCTATCTTCTGGAGAATCTCAGAAAGATTAATATCAAAATTATCCTGGAAAGCAACCATGTTGAATATGTCATGGGATTAGCAAAGCATAAAGAAAACTCCCAGGACTCTGACAGGACATTGTTTTTTCTGTTAATTCCCTCTTTCTTATCAAATTAAATGTCTACAAAAATTATTTCAGGTAATCTTTATATATTAACAGGGGTAATTCAAGCAAGAATAAGAGAACAAGTGAGACAAGCTTACCAGTTGAGAAAAGGCTGATGTTTGTGACAGTTAGGGTATAAGGTTGAATTTGTCACTTATTTTTGTGCATCCCTTGGTTCAAATGAGAAGCTTAAATCTGATGGTTACAAGTCAACTGCTCTGAAAAGTTATCACAGATACAACTCAATAAAATACCCAACATCAGGAAGTCAGAGTAGAAGCAAGAGGGAATTTTTATTTTTAATGTGGCATAAAACAGTGCTCTCTTTTATTCAGCCCAGATGCTAATTTTTATATCAAAAAAAATATTGATTGAAGGGGCTAGTGATTTTGGCCCTCACCCAAGTTTATTCAGGATCTTTCTTAATTAGGTTTGGGTCTGCTGCAATGCCCATAGTCAGGGTTAGGTCTGGCTCCAATCACCACATCATGCTCTCTACTTCATCACTGTCCAAGGAATATGGCAAGGAAATTGCTGCTTCTTTGTTTCTCCAACCTATAAGTATGTTTTCCTTCCAGATTTGAAGCATACATGGAACAAATGTGTAAGGAAGACCAAAAGAAGTGTAATGGCTTCACTAGCCTACAACCTGACCATGATCCCCAGCATGAATAAGGTTCTCTGTGTGAAAAATGAATGGGTAGCATATGAGATCATGGAAAAAGATCTTGGCATCTTTTGAATGAAAATTTTTCACCAGGCTGATGCATTCAATCAGTCTATGAGTTTTTTAAAAGGGTAAAAATAATGCCTTTTGCCAACAATACATAATTTCCTAATAATGTATCTATTTTGTAAATAATTACAGTTAAGTCAAGCAACTATTTTAATAGTATCCATACCAATTTTATATACTTTTACCAGTCTTTTAAAAAGTCTCTGAACACATAAGGCATCAATAAATCAGGTCACATATTATAGACACCTATGACAAAATGCATTTTTCATTATATATAAAATAGTATGTTAATATTTAAAGATGTAATTTAGTCTCTCTAAAATATTTTCAACTAAATATTTGTGAAGAGTTTTTAACTCAAAAAATACTTAGATGAAACTTCAAAATATGTATGTGTAAGATATTCTATTATTAAGACAACTCTAAGAGAAATCAACTAAATGCTAAAGATTTCCTGTAGAGATAAGTCTTTAAGTTCCATAGATAGTCAATGTTATAGGCACATTGTATAAAAAAATTAAAATATTCTATTAAAGTGGATTTATATCTAATAATATGAACACTGACTTTTTTGAAAATTACCTTGTTTTTTTACTGTGCATTTATTATTTATAATAGCCAAATAGAGAAGAAACATTCCAGCTAGTCAAATTACTCAACATGGACCTCAATTGTGGATAAGAATGAAAGTTTAGGGATGACTAGATATTTGAGGAAAACCAGCAACACCAAAATGAGTGGGTAAGATGAAAAAAGAAAAACTTTCACCAACAGAAGGAGACAATCATTGAAAAGAGAACTTTTAAAATATTCTAATTATTATTCCTGTTTGTCAATTTTATTTTATGAAGATATCACATTCACAGAACAATAAAAGGTTGATATGATAGGAACCAGAGTTTATAAAAGTTTTAAACATTTAATATTTAAATGTTTAATGAAAATAAATAAAAAGCAAAGAGTAAAAATTATTAAATCTTTCTCAAAATATTAAGCAAAGGGCAAAAATTAAAAACATTACAGAAAATTTAAGATATGACAGAAATATACAGGAGGACCAATATTTATGATAAAAAGTTGAGAAAGAAGAAATTAGAAAAATCAAAGCCAGGAAAAAAATCAAAGAAATAATGAAAGAACTATTTCCTGAGTCATAAAAAAAAAAAAGGTGGGCATGGTCCAATAAGTGATGAGTTTAATAATAAAAATAAGTTTTTCTTTTTTAAAAATTATTTTTTAATTATAGTTGACATTCAATATTATGTTAGTTTCAGGTAGCTCATTATGATTCAGTATAGCAGTTAGATATTTACATAACTTACAAAGTGATCCCCCTGATAAGTCTAATACCCACTGGCACCATACATAGTTATTATTCACTACATTCCTTATGTTGTACTTTAAATCCCTGTGACTGTCTTGTAACTGCCAGTTTGTAGTTCTTAATCTCTTCACCTTAAAAATAGATTTTTACCTAAAAACATCTTCATGAAATTTTGCTACACCAAAGATAAAGAGAACTAAAATATTTCCAGCTGGGAAAAAAAATTCTCACCTATAAAAGTAAAAGTAAAATTTTATTTCTGAATATTATGAATGTGTGCCCCATCAAATTTATTCCAGTTTTCAACTTCCCCAATCTGTGCCAATGCTGAACATTACATTTTTATAATCTATATTGATCTGATAGAGAAGAAAACAGATTTTAATTAATATCTAATTTGCACTTATTAGTGAAGCATGTTTTTATGTGGACATTGGCTGTTGTATTGGTCTTTTGCACATTTTTTGTTTATATCCCCTGCCACATTTTCTATCATGAATGTCTCATTAGCATTACTGGATGCTAGAAGTCAATTAAGCAATGCCTTCAAAGTTAGAGGGAAAATAGTTTTTAATCTAAAATCTTATATCCAAAATATCTGCCTAATCAAGGAAGGATGAAGTGTGGACACTTTCCTTTTTTACATGAAAAATTTAGAAAGTTTATTTCCTCAGTACCCTTTCTTTTAAAATAATTACTTGACCAATACTCCAATAAACACATCTAAACAAAAGGAAGACATGGCATCAGAAAAAAAGCAGAATTGATCCAGGAGTGCAATGAAAATAAATCCCAGAATGATAATTTATTAGTTAAAGTGATTAAACTTTCACAACAAAAGGTAAAGGGCTGTTTTTTGCTATATAGAAGTCAAAATTAGTGTCTGTGGATAGTAATATGCACCCTCCTCCACATGGTGTTTCAAGGACCCAGGCTCTTTTTATGCCTGTAGCTCCACTAAACCATAGAACTTTGCCACTTCATGTTTTTGAGGCCATAGATTCCAATTTGTAAGAAAGAAAAAGTGAGTATAGACGAGACCCAACTCTTATTCCTGTCTGATGATTGACTTAACTCTGACTCTTTGAACATGTTCTGAGGAGGAAGCAGGCCTTGATTCCACAATCCATAAAAGTATCCATAGATTTAGAAGCAGAATTGCTGCAGATAATAATCTGATATCTCATTTCCTAGAGATCTTCCCCCAACATGAACTACATTTACTCCCATCACATAGAAGAGACCTTGTTAGCTCTATCATATTCCAATTATGCAGCCCAGAGTCATGATCCCACAGCTGGCTGGTCAGCAAGTTAGACCAGTCTCTTATCCTGTATCTCATTCTCATCACCTTATCTCATGTGGAAGCATTTACCTAGTTCCTCAAAAAAGACATGTGTAAGGTGGCTTTCAGATCTGAATGCTCTCATCTAAGGCACCTTTGAAAAGGCTGGGCTGGGCCAGACTGGAGGTGGGGCACCACTGGGGTGAGTGTCCATTCATGTGCAATTCTCAAGCAGTGGGAACTCTGTGTTGGCCAACAAAAATTTTGGACATGCTAAGTCTAATCTATATGCTCCTCAGGATATGAAAAAAAGGTGATAGGTTTCTCACCTCTGTGATGTTCACTCTTTCTCTCAAATTGTCACACTTCACATCAAGGACCCTCCTGGGTTTCATTAGTGATAGGGAAACCTAGCCAACTGGTGATTAGTGTAGATTTGTTTGAGGTTGGCTCTTTAAAAATTCCACTTTCACAGGATAATAGCCTGGGGTGACATGCTGGGAAAAAAAAGGAAATACAGTACACTTTATAGCTTGTTTATCCATTGGCATCTTCCCTGGTGGATGTTCCTAAACTCTCTTCCCTCCTGGATTATGACCTTTCAGGATTTTGCAGCTTGTTCAAAGCTACTCTTCAGTGACTGTTTAGGGACTAGGAGAGAGAGCCATTAAAAATAACAGTATGCACAGCAATTCATTCTAGCCCAATCACCATATAGTGGCTTTCTTCATTTCACCATTCAGTCTTAAATATGAATATATGTGAGTGATGTGAAAATAGAAGTTATACATATATAGATATATATAGATGTAGACATATATAAAATAGAAGTTATATATATAGTGGGTACTCACCTTGCAAAAGTAAGAATTTGAAGCCATGCTTTTAGAAAACCCTTGTTCATTAGAATTCCATAAACATTCATGTTCAGGTTCTTTTGATTTATACTTCCAAAGTTCATGATAAGACAGATGTTCTATTAAAAGGGAAAAGCAACAGAAACAAGTCTACCAGTGAGTTTCACACTTTAAAACTTGCTTTTCTTTTTTCTTTTTTGCTTCTGAAAAAAATTAAAAGTTTTAATAAAGTAATGCTTAAAATTAAAGACAAGCAAATTGAACCAGATTTAGTAAACCAAAGAGCTAAGAAAATTTTAAAAAGATCTCCTGTTTTCATTATTGGGCTCTTGAATTATAAGATATTCCAATAAGGACAAATTGCTTTCAATATTGTTTATTATTTATCAAATTTAAATGTATGAGATACACTCAAAATGTACATGCTTTTTAAATTTGAAATTCTCCTCTGAGAATTTTCACTAGAGAAATACTTAAGAATTTTAATTGCTGGCAACAGTATAGTCTTAATAACAAGAAATCCTTTCATTGCAAAGTGAAAAAGTAGAGAAAATATAAGATCGTTTTAAATGCAGAGCTGAGCCTGCAAGAAAGTTAGAGGAATCCCAGGGATAAAAACAAAAAAAAAAAAAGGAATTTAAAATCTTAACCTGTAAGAGCTGATGGTCCAAAGTATATTTTCTGGTCTTAGTAACATAGAGGCTTGGATTTTACACTCATTTGGGAACAAGGATGAGAACTTAGTCCAGTGAGAACAATCTACCCAAAGGTCAGGAGAGATGACAATGATGTTTTCTGTCTCAATTCTAGATGAAGAAAAACAATTGGTCTACTCTGAAAATTTATAACCATAGAACTGGCCTCATGGGTTTGACATTTACATTCACACTAGAATTCCTATGTCAAGAAATTAACATAAACTGTTTTCTGAGCTGATAATACACACTCCATGCCTGGCAGAAACTATCAGAAAATCTCTCTGAAAGGACATATTCTTACTCCAGGATTCCCATTGAGTTTCCACAGAAGATGAGTTCAAAGTCCAAAATTACAAAACTCATGGGGAAATAATCCACTATGAGTGAGAGCAGTCGAAGTAAATATTGGAAACAATGACAATAGACATTCATGGATAAACAACACAAAAAATCATATTTAAGGATTAAAGATATAAAAAAGGAATAGAAAATCTGAGAAACGGGGGACAAATTTGGAAACTAGTACCTTTAGAAATGTCAGAATATAATCCTTGAAAATAAAATCTTAAACAATGGGTTAAACAGAAGCTTAGACATAGCTTAAGAGGATATTAGTGAACTGTAAGAAAAGTATTCAGAATGCAGCTCACAGAGATAAAGAGATAAGAAAAATGTAAAACAGAACTTCAGAATAAATTATGAATATCACAAAGTTTAAGCAACAAGGATCAGTGTATTGTTTGTAAAATTTAAATATTGGAAATAATAAAATGTTTAATTTTAATGTCTTATTTTTTAAGATTTTTATTTATGTTATGATTTATTTAAGTTTAATTAACTTAGGTTATATGATATAAAAATGTGTCTATTGGTATTCAAAGTATAAATATTTTTCTAAAACTAATTAAATATTTAAAACATGTATGTATAGAAATTTGTTTAAAAATCTAAAACTAACCAATTTTCTCGGGGTAAGAAATTTTCTCTCTCTCTCTCTCTCTCTCTCTCTCTCTCTCTCTCTCTCTCTGTGTGTGTGTGTGTGTGTGTGTGTGTGTGTGTGTGTAGATAGAGTAGCAGCATCAAGGAGGTGTTTGGAAGGGCTCCATTAGCTCCTCCATTATATCCAAGAGCCTTTTTTCAAATAATGATATGTTCTCAGTCTTTGAAAACTAGCCATCCCCTGCTTTCCCTGCCACCTGGACTACTACTTGCTCTAAGTTACCCAGTATAGAAATTCTAGAAAAGCCACTTGTTTGTTTCTTACTATAATATTTGAATACAGCATCACTACTTTAATGTTAAAGATTAAATAGACTAAGAGCAAATAATTTGGAATACACTGGAATACAGTGGCTTAAATCACCAAGCCACAAGTCTCTATACAGTTTGTCCAGCCCCAGGAGCCTCACTTTCTCTACTTTCCTAAATTGTCACCCTATATCAACATATATTGAGTAACAGATGTGTCCAGCCCTGAACTAGATATTGAAAAATGAAGGTAAAACCACTTCTGTTATCACTTGCAATGTGCTCATTCACAATAACAAGTGTTTATTGAATACCAGCTGAATTCACAGCACTGTTTAATAAAAGGAATTATGACATCCTTGGGCTCATTTTAAGCTCTGCATTCTAGTACTTTTTTGTAGCAGATGCTCTGTCTATGTCCTCTCAGCTCTCTCTGGGGATTAACTGTAGCTCCGTAGACATTTTCCAGCACACTGATAGCTTCACAAGGCAAGCACCTACATTCCTTTGCCTAAGTGTTTTCTCTGGACTGAGCAAACTCCAATTCACAAAAAGCAAAAGTTCATACTCCAATAGCACCCCTCTTCAGTGAGCAATGAGAGTTGGCAGATGAGCACTTCAACTTCTATGCCATATGAGATCATAATTTGAAGGTATGCTCTGTACAGAGTTCCAGCTCCCCACAGTGGTTATCAACTCTTTAGTGGTTATCTTTTCTTTTATTTCTTACCTACACTCTCTCTGTGCCTCTGAAATAATTTCCCAAATAAACTACTGACACAAATCCTTTTTCTCGAGTCTGCTATTGAGTGAACCAAAGCAAAAAGTCACCTCTTTCCCTTCTACCCACAAACATCTCATCTTAAGACCTATGGTCTCATTGGAGTCACAAGAACTTGCTCGGCCAACTATGACATTGTTATAACTGTCTCCAAAAAAACAAACATTAACCTTTCCATAGGATCACCTTGTCAAAGGAACCACCGGGCATATAGAAAGTGCCCAGTCTAGATGAGCTGAATCTTAGTTAACAAACAGACATGAGTAAGAAATAAATGCTTATAGTTAAAAGCCATTGAGCTGTCACACCAACAGATGGGAAGATCTATACACTTTAAATACTTGAATGGTAATAACTAAAGTCAAAGAAAAGCAAAAGATTGGAAAAGACATTTTTCCTCAAGTATAAAAGATAAAAATAATACAATATACCATGAATTTATGTAAAAAAATAATATCACAAAGAAACAATAAATAAAATAAATAAAATAAATAAATAAATAAATAAAAGACATAAGATAATAATTTTATATAAATAAATACAATAAAAAATATTGAATTTGGATAGCAATAAGGAGAAATACAAAATAAATCTTTAAAAAGGCATCATTTTTAATTTTCCATTTATTAAGTATGTGAATGATAGAAATTGAGTTTTGGAGAAACTAGTCCACTGCTCTTAAAACAAAGTCCAAGCATTCCACAATGATCACTAGGCCTCCCTTCCAGCACTATCCCCCAGCCTCCTACCCCTCCAGCTCCACTGCCATATTTCTTAAATGTTCTTGGCTTCTTTCTGCCTCAGGCACCACCCATACATTGTTCCTCCTGCCTGGAACTGCCCCTTTCTCCTCCTCCTCACCCCCACTTCCCAGCTCTTCACTGCTCCTTTCTCTCAGTTGACAGAATTCTATGCACTATGCATTGACAGGCAGAATCATTCAAATTATTTAAATTATTTTCTCTCCATTTATTAACTTTTGATTTGAGCACATTTAGTTGATTTCATGTAACTTGAGTATACATGGTTCAACTCTGCTTTGTTTCTTTATGACAATGAAAACTCCTTTAAAATTTAAGTACAGAATCCCATTTTATTGACCACATGCTAAGTCTTATATGACTTCCTCATAGATTATTATCTTATAAAATCATGGCAATAACTTTGCAAGGTAGCTGTAAATAAATTTATTTTATGGAAGATAAAAGTGAGACTCATGGAGGAGGTAAGGGCACTTGGAGTTGAGCTAACATGTCAATAGCCTGACAGTTGTTACTCTCCTTCCTACAACAAGAAATGGCTGAACAAATGGAAAACCGATTACTTTTCTTGGACCCATCAGAGAAGTCAGGTGGCAGGGCAAAGGCCTCTCAGAAATCTGGACAGACAGGTGTAGAAGCTGTTGGAGCCACAAAGTAGTTGATTTTATACATTAATCTTGATGAATGGCTGGAGGCTGAGTGTTGACTAGCATGAGACTGAGAATCTTGTGAGGGCCCTAGTTTTAAAGGGTGGGTGGGGGCCAAACTTTTGTGGAGTTTATCTCCAGAGACCCCACGTGGTGCTCACAATGAAGACCCAAGAAAGATTCTCTCCTGGCTCTAACTAAAGAGGGGAAGAATAATTCTTATAAAAGTATGTCCATAACATTTTCATAACAAAAGCCTACTTTCTAGGAAAAGAAACTAAGCAACAAAGCCTATATTATCTGAAGAAGGAGCATTTTTTTCATGCCAGTTCCCTCTAGCCTTCGTGTTTCATTTAATGGGGTATGGGAAACATAGTCAACAGGGGACAAGGTTCCAAGGAGATAGATTAGGAATGCTGCAGCCAGGGAATGAAGTAGAGGCCAGAGAGAAAATAACTATACTACCAGCAAAATACTTGTGAAGGTCACAGCTCAAAAATACAGGCTAACTAACACATTGAGATTTAACTAAAGGCTATAAAACATTCCCCATCCCCAACATAATATCACCACACTAATAGGAAGCCAACATAGACTGTTCTTGAGGGGAATATTTATGGAAACACAAAGTCAAGAAAAAAAAAAAAAGACAGCAGAGAAATCTTAAACTTCTTGCAAATCATAAAGTCAAACTCCTAACTGGATAAATACACAACATCACACTAAAGGCTTATTTACCTTAGTTCCTATTACCCAATAAAACATTCAAAATAAAAAACACAATCTAAAGAAACAAAGTAATTATTATAACTAGACTCAGATGTGACACAGATATTTTTGTTTAGAAATAAAAGAAAAAAACACTGTAGCATAAAGAATGACTTTAATGGGCTCATCAGTAGACTTGACATGATTGAGTAAATAATCAGCGAGCTCAAAGATAAGTCAATAGAAACTTCCTAGACCAGAACATCCAAACACTATAGGACAATTTTGAAAGGTATTACATATAAGTATTTGGACTAACAGAAGAAAAAGAAATGATGAAGCAGAAATACTTGAAGTAATAATGGCTGAGAAATTTTCAAAAATAATGATGGAGACTAAAACACCACAAATCCAGGAAGCTCATAGAATATCAAAATGATTTTAAAATAAAAAGCTTAGGCATATTATATTAAAACTGAAGAAAAATGCAATGAGAAAATATTAAACGAAGCTGGGGTTGAGGGTGGGGGAGCACCTTACCTACAGAAGAACAAGAAAAAGAATTAAACTGGACTTCTGATTAGAAACCATGCAAGCAAAAGAAGAGTGAAGTGAAATATTACAAGCATTAAAAGAAAAAAATACCACCAACCTAGCATTCTATGTCCAGTGAAATTATCTTTCAAAAAGTAAAGAGAAATAAAGATAACAAAAATTGAGAGAATTCATTGCCAGTAGACCTGCTCTAAAAAAAAATATTTTAAAAGGTCGGAAACTTGGATCTACATAAAGATCAGAAAAGTGTCAAAAAAGAAATAAGTAGAGGTAAAATAACATTTTATTTCTATTGTTCTTATATTGGTTTAAGTAACTTTTTAAAAGTAATAATAGTAACAATGTATTGCAGTGAGAATAGCATATGAATAAATGGTATAAATGACTGCAATGTCACAAGTATGGAAAAGATGAATTAGTAATATTCCATCAAAGGTACCTGGACTTTATGCGAAGTGTTATGTGTTATTTGAATGTGTACTTGGATTAGCTTAAAAATTTTTTTAATAAAAAGCAAATTAAAGGTGTACTTTAGAGAAAACACTAAAAAAATTTAAGTTTATTTGATATGCTAAGAGAGGAGATAAATTAAAGAAATTCTATAAGATTCTCAGTTAAAACCAGAGAATAAAGAAAAAGAGAAAAGGCAAAGAACAACACAACAAAAAGAAAACAATTACAAACATGACAGATATTAATCCAATAATATAAATAACCACTTTGTATTTAATTGATTTTTATTTTTCAATTACAGGTGATATTTAATATTATTTTATATTATTTTCAGGTATACAGTATAGTATTTAGACATTTATGTAATTTATAAAGGCTTCCCTGATAAATCTAGTACCACCTATTATAATAGTATTGACTGTATTCCCTATACTGTGCATTACATCCCCATGAGTATTTTGTAACTACCAAAGTGTACATCTTAATCCCTTTACCTTTGTCACCCAGCCCCTTCACCCCACCCCATCTGGCAATTACCAGTTTGCTTTCTGTATTGATGAGTCTGTTTCTATTTCATTTGTTAGTTTGTTAGTTTTGTTCTTTAGATTCACATATAAATGAAATTATATATTATTCTTTTTTATTCTGTCTGACTTATTTTTTTTAACATTAATACCCGCTAGATCTATTCACGGTAGTCACAAATGGTAAGATTTTATTATTTTTTATGGCCAAATAATATTCCATTGTATATATGTACCACATCTTTATCCAATCGTCTACTGATGGACACCTAAGTTGATTCCATCCATATCTTGGCTGTTGTAGATAGCACTGCAGTGAACATAAATGTGCATATGTCTTTTCAAATTATTATTTTGATTTCTTCAGATAAATGTCTAAAAGTGGAATTTCTGGGTCATGTTTTTAATTTTTCCAGGAAACTCCACATGGTTTCCCACAGTGGATGCACTAATTTGAAATTCCTTTTTTTCCACATCCTTCCCACAATTTGTCATTTGTTGATTTATTAATGATAGCCATTCTGACAAGTGTAAAGTGATATCTCATTGTGGTTTTAATTCACCTTTTTTCGATTAGTGACGTAGAGGATATTTTCATATATCTATTGGCCATCTGTATGTCCTCTTTGATGAACCATCTATTCAGGTCCTCTGCCCATTTTTGAATTGGACTGCTTGGTCTTTTGTTTGTTGGATTGTTTTCTTGGTGTTAAGTTGTATAAGTTCTTTATAAATTTTGGACATTAACTCCTTATCAGATGTATCATTGTCAAATATTTTCTCCCCATCAATAGGTTGTCTTTTCATTTTGTTGATGATTTTCTTTGCTGTACAAAACCTTTATAGTTTGATTTATTTTTTGTTTAATTTTTTTTCTTGCCTGAGGAGATATGTTCAAAAAATGTATTACTAAGAGCACTGTCAGAGAGTTTACTGCCTAGGTTTTCTTCTAGGAGTGTTATGGTTTCTGACCTTACATTTAAGTTTTTAGTCCATCTGAGTTTATTCTTGTATGTAATATAAGAAGTTTATCTAGTTTCATTTTTTTTCAACACCACCATTTATTGATATAGGCGATTTTTATCCCCATTGTATATTCTTGCATCCTTTGTTATAGATTAATTGACCATATAAGCCTATGCTTATATTCTGGGCTCTCTATTCTGCTCCATTGATCTACTATGTGTCTGTTTCCATGCCAGTATCATGCTATTTTTATTACTATAGCCTTGTAATTTAGTTTGATTTCAGGTAGTATGATACCTCCAATTTTGTTCTTTTTTCTCAAGATCTTCCTGGCTGTTTGGGATCTTTTATGGTTCCATATAAATTTTAGGATTATTTGGTCTATTTCTGTGAAAAATGTCATTGGTATTTTGATAGAAATTGCATTGAATCTATAGATTGCTTTGGGTAGTATGGATATTTTAACACTGTTAGCTCTTCCTATCCATGAGCCTCGTATATGTTTCTATTTGTTCATATCTCCAATACTTCTCTTCAGTGAGTTATAATTTTTCAAGTACAGGTCTTTCACTTCTTTGGTTAAATTCATTTCTAGGTATTTTTTCAATGCAATTGTAAATGAGATTGTTTTCTTAATTTCTTTTTTTAGTAGTTCATTATTGGTATATAAAAATGCAGCCAATTTTTTAGTATTAATTTTGTACTCTGCTCCTTTACTGAGTTCAATCATTAGTTTTAATAAAATTTTGGTGGAATCTTTAGGGTTCTCTATTTGTATATCATGTCATCTGCAAACAATGACAGTTTTACTTCTTCCTTTCCAATTTGGATGCCTTTTATTTCTTTATTTCTTTTTTTCTTGTCTGATTGCTGTGGCTAAGACTTCCAACACTATGCTGAATAAGAGTGATGAAAGCAGAAATTTTTTCTTGCTCCTAATCTTAATAAAATGCTTTTATATTTTCAAAATTGGTTATGATGTTAGCCATGGGTTTGCCACATATGGCCTTTATTATGTTGAGGTATGTTTGCTTTATTTCCACTTAGCTGAAAGGTTTTTTTCATAAATCAATGCTGGATTTTGTCAAACACTTTTTCTGCATTTATTGATACAAGCATAGGACTTTTATCCTTTATTTTGTTCATGTGGTGTATCATGTTAATTGATTTATGAATATCAAACAAACCTTGCATCCCAGGAATAAATGGTGCATGAACATTTTAACACATTGCTGAATTTGGTTTCCTAATATTTAGTTTAGGATGTTTGTATCTATATTCATCAATTATATCATCCTATAATTTTTTGTAACATCTTTGGCTTTGGAGTTAAGATGTTTCTGGCCTTATAAAATGAGCTTGGGAGCTTTCCCTTCTCTTGAATTTTTTGGAATAGTTTAAGAATAAGTGTGAATGTTTGGCAAAATTCACCTCTGGAGCCATCCAATCCAGTACTTTTTTTGTTAGAAATTTTTCAATTACTGATTTGATTTCATTAATAGTCTGATACAATTTTCTGTTTTTCTTAATTCAGTCTTAGAAGTTTGTATATTTCTAGGAATGTATCCATTTCTTCCAGATTATTCCACTTGTTTGTGGTATTTTCTTATTATTCTCTATACTTTTGTGATGTCAGTTGCAAATCCTCATTTTTCATTTCTAGTTTTATTTATTTCAGTTCTCTCTCTTTTTTCTTGATAACTTTAGTTAAATGTTTATCAGTTTTGTTTATCCTTTCAGAGAACCAGCTCTTGATTTTGTTGTTTATATTTTTAGACTCTTTTTATTTCTGTTCTGATCTTTATCATTTCTTTTCTTCTACTCACTTTGGGTTTTTCATGTTCTTTTTCTAAAACTTTTAGATGTAAAGTTAGATTGTTTATTTGAGATATTTTTGTTTGTTTTGTTTGTTTTGAGGTAATCCTGCATTGTTATAAATTTCCCTCTTAAGACTGTTTTTACTGTATATTATAGATTTGGAGTCATTTTGTTTTTACTTTCGTGCATCCCAAGGAATCCTTTAATTTCTCCCTTGATCTCATTGTTAACCCACTTATTGTTTAGTAGAATGTTACTTAGCCTGCATGTGTTCGAATTTTATGTTTTTATTTTTCGTGACTGATTTCTAGTTTCATACCACTGTAGTCAGAGAAGATACTTGATATGATTTCAATCTTCTGAAATTTATTGAGACTTGTTTTGTAACCTAACATGGTCTGTCCTAAAAAATGTTTTATGTACACTTGAAAAGAATGTACATTCTTCTGCTTTGGGGTGAAATGCTTTAAAAATATCAACTAAATTCACTTGGTCTAGTGTGCTGTTTTCTTATTGATTAAGGCTGCTGTTTTCTTATTGATTTTCTGTCTGGAACATCTATCCATTGGTGCAATGGAGTATCAAAGTTCCCTGCTATGACTGTATTCCTGTCAAGCTCTCCCTTTTGTTGGTAAATATCTGCTTTATATGTTTAGGTGCTCCTATCATGGATGCATAAATATTTACTAAGGTTATATCCCCTTGTTGGATTGATCCCTTTATCATTATGTAATGTCCTTCTTTGGCTCTTATTATAACCTTTCTTTTAAAATTTATTTCTTCTAAGTATTGCTACAGCAGCTTTTCTTTTCTTTTTCATTTATACAAAATATATTTTTTTATCCCTTTACTTTCAGCCTGTATGAATCTTTTGATCTGAAGTGTGTCTCTTGCAGACAGCATACATATGGGTCTTCTTTTCTTATTCATTTTGCTACCTTATGTCTTTTGATTGGAGCTCCTAATTCATTTACATTTAAAGTGATTATTGGTAGGTACAAAATTATTGCCACTTTGTTATTCATATTTATGTTATTTTTCTCCCCATTCTTCTTCTTAAAGAGGTCCTTTTAACATTTGTTGTAATATTGGCTTGGTGGTAATGAATTTCTTTAGCTTTTTTCTGTCTGAGAGGCTCTTTATTTCATCTTTATATTTAATTGATGGCCTTTCTGAGCAGAGTAGTCTTGGTTGTAGGTTCTTATTTTTCATCAATTTGACTATTTCAAAGTGTCAATCCCTCTGGCCTGCAAAGTTTCTGTTGAGAAGTTAGTTGACAGTCTTATGAGAGCTCCCTCATCAGTAACTAGTTGTCTTTCTTTTGCTGCTTTTAGAGTTCTTTCTTTGTCTTTAACTTTTTTTTTTTATTTTAATTATGATGTGTCTTGATGTGGACCTGTTTGGGTTCATCTTCTTTTGGTACTCTCTGGACTTCAACTTCTTTTTTTCTAGGAAATAATCACTCTAAATGTGAATGGTCTAAATATAATTAAGTAGAAGAGCCTAGCTATGCTTCCAAGATGACCTGAGTCCACAATAGAGACTCTTTCTGCTTAACTTCAGTGTTCTACTCAACTCAATTGAGTGTTTATTTTTTAAAAAGGACTCAGTCACTGGTGTGTTTGATATATGAATACCTGCTGGTTAAGTTAGATCCATCAGAACATTTAAAAAAAGAGTAAAAATATGAAATTACCCTAGATATTCAAAGAGTTATTAAATGAACTTTAATACCAGTTAGGAATGCATCAGGCTTCAACTCAGATAACACTCAATAAACACTGTTCTACAGTGCTATCGAGCTATTTCTGCCTTTTCATGCCACTTCTCTAAGCTTTCATTCTCATGTTTGTTGCCTTAGTATCACAAAATGGGCACCATATTTCTGGACTTCACATCATCATCCAAGGTAAGGAAAAGGGAGGTAGTATATATGTCTACTTTATCAAGAAAGCAAATGTTTTGCTTGAAATTCCCTCAGAAGACACCAGTTTACATTTTTTCAGCTATAACTATATTGCATAACCACTTGTAGTTGTAAGATTGGCTAGAAAAAAATGAGTATTTTACTTTTTTAGTCTATAAAATTGAGGTAAGTGAGAGAAAAAAGGCACATCAATCCTTTATAGTGGCTACTACTGTATAACTAAATAAGAGATATTATAATTTTATAGCTATTATTTCTTTTGCTTTTTCTTCTTTTGTTGCTGGAACTTATTTTTTTGAAAAAATTTTTTCTGAATATTTTTTATATGAGCCACAAATTCACGTAAAACAAGTCTTTCTTCTTCATCTACTTAACTTTTTTGCTCTTTGATCCCTAACACAGAACTGGGCTCCAAATTATAACCTGGACCATACTTATGCTTCCACAGATTATGAATATAGTTGAAGTGAAAATGAAAAACTTCGAAGTTAGGTGAACATATTGTACAAATGTCTTGGTGTACAACAGCAAGCCAGGATACAGAGAGAATGTTCTCAATTGCAAGTGTTTGAAATCTAACTCCAAAATGCTTTTTTAAACAATCAAAGGAGTTTCTTGGTTTCAGCAGCATACTATCCAGTGGGTTAACAATGTCACCAAAGACCTTGTTTTTTATTTATTTTTTTTTTTTGCTTTTTTAAATGTCTTTTCTTCCATCTATGACATCATTTTCATATGATGACTACCAATAACTAAAGGGCTGTATATTTTCTCATATACATGTAACATTTTAAAAAAGAGTAAAGAGATCTCTTTCTCTTACCCCAGACATTTAGTGTGTAGTCCTTTCCTTTACTCTGACTGAAATGAAGCAGTCACTGTGTCAATAAGAACACAAAAATCTGATTGGCTTTGGCCAATCAAGGCCCATTTTTATAGCTGGGATTGGAATCAATTCCATGCAAACTATAAAGTGCATAGTTGCATGGTAAGGGATAGAGAATATGTGTGGGTACTAAAGAGAAAATCACAATTGCCACTAGAACCAGATCCCTGAATTGCTTCTTTTGTGAGAATGGGCCCTCATGAATCTCAAATCTCTTCTCTGCAACATATAAATAAGAAAAACTGCTCAACCCACTCCTCATGGTCCTTAAATTAAGGTCCATAAATTAAGGTTTTTTTTGTAAAGTGATGTGCTAAACAATGTAAGGAACACTTATTAAATTCTGTGAATAAGTTTCTGGGTAAACTTCTATTATACACATTGAGCAGCTACTGTCAGCAACATGTCTGCATTCATTTGGTCTTTCCCATTCTTGTTAAGACCATCCTAATGCCAACTGCCAACAGCTATATCCCTTTGCCTGAAGTTTTTCTCGGGACTCTGGAGCCCTCTCCACCCATGTGGGAGTCACGTCACAAGTGCTGGGTATTAACATTCTTCTCCCCAGACCAGGAGCAGCCCAACTTGTGACTGGCAAAATTAAGAAATAAATTCCTTGCTCCTGAGGTAGGATATTTCTGAAGCAGTTTCTATTCAAATCCCGGAGTGTGGTACCTCCAGTCAGAGTAGGCTCCCTTTTTCCACTATGGTGACTGCCTTGCTAATGCAACTTGTATTGGATTCCTTCCCTCCCTGTCTCATTTCCTGCAATCACCTCCCAAATAAACTTCTTGCACTCATATCCTTTTCTGAGTGGGCTTCTGGAGGAATCCAAATGAAGACATACATCAAACTAGTATCATATGAATATCAGAATGCTTATTTGGCATGAAAAGTATATTCCAGACATTTTATTTTAAAATGTATTTAATGATTCTTTTTAAGTGTTTTCTGTGTGTTTTCATTTTCTATGTTTAGCATACCTTTGTTTCTAATTAATTCATTATGTTGCTAGGCTAACTGAGGGGTCAAACATGGCCTGCCTCCAGACAAAGATGAAACATGAGCAATGGTACCCAGATGTATTTTTCACAAAGTCATGTCCTGAAGATAGATAATGCTATTAGAACCTAGAATCTACAATTAGTGTACTTTTCAGTAAAATACACACCAGACGGTGATAAATTTGCATGTTTGAAGGCAAAAGAAAAAAAATGTTCAAGATGCATTCACTTAGCTATTATATATTTTAAAAAAGTTTCATTTTGCACTGAGTGCATTTCTATTGTGACCAAGCTATTAAACTGAGCTGAACAGATCATTTCAGTTAGGCATATAAAAAATGATGGCCTGTTATATTACGCGAACATTTTGAAAGAATAGTTTGGCTTTAAACCATTTAGCAGAGCTGCATATGAGTATTATAAATTGAATGTCTAGCTATATTTGTCTTCTTATTTTAAATTAAATTCAAATTTGTTTAAAATTTAAACCTGCCTCAGGGCCCTTTCTCATTATTTGAGTGGTAGAAAGTCCCTCTTTATCTAATACCTAAAACTATCCTGTCCAAGATAGTAGCCACTAACCATATGTTAATGTTGAGTACTTCATAGATGCCATATATATACAATATACACTGGGTTTTGAAGACTTAATATAAAAAAAGAATATAAAACATCTCAATAATTTTTATTTTGACTACATTTTGGAATTTTATTTTGTATATATTGAGTTAAAGGTATGTTATTAAAATTTATTTTGCTTGTTTCTCTTTGCTTTTTTAAATGTGACTATCAGGAAATTTAAAATGACATACGCAGCATATTTTGGCCTTCATAATATTTCTATTGTTCAATGCTGGCCTATGGTAATGCCTACACCAACCTGAGCACCCTGCTTTACTGTCATCATAGAACTTTATCACTCTTACATGAGTAAATTCTAAACCATTTACTTGTAAACTGGAATTATACAAAAGAATTCTATATTACTTACTTGCATACTATAAACTACAAGGATCTCATAGGCCAAACTCATTCTACACCAGTGTCTAATACATAGTAGAGTTGAAACTTACTTTATGAAATAAATAAGACGAAGAAATAAAGAAATGAGTGGACCACATGCTCTGTTTTTCTGAAAGCTCTCCCTGTCAATAGAGACTCAACCTCACTGAGTGTTCACCATGCTAATGAGCTGGATTAGATCCTGCTGGAGGGAGAAGGGATAGTCACACAAAAGAAATATAACTTTCTTCCTGGCCATTTTAAAATTATATTTTGTGATTTTCTTTATGAAGTCACAATACAAAATGCAAGGCTATTGGATTCATCTGGTAAGAATGACCAACACCTAAGACAGGTCTATCTAGGTAGAGGATTTGCTGGTTATTAGAAAGCTAATAACTCAGTAACTAAGGTGATTGGGATCAAAAAGACTTTAACTGACCTTCTGCTTAGTGAACAATCATTACAACAATCAAGAAACTGGAGGCACTTTATTGGGCTAGAAGTCACCACTAATTGCTGGCCTCTGAGTCCCATAACTGCCATCAGATGGCTACCAGTGATATAATTAAACGTCATAGTTGACAACCCTATTAAGATGAATGGGAAAGTTCACACTTTACTCACTCCTATTATTTTTAGATTTGCCTGTCTGAAGACTCAAAGACTGTCTAGACCAAGTCAAAACTGACTTACATTTTGCTCACTGAACTGGTTCTGTCTTATACAGGAAATTTATGAGTCTGAGGTTAGGCAACCATAGTGCTCTATAACTTATGTGACAAATTGTATATTGCCTCTTTATTATCCTAGTATAGAGATTTCTGTATTCAAAGAGTAGAGATGGTATGTGATTTTCAACTCACATCCAGGGAGCCTAGAGGTCAAATTCTACCCTGGTCAAAGATTTACAGGAAGATTTTAAACAATCTTTTAACCTCTTTCTGTTCCTATTTCCTAGTTTTGGATATGCCCACTGAAAAATACTATAATTGCCATAAAAAAAGTTTGATTTTGTGTACATACTAGCTATGTCTTTCCTAAGACAAAAATTACTTCAAAAAATTAATTAAAGACTCATCTTACATGAATATATAACTAAAAAATTTTCTGGAATACTCTACCAGTCTTTAGCAAAAGCTTAGAAAATTTGAGCTTAATTAATTTTTCAACATCATTCTTCATATATATTACAAGTATTCAGTTATTTGGGAATGTCTGGATTTTTTTTTAAATTTGGTTAGATTCTCATTATTATGTGGATATGACTTAATAAAGAACAATTTTATTTTTCTACTTTATGCCTAAATGGCTATAAGTTGGCCACACTCTGTTCATCTTTTTTTTTTTTTGCTATTAATTCCCACCTCATCTCACAAACCTACAAATTCACTTTTATCCTTATTCTTGTTATTCCCTCCACTAGAATGTTTTTATTCTCATTTGTTTCTCCAGACCCATCCTACCAATAGACGACTGTTCATTGCCTTCATCCTCCCTGAAACCTACCCATAGTAATTGGTTTCTATTTGAATAACAACAATGTGAACAGTTCATTTCATTTTCTTTCTTTCTTCCTTTCTTTTTCTTTCTTTCATTTTCTTTCTTTCTTCCTTTCTTCCTTTCTTTCTTTTTTTCTTTCTTTCTTTCCTTCCTTCCTTCCTTCCTTCCTTCCTTCCTTCCTTCCTTCTTTCTTTCTTTCTTTCTTTCTCTCTCTCTTTCTTTCTTTCCTTTTCTTTCTTTCTTTCTTTCTTTCTTTCTTTCTTTCTTTCTTTCTTTTTTCTTTCTCTCTCTCTCTCTCTCTCTCTCTCTCTCTCTTTCTCCCTCTCTCTCTCCCTCGCTCTCTCTCTTTCTTTCTTTTTTTTCTTTCTCCTTCCTTTCCTTTTTCCTTCCTCCCTCCTCCCTCCGTCCCTCTATGCATTAAAAAAAATAAGTATTGTACTTTGTTATTCTCTAAGACCCAAGCAGTGAGAGAAACAAACCCAGCTCCTTTTCTCATAATGCTCCTCTTATGGAAAACAAAAATATGAACCTGTTAACCTTAACTCTATAGCTAACTCACAGGCCCCTTGGTGGCAAGTAATACTTTTCATTCTGCAGAACATAAAGGTTCTCAGGAATGCCTCTTAAATTGACCAGTGCCCTAGAAGTGAATTTGATATTTATGTTCATAACTGACTTGATATATTTACCTCTAGGACTCTGGTTCTGGATTTAGTGAACAGTTGCTCACCATCCCCAAGGCAGGGTCCTAAACATTTCTGGGAGATATAAGGGAAGTTAAGAGGTAGAGCCTATCTTTAATAAGCTGTCAAGATGGTGCCCAAATCTAAGGATATAAGAGTCAAGATATTGCTTTCACTTCATTTCAGTAATTCTTCATCTTCCCTGCGCTATAGAATAACTCCTTCATCTAATGATGTTAACTTCACTCTTTCTGCACAGACCAGTCTAGAGGCCAGATTCAAAAACTCTTACACTTAGGTAGCTTTATCTTGCAATGATAATACCCAGTTAACAACATGAATTTATCCTTAAAAGATCCTTTCAAACTGAAGTGTCTCTCTTCAAAGTGATTCCAAATAGATAAAGTAGCAAGTTTCTCCTGGTACCCATAAATGTGAGTTGATTTCTCAAAATTCAAATATTAGATCACTTTAAAATAAATTCTCAAAGGTGATGTGGCTATTTTATTGTGGCTATCTGCATCTGCTTCTTTCATGACCTCTGAAATCAAGTTAAAGTGAAAAGCTGAGACATAACTATAGAAATCAATAAAGAGTAATTTGGCTGAATGTCATTTGCAACATAATCTGTGTTAAGTAAATAGATTTCCCTTTAACACTGTCAGTTATTGAGTTTATTGAGGCATCTGTTTGGAGAGGCATCTGTTCCTTTAAACTGTAGTGTTCCCAGAGCAGAGAATCTATTGAGAATGTCTTCTCTACTGCAAATAGCACTAAATATGATCCTGGAAGTTGGTCAACCCAAAGACTAAATAATAAACCTCATTATCATGAGAGCCAGCACTGTCACTTCTAGTAATACTTCTCTCTCTCTCTCTCTCTCTCTCTCCCGCTCCCTCTCTGAGGCTTATTCGGACTTCACTTCCCAACCAAGGAAACAGTATAAGTACACTGTCTAAGGCTAGCTTTGCTTATTTTACCATAAACTCACTTAATTTAAAGCATCTACATTCAGTTTATAGAAAACAAAACAAGACAAAGCAAAAATAACAAACCTGAAAACATCAATAGTGACCAAAGAAGGAAAATGACATTTGAGTTCAATTTCCACCTTTTCTGGATAGTTTTACCAAGGGCAGCAGTGAGCTTCGTTAGCCATGATGATAATTACATGCATTTTCAAAGAAGCTTTTTATCGCCAGGCTTGAAGTGCTCTATAAACATTAATTAATTTAAACTCTGAGTAGCCCAGTGCCACTATGTTTTTTGTAAAGAAGAGTAAACAGAATTGCACAGAGGTTAAGAAGTTTCACTAGGCTTATTTAGTCATTCTAGTACATAACTATTGATGAAATTGAGTCTGAATGACAGCTTATAACACCAGTCACAAGCCCCGGAAGCTACAAGGGTGAGAGAGAGGGGAGATAACGGCAAAGAAAGGGCAAGTGAGGAAATGGCTACATTTTAAAACCCTCCAAAAAAAAAAAATCCCAGGTAAACTGTAACACAGTTGATGAGATGGACTTCAGCATGTAAATCACTGTGTTCCCTAATTATTTTAGGACAGGACTTCTCAAACTCTAATATGTAGACAAATCACCTGGGCACCTTGCTAAATTATGGACCCCGATTCTTCAGGTAACTAGTGAGGCCTGAGGGTCTTCATGGTTAAGCAAGATCTCAGATGATGCTGATGGATGCTACTGGCCATGGACCACATTGTGTGATAATTTCCTGTGTAATTTTTTATTGTAAACTTCTTTATGTAATTCTGTACTGTTTAATTTTTTCAGTACTCAGGTTATTTTTTTTTAATTGTTCTGTGATATTTATGGGTGGGGAAATATAGGTCTTAAATGTTTGGTTCTATGAGTTCTAATAAAGGTACACACCAGGGCAATCCAGAACTCTATAAGATAGAGATCATTCTTCATACTCATCACCTCAGAAAGTTCAAAACCCCCATTTTGTGTATCTGTGTTATATATAAAATATATGTACAAGGTCAATAAAAACAGGATATTGGGTAACTTCTAAAATAATGGGCATTTTATTTATGAAAGCCTTTTAAGTTAATAAAATGGCACCCACTCATTTCACTGTGACCTTCTTTGGAATTTGGAGACAGAGTTGAAAACACATTATGTTGCAAACATCAACTGGAATCTAGGTCATCTGCCCCTTTGATCCTGGCATAAAGAGACTGCCAGTTCTTTGAGCGGGTCTGCCTCAGTTCTTCCTACAAAGTGCAGAAAACAAATTCCATGTCGTGATATTTATTATTCATTATTTATAATAAATATTTATAATGAATATAAGTATTTATAATGTTTCTCAGCCTTTCCTTAAAGATTAAATTCTATATTTTTATTTTTTTTTAAAGAGGAAACACTGAATAGAGGCAAATTTGTGTACCATCTGAGTGAGGGAGAAAACATGGTTAAGATGATAAGAAACAAACCATGGGATCGTGTTTAAAATTTTTTAAACCACAAAGATGAAAAGGAATACATTTGATCAGTCATTCAGCTTTCTTTTTTTCCTAAGTGAAGCTAAACATCTGGACATTTGGAAACACTTGGGTAATTAACTCATTTTTTCAGTTTTTCTTATAAACAAATTAATTGAGTGACTTTTACAGAGGGTAGGGTTATTCATAAAGCATGCTGCTAGGTTTCTCAGGGATAAGGGTTGTATGGGCTCTGGAAAAGTTTATAGTCAAGCAAGGTAAGAGCCTTTAGGAAGGCACAAAAGAGAAGTAGAAAAGCTCAGTAAAGAAAATGTTCATTTGGGAAGACCAGAGGAAAATTCATGGAAGGGCTAAACTTTGAGATGGTACTTAATCTACAGCAGGTGGTAGTGGAGCAGCAGGTATGCTAGGCTAAAGGAAATGAACAAGTAAAGGCATAAAAGTGAAAAAAAAAATACATGAGTGTTGGGAGACAAACTCTTATTATCCTAAAAAGCAAAGATAAAGGGCAAAATGAGTATTATTTTTATTTCCATTTCATAGCAAAATATAACTCTTGGCATGACTACACTTCCATCTTTTACTCAATAATTGTTACTGAGTGCCCACCACTACTGTGCTAGGTGTTGGGCATGTTCTAATGAAATAAGACAGCCATGGCCCCTGAATCATGGATCATACAATCTAGTTGAGGAACCAGACAAATGACAAGTAAATAAATAATATACATTTACAGAAAAATGAAATAATAAAGAGTTACAGATCTGTGATTGAAACAAATATAAGAGAAGAGCCATATTTTATACAGAATGATCAAGGAAAATCTTTCTGAGTAAATTACATTTCAGCTAAAACCTGATGGACAAAAGCAGCTACGCTTTGGGGAATGGGGGAGCACAAAGATAATCCATACAAGCAAATTTTTGTGCAAAGGCCCTAAAATAAAAAAAAAAAATGGATGTGTTCCAGGAACTGTCAGAACAATGAACCTGGAATTTAGGAAGTGAAGGGAGAGAATGACCCATGATAAGGTGGGGCAAATGGACAAAGATCAGATCTTGTAGAGTCTTATGGGCCATGGCAAGGAATTTGCATTTTATTTTAAACACAATGCATTACCCTGGATAGATTTTTAAGATGGGAGCAACATGACCTCATTTGCTGTTTAAAAGATCATTCCTATAGATAAGTATCAGAGATTCACTGTACAATAGAATGCCTATAAATAATAAATTTGTACTGTATTACAAAATTTAAAATTTGCTAAGAAGATAAATCTTATAAATGCTCTTATTACAAAAATAATAACAAATAGCAAAGATAGAAGGAAACTTTTGGAGAGGATAGATATGTTTATGGCATAGATTGTGGTGATGATTTCATAAATGTATACTTATCTTTAAATTCACTAAATTGTATATATTAAATATGTACAGCTTTTGTATGTTAATCATACCTTAATAATATATTTTTAAAAAAAGAATAAGAAAAAATAAAATTAATGTATTCTGAAAAAAAAAATCATTCCCACTACTATGGTAGAAAGGGTTGGAAAAGAGCAAGAGTGAAAATGAGAAAATCAAGACTGCTAGAAGAGCCTTGATGTGAACTGATGGAAGTCTGGCTGAGAGGCTGGTGCTGGGAATAAGTTGGTGAATTTCAAATGTATTTTCGAGGTAGAGAATCAGTAGGGTTTGCTGATGAACTGGGTGTGGAAAGTGAGAGAAAGGAGAAAATTCCATGATTAGACAGATGATGTTGCTAAAGTGGATGCCATTTTGGATTTTCAATGCCATAACTTCTTGTATTAGTACGCATCTTTAAATATTGCCAATCAATTAAAAAGAAAGAAATATAATACCCAGTTCTTGAGAATTCCTTAAATGCTACTTATTAGCTACCAAAAATAGCATTTCTTAGCATTCAAGTTCTAGAAAAAGTCTATCTTACCAGAATATTTATTAGAAGCAATTGCTAAGCATTAGCTATGTGCTCAATAAATGGGTGCTGGGGGTTGGGGAATATAAGTAACATCGATTGAATGCCAGTCACTTTTCTATATTTTTATTAATTGAATTAATACTTGCAACAACTCTACAAGTAGCTATTATTATTTTATGAGGAAAATTGGAGCACAGAGAAGGTTAGTAAATTGATGACTTGACAATTTGAACCCTTTCTCTAAAGTTAAGGTAAATAAATAAAAATGAAGTAAAATTCTTCAACAATCCCTTGAAGATACATATGCATATATATATTTATTTCATATGCGAACACTCATCTTAATATTCATGGATCAAACTTTTGTATATTGTTTATATACTAGAAGGTTTTTTGCATTTTCAACTGCTTCAATGTACTTGAAATAATGTTATATTTTAATAAAATGTATCTTTATTGATTATAAGAGAATTAAGTTAAATAACATAGAAAAGCAATTATTTGATTCAGTTAAAATAGTCAATGCTTGCATTTTTATTAGCAGTGTTTATCATATATTTCCAAAGCTAGAAAACTTGTAGAGATTTAATTATAAAAAGTTTATACACATATAAAAACCTTGAGCTTTGTTAAATGGGAAACTAAGAAAGTAATTTGTACTGTCAGACTATCTTTTTAAACTTCGGATGAGGGCTGGGAGCTTCAGACTAAGAAATGTAAAACCTGCTAAATAAATTCACCTTTTAAAACACTTTCTGACCCAACTATTTAAATCCAGTTTGAAACTATAATAAATGTGCCCCTCAAAGGAAAAACAGTGTTTATCCAAGTGCTTGTCACATTGGCTCACACAGAAAACAGCTTTGCAAAATTGTTTCACATAAAACTTTAATAACGCCATAAGACTTCTTAGAATCCTCATGAATCTAATAACTCAAATAATATTACTCAAGCATCTATACATTTAAAGACAGAATTAATCAGTCTTTTGAGTACTGATTGGTTTTGGATTTCCATAGTTTTATTTTAATTTTGAGATGTCTTAATTCTCAAGCAACCTAATTGCTTTCACAACAGAACTCCCCACCTTTGAAGAGAATGGAGTGACAGAGACTCCCTTCAGAAGGCTGAACTGTTGGGCTTGTCTGAACCACTTATTGTCAGTTATTTTACATCCATAGCTCATAGTTTCCTGTGACATTTCCAAAATGGTTTGTTGGAGTTTTCAAGAGCCCATTTTATCCACCTTTGTAATGGAATTCTTCCCCTGGGCAAAGAAATATAGCTAGAGCCTCTTTTAATAATTTTAACGGGGTGTGGTACAAAAAGATATTTATTTTGTGTAGGGCGAATAGTGGGGAATTGCCTTTTAAATCATGGCTAATATTTTCTTCCCAGTTGAATTAACTCTGCTTTGGATTTGGTATGAGGTAGCTGACAGTTTAAGGGTTTTAAGACAGAATAGGGGGCAAAATGTCAGTTTAGAAAGCAACAAGGGGAGGTGCCTTCACCTATCCAGAGCTACCTCCACCAGCCCTTTCTGATTGGAAGAAAGAAAGACAGACTGTGGTAAATATGGAAGGCAGAAGGCAGGAGTTTTTTCCCCACACAGAAAGTCACCGGACATCACCCTGCCCTACCTCCCCTTAAAGTGAGCTCGCAAGTAAACTTGTTAGGTGCCTATGCTGCCTCCTGTTTAAAAGGTCCAAAGCATTTCCTGCATTTTCTGAAAAGGTCTGTTATTCAACTCCAGAAACACAAATCAGATTAAATGGCTCCTCTCCCTAGACTATTTGCTGGCTTCCCACCTTTCTTAGGATAAGATCAAACCTCCTTTGGAGATTTGACCCATGCCTACCTCTCTAGAAGCTACCCACCACCATTCACTCTCTTGTTGCAGCTACACAGGTCTCATTTTGGTATGTCTTTGGGCATACCAAGCCCTTTCCCATCTTCAGAACTGTTTTAAGGGGTTAATCTTTTGCCTGAACTTCTCTTTTAGTATGTCTCTTCTTGAATTCAGTTCTCTGTTCAAAGGTCACCTTCTCCTTGGAGATGCCTTCTCTCAAGCTCTCTGCCTGTCATGTAGTGGAAGGGGTGGAAGTGAGAGTGAGAGGCAAGGAGACAAGAGAGGGGGGATTAAGGGGCAAGTTATCACTGTGAGAAATGAGGCCTCAGTCCCTCTAAAGACCCATTGGGATACCATAGAAGAGGCACTGAAGGACAGAAATCAGGGTATTTGCCCACCAACTCCTGTGTGTGCATTGGTGGAGGACAGTTCCCAGAACATCTATCCCTGCATGCAGGTTGGATGCACTCCTGTGGCCAGAGAACACCCTCAAACAGATGATCAAAGTGGGGAGTCTTTGCCACCTATCAGTGGTTCCAAGGCAATATGAGACATCAGCAGTGTCAGTTACCAACTATTGCATAATTCTGACAGGACTAAATACATGTAGAGCATTTCTGAAGCGTGGCTAGTCTGGAACTTGAGCATCTTTGATTCTAGTCCCTGTTCCTGTTTCAACTCATTGTGCACACTTGGTGGCACCTTCCCACTTCTGGGTCTCAGTTTCTTCGACTGTAAAACAGTGATCTGGATCATAGCTGTGTTTCCAAAGTGTGGTATATGGATCACAGATAGTACAGAGGCAAACTTATGCAATATATGATGGACATGTCCTAATTTTAAGGATTGTGCATTTATATTAAACAGGTAACTCTATTAAATCAAATACCTTTTGAATTCTCAGTAGCTGAACACAGTAAGCATTGATTTCTCACTCATGGACAGTGCAGTGCCAGTTGGTGAGGTGGGGAAAGGGCAGAAGGGAGAGGAAGAAGCAAAAAGGAGAGGTGGGAGCGGTCTAAAAATCAAGGTTCATTCCTTCTCTCTACACACTGCCATTCTCAAGGACCCTGGAGTCCTAAACTATATTCTTTGTATTTAGCCAATAGAAAAGAAAAGAGAGAGTTAGTGCAGGAGATTTCAGGAATCAAATCCAGAAATGAGTGAACCAGTACCACTGATTCTGATTATCCTTGATCTAACCATTCTTGGCTTAGAAATGTAATCTTTCTATAAGAAAATAACAAATGAGGTTTTGAGATTTGATTAATACACACAAAATGATCACTGCCACAGTATGTGTGCACACATACAGATACAAGTATAGCTACAGGCACAGATATAAATATAGATACAGATACAGATGTGAAAATATAACAATACACCAAACTTTTAATTTTATGAATATTATTGCTGAAATATAGATAAGTGGAAATGTTGATCTAAATGAAAGGATTGAAATTAAGTCAAAATAGATTAGGTTAATAATAGTGGAGAAATTATGTAGATGTGACAAATTGTAAAGATGGGATATGAATGTCTTCCAACTATATAATTTTATATAAAATTTGTTTATTCAAGTTTAGTGTCTGTAAATATAAAGGAAAACAATTCAGAAAATTTTCTGGAAGTTGTAGAAATCAGTTTGCAATAATGCTACATAACAATCATCCTAAAACTCAGTAGCTCAAAACAACAATCATTTATTCAGGGCTGCAGAGTGGGTGGGGGTCAGTTTGAGTCCAGCTGGCCTTGGCTCCAAGCCGCAGATTAGGTTCACGTCTGCACCACATGTCTCTCATCCTCCTTAAAGCAGTAGCTGCCCAGGGCAGAATCACAAGAGGGTGAGAGGAAACACACGATGTCTCTTAAAACCTAGTTTAAGAACAGACACACCATTACTTACCCACATATCATGAGCCAGAGTAAGATACATGGATAAGCCTAATATCAACAGAGTAGGAAAATATACTCCACTGAAGAAGTGGAAAAATAATGTAAGCCATCACAGGTCACCTCAAAGATATCCAAGAGATAAATGAAAGATCCAAGAGAGAAAAAAAAATAAGAGTAAATAAGACTAAAACTCACACACTATTTAGTTTCTCTGATTATGCCATCTCTCACTACAGTTAGTTGAATGATGAACACTCAAAATATGGAGAGACAAATTAGACTAAGTATTATGTGTCATCTTCCACTGCTGTCAAAGGAGAGCTAGGGAACAACTTCGTCAAGATCTCAGAATGAGCCTAAGGTCTTAAGTGGACAAAAACCTATCTGATGATGGCTTAATGGTTCTGGACAGCACACAGTAGGATCCTAAGAAGAGATAAGTAACACAGTATAGCTTTTTTTTCCTTTGTGTGACATCTCTGTTAGAGGAAAGCTAAGTTGAAACTGAATTAACAAAATTGAAATCTCTTTTTTTGCTTTTTAAAATCCAGGTGTTTCTCTTTCCTTTCCACCTTATAAATGTCACAATAGTCAATACGGTAAATTACAAAGCCTGCCACAAATCTCTGCTCTTTCCTTTATCTATACCCTCTGCAATGTGCCTTGGCAGCACTTCCCATAAAGTTGTGGAGACTATTTGCTCACACGTTGAATCTGGACCAGTCTTGTGACCGTTTAGATAATAGAATACAGTAGAAGTGACACTGTACATGTCTGAGCCTAGGTTCGAGAGACTTGTAAGCTTCTATTTCTTTCGGACCCTGCCACCATTATGAGAACAAGTCCAAGCTAACCAGCTGGGGAGTGAGACATCACATAGAACAGAGCTGTGTTGTCCCAGCCGAGGTGACCCTGGATAAACCAGTCCCCTGCCCACCTGCCACTTGACCACAGATACATAAGTAAGACCATACTAGATTAGCAAAGCCACCCAAAGCAACTCATAGATTTGTGAGAAATAATAAATTTGTATTGTTTTAAGACACTGAGTTTTAGGGTTGTTTGTTATGCAGCAGTAGTTATTGATACAGGTGAAGTATATTCACTCCAGTCTTCCCTATGTCCAATGCACTGATGTTAGGCTTGGCCATTGTGCTTTGGCTAATAGCATATAAGTGGATATGACATGAGATGAAACTGTAATTGTGCTTGTATGGCTGGCCCAGGCCACTGTGAAGCTCCACATATTTGCTCCTTTAGCTTCGGTCCTGAAATGTAGACGTGGGGAACAAACTTGAAACTGACCTAAAACCTGTAGTCCATTCTGGACCAGCCAAGATCAGTCAAACCAAAGCTGATCTGCAGATTTGTAAGTGTTAATTAAAATGTTTGTTATAGTAGTCACTGAAATTTTGGTGTTTTTGTGAAAGCACTATCATAATAGAAACATGACTAGTATATAGAGTATTCACATGTAAAGTTATTGTACTGTGGGATGCATAATATGTTACTCCATAATCTAGCAACATCCTTGAAAACATAAAACAACTGTTTATTAATTAACCATAAGTAAGTTGTACTAGAAAACTTTTACCAGATAAAGAATTCTATCATAAATCCATTTTGTAAAGTGCAGTTCATGGAGAAACATCTTTAATTACACTGACTTTTGAATTCCAATTTTATATGTTCAATACTGCATTAAATTGAAACTTATATAAAGTCCAAAGAAGAGTATAAGAGTTCTAGTTCCCTACTCTCCTATTGATTTATTATCCTTTAACTAATCTAGCATTATCTGAAAAATCTGCCCTTTATCTTATGAGATAACAGGAAAAGAAATCTGTAACGGAAAAAGAGATAATACTTTTAGAAAAAAATATACTATTTAGTTCAAAATAGTATTTTTTGGAACATATGAGATTATACTAAGAAATTCATGAGAAATGTAGTCAAAACCTATCTTCAAAGACATATCAAAAAGTATTTTTTTAATCTTATTTCAGTTTATTGAGGTACAAGTGCTTAAGTCTTACCAGAAGTGTACAGCTCAATTAGTTTTTACATTCATATGCACCAGCACCCAGATCAAAATATAGAATACTACAAGAACTCTGAAGATTTCTTTGTGCCCCATCCCAGTCTATATCCCCAAAGCACTATTCTGATCTCTTATCACCTGAGATTAGTTGTGCCTGTTCATATGAATGGAATGTTATAGAATGTATTCTTTTATATGTATTTTTATATTAAACATTATATCTGTGAGAATCATCCGTATTTTTACATGCAGCAGCCAGCCATTAGTTCTTGTCCACTGATAATTAGTATTCAAATGTACGGATATATCAAAATTTGTTTATACATTTTAAAAGTAATATACATTCAGATTGTTTCCAGCTGTGAATTACTGAAAATAAAGCTGCTATGAATATTCTTATAAATGTCTTTTCATTGATATAAGTACTCATTTTGTTGGCTATACCACTCTATTTTAATTAAGGAAATATTGTATAATAAGTGTCCAAAAATAGAGGTTTGGCTAAGTAAACTGTGACATATTCATATAAAATCATATGCTACCACCATTAAAAATTTTCTTGTAGATTTTTAATCACCATATATGATATGGTTTCTATTATGCCCCTAAATTATATAAAAATGTCTAAATAGATATGTATACTTGTGCGTGTGTGTGGTCATCTGTGTATATCTAAATAGGAAAGAACTATTCCAGAAGGCTAGCAGTGATCATCTTTAGGTGATAGATGCAAGTAATTTTTCATATTTTCAACAGTGAAAACATACAACTTTTTTTTCTTTCTATTTATTTTTATGATGATATGGGTTAACTAAATCCAACGAGTTTCAGCTGTTCACTTTAAAAGTATATATATATATATATATATATATATATATATATATATATATATATATATATAGATTTACACTGTGTGTTCACCTCCTATAGTTAGATTTCCTTCTGTCACCACATATTTGATCCCCTTTACCCTGTCTACCTGGCTCCTCTCAGCTTCCCCCTACTCTCTGGTAACCACTAGTCTATAGTTCATGTCTATGAGTCTCTGTTTGTCCTATTCATTTGTTGCTTTTAGGTTTATATCCCACATATAAGTGATATCATGCAATTTTCAACTTTTTCTGTCTGGCTTATTTTGCTTAGCATGATTATCTTGAGATCCATCTATGTTGTCACAAATGTTAGAATTTCATCCCTTCTTATGGCTGAGTAATATTCCACTGTATATGTGTGACACAGCCTCATTAGCCAATCATCTATTGTAGGACACTTGGGTTCTTTCCATGTCCTGGCCACTGTGAATAATGCTGCTATAAACATTGGTGTGCATATAACTTTTCAGATGCAGGTTTTCAAGTCTTTGGGATAAATACCCAGTAGAGGGATTGCTGGATCATATGGTAGATCAATTCTTAGTTTTTTGAAGAACCCCCAGACTGTTTTCCATAGTGACCGTACCAATTTGCAGTCCCACCAGCAGTGTATGAGGGTTCCTTTTTCTCCACCTCCTCTCCAATATTTGTTATTACTTGTCCTGTTGATTATATCTATTCTAACAGGTGTTTGATGATATCTAATTGTGGTTTTGATTTGTATTTCCCTAATGGCTAGCAATATTGAGCATCTCATATATTTGTTGGCCATTAAAACATACTACTTTTACAATCACAAAAATGCTTAATAAAAAAGATCAAAAGCTACAACAGAAATCTTCTATTGATTAGTAAAATCTTATAAGCCACATTTTTACAATGCTTCCTTTAATTTATTATATATACTTAATATAAATGATATATAAAATCTTATCCCTCACCATACCATGAGTCAAGATTATTATGATTAGGCCAAACCGATTTTCTTCTGTGTGGCTCTGCCTGGGCTCTTTCATGATCCCAGTTCCTGCTTAGTATTATTGCTCAATTGTACAATATCTAGGAAAAGAGTAAAGAAGGAACAAAGAGAAAGGCAACATTTGAGTGTTTGATTGAGATAACTGAAGTCCTAGAGGAATCTCATTAGATAAAGTTGTTACAAATAAAGTGCCTAGAAAATATTAGCAGGTTACTATAGATTATGTTGCAGAAATGAAGCCTTTTACAATAACATTTTGGTTTACTATATTTTGAAATATAACTTATTTTCTATTTACTGTTCAGTTTATAATAAATGTTTTCAAGTGCTATGTTAAGAATGTACCATTGTTTTATTTTGTATAATCTTCATAACCTCAATTAAGTCTATATACTCATATAATTTGAAACAAATGGTCATTTAAAAAACCTCAACCAAAGTCACAATCAGCTTAGGAAAAAATCTGAGAAACAGAAAATCCTGCATCACCAAATTTTTTCTTTTAGAGTTTCTCTTCTGCAAGGGTCAGTACTATGGCCCCCGGACAACCTCCTGCACTGCCTCTTTTTGTATGGTCTCTGAGCTAAGAAACACTTATATAGCTCTAAAAGTACAAATATGATGTCCTTAACTTTTCTTCTTGTCAAACAAAGCTGAAAATGTTTGCTATCTTGCCCTTTGTAGAAAAAACTTGGTCCCTGTTCTAGTCCATCAATGGTGTTATACAGTGTTGTTAAGATACTGGTGAAAATGAGTGATGTTTTGGCAGAGGTAATTCAATGTGGAGGGAAAAAATGTACATTCAACATACTCATTTCACTTTCCTCCTAAACATATAGGAATTTTATATTTCCCATCCATTCTTAGAGTTGGCTGGAGCCATGTCACTGAGTTCTGGCCAATGGCTTCCTGCGCAAGTATCCATATACTCTCCTCTCTACCTTTGTCTGTTAGATGAAGGTTCTAGAAAATGCACTGCAAATAGATAGAAGGACCCTGGACCCCTTAATCAAAAGAAGATTTCTGTTTGAATACTCAAAATGTTGTGGCATCAGCAAGAAATAAATTTTTATTGTGTTTAGCCACTAAGCTTTGGGGGGTATTATTTGTTATGGCAGCCAATGTTACTTTCCCTGAATAATGTATATATACAAAATTTTCAATATTGCTGTGCCTCAAATTACCATCACATGTTCTTTATTCATATAAACACCAAAAAAAAGGTGTGTGAACAGTTTATTCTTAAATCTGTGAGTTACCAAAGTATCCCTTTGAAGTATTATCCCCAACAAATAAAATCTTCATTCCAAACACTATTTTTTGTTTGTCACTTATGGATAAAACCAAACTACGATTTCAGAAGCAAGTTAAACACCAGGTAAATAAAGGAAAACTCCAACTTTTGTAAAATAAAATAACAACCAAATCAAATTTGAGGTCCAAAGATGCGTAAATAACTCTTTCATGCATATTCCTTTACAAGGCTATTTCTCTTCTAATTTTCATCATCCTGTTTAGAGTTTACCATTGAGACTCTTCAGATTTCCGTTTAGACACATGTGGCTCACAAATGAGGCACTCTACCCCCAATCATTGTAAGATCCTGCCACAAGCATTAGTGATGAGATCTTGTGTTTATAAGTAAAGATGTGAGAACCAGTCAGTCGCTAAACTATTTTGAGTGGAGACATCTGATGTGGCATCTTAAAGTTGTCAGTTTGATCTTTCTCTGCTGAGGAACTGCTGTCATTAAATTCACTTCTGAATGATGCAAATTTACTAGTTTTAGCTTTCTTTCCGATATAACCTCACCTGGAACTGTTGAAAAGATTATTCTAACTACTCTTTAGTTGTGAAAAAAAAAAAAAAAGAGTTAACATTTCCAGCCTGTTGGGTTTTTTTTTTTTTATTTGACTGAGCTCTTTTAAATTTCAAAGGTATATTTAGATTTCTTGTATTTAAAAAAGTGCACCATAAAGCTGTTTTTATTATTTTTAAATCACTGAAGGTAATTGTGATTAATAACACATTTATTTCTCCATTATCTTACAACAACTCTAGCTTGCTAAGAAAAAGGCAAAAAAAAAAAAGAGTTTAAGGTTAAACTAGTAAGAATGAATTGATAATGACTTTAGATGACAGCGAACAAAAAGTGACTGATTCATAGAAGAAAGTCACCCACTATTATAGTCACAGCCCATTGACCTAAGGGTGCTGGACAAGGTTGACAAACAGCTTACAATGAAGTGGAGTGGATTTTTGGGAATGAGATAAACTCATTTTTTCCCTTTCCACATATGGAAACTATAACACACCAACATATTCTCAATCAAGACCTCTTCTCATTTACCCTCATAAGAATGACTCAAGATGTCTGCGTCTTAAAAATGAGTCCCCAACAACTGGGCAAAATGGAATCGTGAACCCTATGAGAGTGATGCACTGAAAACACATTATCCAGTAGTATCCTGCCCAAAGTGCACAATCCGAAGTTAATTTTGGAGAAGTAATCACGCAAGTATAAACGGAAGGCCATTTGCAAAATCAACTGGCTGAGACTTTTAAACATGTTAATGACACAAAAGACCAACAGAAAAAGTTGAGGAGGAAATGAGGACTGTTTAGGACAGACATAAAGAGACATGACAATGACAAATAAATGCAGTAAATAAGGTAGTCAAAAGGTACACACTTTCAGTTATAAAATAAATAAGTCATGGAGATACAATGGTGACTATGTTAGTAAAACCGCACTGTATACTGAAAGTTCTTAAGGGAGTAAATCCTAAAAGTTCTCATCACAAGAAAAAAAACCTCAATAAAATGAAGGAAAAATTGGTGTTCATTTGTACAGTCTACCACAAAGATATATGAATGTTCATTTAATTATACTTGTAACTTTTCTATAGGTCTGAAATTTTTCAAACTGAAAAGTTGGAGAGAGGGATAGAAGATAGCACAAGAAGCCAGATATAAAAAAGGATATATTATAAAATTCAAATTATATTAATTTTTCTAAAGTCAAATCAAATGTATGTTAATAGAAGTTAGAATGTTGGTAACATTTGGGTATTTGGCTTCTGTGGTGTTGGTAATATACTATTTCTTGATCTGGGTAGTAAAAATTTATTGAATTATAAACTTAGAACAGGTAGTCTTTCCTATATGTATGTCATTCTTTAATTTTTAAAGCTTTACTTTGAAAAATAGAAAGAGCATTGGTCTTGGAGCTGAAAAACTTGATGCTTCCATGAACTCCCTCCACAATATTGAAAATGCGTCTATTTAATTTTCTAGGCCTCAGTTTCCACATCTGTAAAAGGAAGCTGGATGAACTCTATGGTCCCTTCCAGTATATAGACTCTGAAATTCAATTCAGACTGCATAGACTGTACTCTTCCTGCCTAAAAGTTATTTGTCAGAGTTTGAAAAAAAAAAAAACTTACATGATATATAGCATATAATCTTATAATTTATGAAGTGCTTTTCTATCGCATGTCCCTGAGGTTTTATTTTGCTTTCCAGAATTTTCCCAGAAAAAGTATAGCAAATTCAAAGCAATAGAGAAATCTCTTTGCAACAGATGAGCTCTACAAGGACCAGGTGTTTGCAGAAGAGGTCAGTGGACTATCAGGACATCATACTTTAATATTCCGCTAGACATGCAGTAAAGCAGTGGTCCCCAATCTTTTTGGCACCAGCTACCAGTGCTCCTATGAGAATCTAATGCCTGATGATCCAAGGTGGAGCTGAGGTGATGATTCTAGTGCTGGGGAGCGGCTGCAAATATAGATGAAGCTTTACTTACTCACCTGCCACTCATTTCCTGCTGTGTGACCCAGTTCCTAACAGGCTACCAAGTCTATGGCCTGGGGGTTGGAGACCCTGCCACATGCAGAAGAACCATCATAAACCCTTTCAAAAAGCCATCATTCTCAAATGCAAGTTTATTGACCACCTCAGTCTCTTGGGTCTTTGTACATTTAGGGGCTTTCAGAGCAAAGTGGAGAGCTACAAGCAACCCCTCTATCTTCACATGTCTTGTATATGTGTTGGAGCATCAGGAAGTGGATGGTCCAGCTTTCCCACAAGCCTAGCTGTTGCTTCAGGAGTTGGAGCCCCTGGGAGTGCCTCTGAGGCTCTGTGGGTGGTGGTTTTCTCACTTCTGAGCACTGTGAGCCCCTCAGAGTTCAAAGGACTCTAATGGAACAACACTTTGGGCTTTTTGTTTGTTTGTGTTTCCTCGAGGGCTTAGGGTTTACTTCTAAGGCTCCTTTCAGCTGCAATTTTCAGCAGTTTTCTAAAGGTGTATCTACTGAACAAATATTTATGGGGCATCTACTATGTGAATTTTGAAGTGAATGTGACAGGCAAGCTCCCTATCCTCATGAACACGTTATGGAGTCCTTCATCTGCTAGAGAGAACTGGAACTACTCACATGTTCTGCTGTGGGAGTAATATTGAACTTCTCAACAGCCCTAGAAAAGGCATTCTTCGCTCCAAGTTACAGATGAGGAAACTCAGACTGAGAGAGGTAAAACTACTTGCCCAAGAGGTTACATGACGTAGGTAGAATCCATCCAACTCCACTTCACTATAATTCCTTCATATATGGCACCAGAAGTGGTGTCTTGTGTCAGTGTTTCAGAGTAGCGATTGACAAACTAAGTCATGTGGTCCAGCTGCCTGTTTGTGTACAAAAAGTTCTATTAAAACACAGCCACACCCATTTGTTCACATATTTTCTTTGACTGCTTTTCCACTGTAACAGCAGAATTTAATACTTGTGGCAATGACCTCATAGCCCACAAAGACAGAAAGATTTGCTATCAGACCCTCTAAAGAAAAGATTTGCCACCTCCTCCCAGAACTTTACCCCCTATATTAGTGAGAATAATATAAGCTCCTGTAACAAGCCCCCAAATTTTGGTGGCTTTAACACATTTTAAAAGGGTTATTTCTCAATCACACAATAACCCAGCCAGGGTTTTCTGGGCAGAGGTAGGAGCAGGCTAAGGGCTTTGCTTCAGGGATCCGGGATGATCATGGTTCTGCGTTCACCCTGGGCAGAAGCATCCAGCCATCAGACAAGAGAAAAAAGAGAGATCATGCACAAGAGATCCCTATGGACTAGATATGAATGTGGCACACTTCACCTCCACCCACATTCTATTGGCCATAACTCAGTCTAATGTCTGTACCGAAATGCATAGAATATTGGGAAATGTAGTTTACTATTATGTCCAGGAAGAAGAGGAAATAGGCTTTGGTGAACACATAACAGGCTTCACCACAATCCCTAAATGCTAATTATTCTTATACCCCCCCCATAAAATCTCTAGTTTTGACTTTTTGAATCTATTTTAAAGCTCACATACAGTATCCATGTGTTTAATTTTTTTAAAAGGTTTAAATTTGTTTTAATTGAAATGGGATAAATTTACCCTTACCTTTTTGAGATGAGTAATATTCGCTGCTGCAGCAAACATCCTACAATTACAGTGGCTTTGAACAACAGTTTTATTTCCCACTGAGCAAGTTTAAATGAAAATATTCCTGGTCCAATAATCTCTTCTGAGTAAGCAACTCAGATGATATGGCTCCTACCACCCCAAAGTCTTTCGCCATGTATACATAGACTATAATGCAGGATGTTTTGTAGCCAGAAGTAGAAGTAACAGAGCAATTCACAGTCTCACCTAAAACTAGGTGTTGGTGGAAAAGGTTTCTCTAGCTGTGAACCCATGAAGAAAACTAAATACTGGAGGGATGGAGAGTGGAAGATGGCTGTGGGGTAGGAATTATGCTCTGGAATATTCTACCACAAAGATGATCCAGGTCTTGAGGGAAGACAGATGTGCCAATAGGCATTTTACTAGGCCATTATTAGATCGGTAAGATATGAGAATGGTTCTGTGAGAACTCTGAAGGAGATAGAATTTTCAAAACCTTCCTTAGCTATTGGAAAGAGTTCATAAACATGCCTGAAACTTAATGTGTTTTGCCTGTCAATCTTATAATTCTTTTTTCACAAAAATTGTAAGCCTATGTTTCCTAATTCCTCAAAAGCAGAGCACTGCTGGCAACCTTAACAGTTTAGGGAGCTCGGACATTTATCCATGTGTGCTTACTAAAACATAAGCTCACCTGGAATTTGGATATCACAGCGTGAAAGGATTTTAATAGGATTCATTCATACATTTGTTGAACATTTTATAAAGACTTCTGTCCCCAAAATTCAATTTACAATTTTTACAACATCTTACAAAGACTTTGATCTTCAACTCTCCCTTTACAAATTTACAAGAATTTACACTCACTGCAAGGGTTTCTTTCCAGAGTTGTTTAAAAGTCATTTTTCCTTAGGATTCAAAAATGTTAATGTTAGATGAGAGGAGAGGCAGTTGAGGCTCACATGTGGGGACTGTGTGTGATGAAACTGCAGGACACAGCAGCGCTGGGATTCTAATTTAGAACAGCCTGCCTCAGGCAATAGGAAAGTCATTTGTCCCTGTGCGCCCACATCACAATCTGGCACAACTGGGGGTTAGAGCCAGCTTCAAACTCTCTAGCTACAGGATTCTAGTTTGCCATCTTAATTTATATATTCCATCCATGTGCTGACTCTCCCACCCTCTCACCCCCCTTTCTAAGTGATTCTAATTAGAAAACACACAGGAGGATCCTTGTGGGATCTGAAAGCTGCCGGGATCCCTTCTTTGATCTCCCATCTGAACCCGGGCTGTCTATTGTTTCAAATTTTCCTCCAGAGCTCCAGTTGACAGTTATTGGCATTTTAGAGCCTGGAGATTGCAATAAGATGCCTGCCAGTACCAGGCGCCTAAAAATCCAGAGCAAGCAAGCACTCCCTCCAAACATCCTCCCTCCGCCAAAACAAACAAAACATACATACATACATACATACATACATACATACATACATACATACACACACACACATACATGCATACATTCATACACAAATACTGAAAAGGAAAAGATATCATGTGTTTTATATAAACAGCTGCCAATTTATTAAGATGCTAGGGCTGGTTAGAATTTTAAAGATGCTCAAGGCATGTTTAAAGCGGCAAGTACCCCGGACACAAATAAACCTAACCAGCACCCCATAACTTAACCACCGCTGTTTAAATTCCACAAAATATGCCACGGTGACCTTTCGGAATGATTGTGGAACTTTCGGAATGATTATAGTGTTTCTTGTCCTAATTTGGATAAGGCTTGGAAAAGGTACCTTGGGTAAAGAAATGAAACCGGAAGGTAGTTGATTTAAGAATCCTCAGTTTGTAGGACAGAGAAGAGGAGGGAAGAAACTGGACAAGGGGGAGAGGGGAGTGCCGGCGAGTAAGATTTGTTTATTTATTTAATATCAGTCACCAAGGGACCACTGGGAGGGCCCAGCCCAGGGCACTAGATGCGACATTGCCTTGGAAATTTGCAAAACGAATGTGTGCGAACGCCTGGACTGAAGCCTCCGCACGCTGCGAGGGAAGGGCTGGGCGGGCACAGGGGAGGAGGGAAGGGGAAAACAGAATGGGAGGCGGGGGGGAGGGCAGTATAAAAGTCCCAGGTCCTGCAGCGTGCCCGCCACTCCTAGCTACTTCGGGAAGGCGGGAGCCAAGGCAAAATCCTGAGGGAGGGAAACGCGCACGGTGCCACTTCAGCGATCTGAGCCCGCAATCGCCTCAGTTCGCTCCCGCATCGGAGGAAAGGACTGTGCGGCCCCTCCTCCACCCGAGTCCTTCTCCTCGCCAGCTGCCCTCTGCAAGGCATGAGCGGCGCACGGGAGCCCGGGGCTGCAGCGCGGTCATGAGGCGGTGGCCCAGGAACGGCGGCTGTGTGACGGCAGCCCCCAGGTCCCCTCTGGGAGCAGCGCCTCCGGGATGAGCCCCCCGACCCGCGACTGCCAGAGCTGAGATTTACCCCCGTTCCCCACCTGCGTTCTGCGCGCCTGAGCCGCGGGTACCCAGCCCCAACGGCTTCCCGCCGCTACACCTGCGCGTCGGACAGACCCACGTCCGGCGACTCGGATTCGTCTCCTTTCCCAGACTTTACAGGGCGGCACGCGTGCGTGAGCGGCGGTGCCCCGGAGGCGAGATCCCCACAGTCCAGGAGCCACTGGCAAGACCTTTCTGGAACTACGCTTTATCATCCCCCTCTTACACACGCACGCCAGCTTCAGGCGGGGCGCACAGTCGCAGACAGACACCTGGCTGGTCCCGCGCCCCCTCCGTTCTCCATCACAATTCCAACTCCACTTGGTCAATAAAAGTTTCTAAATTCGCCCAGGCACCCCCACCCACCCGCAGCCCCGAGCTTCGGTGGACACAAGGGCTCTGCCCTCGCCGGCCAGTGATCTCGGCAGCAGTGGCGCACACTTGGCACAACCCGGCAGGCGGACGCGGACCCCGGAGGGCCGCCGGGCTCACCTACAAACAGTGACAACCCCCGGGTACCCGGGGACCCCATCTGGAGCCCGCTCTCCCTAGCTCTTCGCGGCGGGGCGGCTCGGCCCGCGGCCCGAAGGAGCGCAGGGAGGAGGGGAGGTGGCTCGTCGGGTGAGTGGCTCAGGGCGGGGGAGCCAAGCGTGGAGGTAACTCCGGGCCGCCACTGAAGCCCTCCTCCTCCTTCTCCTCCTCCTTTTCTTCCTCCTCCTCCTCCTCCTCCCCGCGCTCCTCTGGCGGCCGCTCCTGCTCCAGCTGCGGCGCCGCGGCCACATCTGGGGCGCCCATGTGCGCTCGGGGGCTCGGCTGCGCCCGCCCCGCCGCCGCCCCCGCTGCCCCCTGCTCGCAGGGCGGTCTCCGGCCCGGCCCGGGTCTGGGGCAGCTCCCTGTCCCCGCCGCCGCCGCCGCCGCCAGGGAGTGCCGGGGTTTGCCCCGCAGCAGGCTTGGACGCCCCCGGCCCCGCCGTGGCTCCGCCGTGGTGCGGCGGCGGCGGCGGCGGCGGCTCCTGCTCCCCCGGCGCGGCGCGCCCCGTCGCGACCAGCGCCAGCACAGTGGGCCCCGGGAGCGGGGCCCTGGCGGGGGCCGAAGCGGGAGCCGCGCTGCCGGGATCCCGGGCTCCGACTCCTCCTCCCCCGGCGCCGCCGCTGCCGCCGCCCGCCGCGCGGGGTCCTAAAGCCGCGCGCCTCAAGAGGATGGTGCGCCTGGCCGCCGAGCTGCTGCTGCTGCTGGGGCTGCTGCTGCTCACGCTGCACATCACCGTGCTGCGCGGCTCCGGGGCCGCCGACCGGCCGGACGCGGCCGCGGGCAACGCCAGCCGCACCCGGCTGCAGGTGAGTGCGCCGCCGGAGAGGGGCGCGCGTGGCCGCGGGCGAGAGGGTGGCGGGTCGCCGACCTCGAGCCTGAAGCCTGCAAGGAGGAGACGCTCCTTCTCCGCCCGACCCGCGGAAGAGCAGCTGTTTGGGCGGCAGTTTTGCCGGGGTCACACGTCGTAGGCAGAGGCGGAGCGGGCGCGTGCGGGGAGGCTGGCCCTGGCTGCGCGATCCCGCGGACGCGCTCCTCCAGGTCTCACGGGTCAGGTACTCGGAGACGCGAGGCGTGGGATGGGCGGAGGAAGTGTCAAGCATATCCGTATTTGCTTTGGGGTGCTGCCAGGCTTTGGTTGCTCTTTAGAGACCGAGTAATGTACTCTGCCCCTTCAAAAAGCAATACCAAAGGTCACAAATTAATTTCTCGAGGAGAATGACCAGACATCCTCTCTTCCCCAAGGGGTCCCGGTGCCTCCGGTGTCTCTCCTAGGCCTCAACCGAGGCTCCCTTTTGGCCAAGGGGAGGGCGTGGAGTCTAGGCACCTGCCGCGCTTTGGGCCGGGGTTACCTGGGGCTTTTAAACTTGAGCAAAGACTTCTTCCCAGTGCTGGTCGAGTTGAATGTCGCCTTGGGAATAGGTTTCTAATGATCGATTTCAGTTCCAAGTTCGAGGGTAGGAGTGGTCAAGACTGGGGAGGAGGGGAGGAGTGGTGGGCGTCATACCAAAGGTGAGTTCCATTTCCGAATTAATGGTTGCCCAGCTAGGGAATTCCTGCAGCTGCCTTGGAAAACGTTTCTCCTTGAGTCTTGGGGTGTGACAACTGACAGCTTGGGGCGTGGGTAAAAATCCGCAGGGATTTCCTCAGAAAGCAGCAGGAATTCTTTGGCTTCTAAAATCTCCTTCTCAAACCAGCCCCTCTAAAATCTTTTGTTCTGCAATGTTGAGATAAGTATTATTTATTGTTCCTAAAGGGCTTTACAGTCATTGTCTCTGCACATTCGTTTTTTACATCTTTATGTAATGTGTTGAGGGAAAACTTCACTGTTAAAGAGAATTCGCTCAACACTTGCAGTGCTTACTATGTGCTACTGTTTAAAGTGCTTTACAAAATTTAACTGATTTAATGAAGTACTATATTATTGGTATATCCCTTTTACAGATGCAAAAAACAAATGAGGTACAGAAAGGTTAAGAAATTTGCCAAAGTTCACACATTTCAAACTCTTGATTAATTATACCAAGTTTTCTCTCAGTCAGGCTGTTCTAGACTAAAGCAAGGTGACCCTTGAACACAAATGCAAAACCAGGGATGGAAAAATGTATACACCCCAGAACCTAAAGTTCTTTTAAATTTGACACATTTCTGCATACTTTGTGGGGTCCTCTCTCATCTTCTGTGGGCAGTTACAGTGACAAACTGATGGGATTCCTTTGGGATAAATGGAAGATACCGCTATTCTATAAACTGAGTTAGAACCACCAGTCTAACATGTAGGAATAATTCTTAATATCTTCAAGATTTCTGGAAGTCATATTTTTATACATGATGCTTTCTTTCCTCATGGACTCATTTTTTAAAAAGCTGTAAAAATGATGTTCTATGGAAAAGTAAATTTGGCAGATTTATTTATGAGGTGTTTGCTATCATTAGAATAACCTGGAGCTGGCCTTTTCTGCCTGAACAGTAAGGTAATGAGAGTAGCAGCTGGTGGAAGTGGCAACTGCAAAGAGGAAGTGGATTATATTCTCAAAAGGGCCTTTGGTTGAAGAACTTCCCCAAGAGAACAGAAGAAAATGGGGGATTTAGAAAGAGTAATGCCCCTAGGTGTAACTTGGGTCCCAAATAGCTTCTGATCTACCAGCTTCAGTTTATCTTACAATAGCATTCAGTTATTCTGTCCACGCAATGCACTTATCAAAACAGAATGATGAGTTTAACAGTTTAGTTCATAATTTTACTCTCTTTTGTAATTTGTTTTATAAAAGTTTTATAGTCTTCCTGACTAAAGTTATTTCATTGGCCCTCTGACTCCCCAAAGGTATTATGATTCAAATGGAGAATGTATGTTCCACTGAGTTCTGCAAAAGACATTTATTAGCCTGTAGTTTTCAGGCCCCAGAAAGTGAATTTGCTAGTATCAGGTGTATTTGAAAACAAAACTATGGATGTTATATTCTTTCTGTTTACTGGACATTTTTAACGCATCTTAAACTCCATTTAAATATATTGGCCCTATGATATCTTAAGCTGTTAAAGTCATTCTTTGCAACTAAAAATTTAATCAATCCTAATAGTATTTTTGTTGTTGTTATGTCTACTTAAAACATTCTCAAATACAAGGTTGGAGTCAGAAATGCACAATGGTAGGTTTATTTACCCAAAGATCATTTAAAAAGAGATACACTCTTATTTAAGATCTGGTGATTTTGACATATCTAGGACACCCAATAAAATAGTAATAAGAATAATAGCTAAGATTCGTAAAATGCCTTTTATTTGTCTGACACTGTTCTTAGCACTTTAAATATATTACCTTTTTAAATCCCCACAAAATTCCTACATGAATTAAACACTATCCTTATCCCTGTTTCAGATGGGGAAAAAAAATAACTAATATTGCACATCTAGAACTGCTTAATTTGTTTTTGTTATTTTAGAGTGTAAAAATCTTTTAACAAGTATTTGGATTCTAAGTGCTCCTTAAAGTCATTGTGCTGGCTACAAGAGAAAGCCTTTTAACAATTTACATTTTCAAACACATCTTGACAGTCTTATTGTGTCAAATATGAACACATATGTACAGATACACACACAATGATACATTATCTATATATTCACATATACACAAGCACATATATGTATTTATATACATTACCTAGCATAATTTTTGTGGTAGTTTCAAACTCTAGAGGATAGAGTTTTCAACTCTGTGACTATCCCTATATTGGAGGTACGCTGTTATGAGGTGGTAGTAAGATGCTTTGTGCACACTATCTCTATTGGTTATGTGGCTCATAAAAATAATGGTGTTAGTCTTTGTACTGTTATCAATATTTTAAAATATCTAATAAGAAATTGTACAATTGTCTGCAACAGCTACATAAAAATGCACAGAAACATCAACTTTTTTCACTTTCGAATGAAATTTTATCTCCTCATTGAAATAAGTCTGATTCATGTTGATCAGATACTCAGATCAGTTCTTTCATGTCTTCAATTTGTAGTAGTAAGAAAACAATTATGTGTAATAAAAGCAATCTGGAAGATGGAACATTCCAAAATATAAAATCCATCAATGATGATAGTAATACTAATAATACCTCTTTTACTCAAAATTTAGATAAGTGCCTCTCTACTAAAACTGTTAGATTTACAACCATGAATTTCTATAGATTTTAAATAGTAAAGCTAGAACTCACTAAAACAGTGAGTTTTAAGCAAGTATGATAAAACATCAAATTGGTTATTTCTACAATAATATTAAAAGAAACCAGACTCTGAAATGTAACGAAATGTCTTTGTTCTCTCACTCCAAACTACCAACTTTATGAGCACTTTCACCCTTTTATCCCTTTACTTGCCTTCAATAAAACAACTTAGCTTCTTATTCTGTCACTCTGGGTTCAAGAGTTCATCTGAGCTATTTATAGCAGTAATGGCAAAAGAAACTTTTATTTGTACTTAATACAAGCAAGGTTCCTTACAATGACCCTGTGGGATAGATAGTAATTATATACCCATTTCATGGATGAGGAAATTGAGGCCTGGAAAGATTTGAGTAACTTGCCCTGAGATCACAGAGCTGTGATGGGGCAGAACCAGGGTTCAGACCCAAATAGGCTGACTGTAGAGCCCAAATTATTGTTCCAGTCCATCAACAAGACTCTTCCAGCTCTGACTCAAGTCAGTTGTCTTTGTGTTTCTTGTTTTGTGACTTGCCAGCCCATTTTTCAAGCAGCCTGTTTACTCCTATCACTATAATTCTTTACAAATTATGGACCACTGTCCCACTTAGTTATTGCTGCATAACGAACCATCTTAAAACTTAGTGACTTAGAACAACTGCCATTGTATTTGCTCATGAGTTTGCGTGTCAGCAACTTCTCTGGACTCATCTAGGTGGTTCTTCTGCTGATCTTGCCTAGGTTTATTCGTGTACCTACAGCATTCTCTTGGCTTGGAATTAGCTAAATGGTCCAAGGTGACCTCACTCATATGTCTGATGATTGGTGCTGGCTGTCACATTGACTCTCTTTCCATATAGGCATTAATCCTCAAGGAGGGTTTAGTTTGCATGTCTTTATGTAGAGGACTCAGAGCACCAAGAGAGAGCAGAAGTTACAAGGCTTCTTGACAAAGTTGTACGATGTCACTTCAGCCAAATTCAATTAGCCAAACAAATCTCTGGGTCAGCTCAGATTCTAAGGGACAGGAAATAGACTCCTCTTAATGGGAGCAAGAGCAAAATAACATTGCAAAGAAGCAGGTGTACGGGGGTGGGTGGAATTATTGTTGCCGTCTTTGCAAAATATCTACCATATTGATTTTCTGTCTCATATACTTTGTAAATGTCTGGATCAATCTTGTATTCATCTTCTAACATTGTTTATGCTGCCCTTGGCCATCCAGAAACTCTCCCGGTTTCAAATGTAATCAACTCTGAATCCTTTCACTTATGACTTCTTGTTTTCTTGCCTTATTTAAGAAAGTTTTCCTCAAAATAAAGATGTCAAAATCTTTCAATATATTTTGTTCTAACAGTTTTAGTCTTATTTACTTATTTTTGTTTTAAACTACATTTTACTTTGAAGTTATTTGTGAGTTTAGAGTTTAAGATAAAGACACAACTTTAGTGTTTATCCAAGTGAATAGTATTGATGTCCATTTGTTAAATACTCCATTCTACATTCATTGATACAAAATAACATTTTTATCATATACTAAATTCACATATACATAAGTCTGTTTCTTAACTTTCATTTGTCTATTCATGTGCAAACACACTAGCTTCATTTAATGTAGCTTCATAGAATATTTTAACCATTTAAAATTTTATTTAAAAAATCTTTCTTAGAAATTTTTATAAAATGTCTTCAAATAGACTTAGAATTATTTTAAGAATTCATTGTGATCTAATGGGAATTGCTTTATATGTTTTTTGGTAGAGAATTTTTTAACGCTCCCATTCAAGACATGGTATAGGTATCTATTAACTTCTTGAATAAAGTTTTATAATTCTCTTCATCTTTTTTTACATTTCTTTTTACAAGCTATTTGTCAGATTTGATGACTTTTGTGAATAGCGTTTTATATTCTGTTATATTCTCCAATTTGTTCATTGCAGAATGTAGGAAAGGTATACTTAGCAATACACACAGTTTTCTTGATGGATGCATAAGAGGTAACAATACCCACTTCAGTAGTGATACCATTATGGTTTTATTGCAGGAGTTGGAAATCTTTTAATATTTTTATTATAACACTTCAAATAATAAGAATGCTTTGATTCTTATGGGGTTGTTGGAATTCACTTATAAGCTCTCTGGGCTGGTACATCTTTGGTTCAATAGTCTATTCAGATAATATAACTTTAGTCAATTTTCATAATTTATATTTTCCCAGAAAACCTTACATTTTAACGAAAATTCAAGTTTATCAGTACAAAATTTGTATATAGTGCAAGCATACTTTGCAAATATTTCACAACTGTATATTTTTACAATGTACAAAGCCTTATATCTCTTTATAAGACCTATCAGATCATAATGGTTAATCGTATTACAAAAATCTTGATTTATTTATTGTCTGCTTATCTGATGATTCTTCAAACAACTTAATTGCATTCTTACCCTAATTTTGTAGACTTATATGTTTCTCCTTATTGTTCCATTGATTTTTGTTTCACTTGTTTAAAATTTACGGTGTTAGAACATAAAATATCCATTTTAGTGGTTAATTTTTATCAAAGTGAAATTTCTTATTTATCCATTTGTTGACTTTTGTCTTGCATACTTTTCTTGTTTGATATTAGTATTGCAACTCCTGCTTTCTTTTATTCCTTTTGCATTTGTTGAGTGTCTTTTCCAACTTTTATTTTCAAACTTTCTCTGCCTTACTTGATTTAAATACCTCTCATTATTAACAAATAGCTAATTTTCTTTTTCAATGAATTTAACCCATTTATATTTATTTGTGATTACTGATAGATTTGAAAAGATTTTTTCCATTTGATTTGGTGTTCTTAAATTTTCAGTTTTTATATTTTCCCTTGCTCCCTTAGTTATCTAAATGACTTTTGGCAAGAGAGTTAGCCTATGTCTAAATTTTCTCACCTGCAAAATATGCATTTGATAACTACAGATGCTACATTCTTTCTAGCTAAATTTGTCTCTCAAATGTTAATTACATTATCTGAATATTTAGTACCAGATTATTTCTTCTTCATTCTGTTTCTTTTTTTCTTCATTCAATTCTTTCAGTCTTTCCTTTTTATCATAGCTTAGGAATAATTTCTTAGCAGTTTTATTATGCTCCCAATAATTATTTAGACTTAACTGTAAGATTTACTTATTTCTTTTTCTGATGCAGCTGCTTCTTGAGTCTCATATTTTCATCTTTTGTTTTGCTGTAATACAAAAAGTTTTTCAGAAAGGTTTTATCAAAGTGTAAACTCTCTGAGATCCTAAAATTTTAAATATATCTTTAATTTTTTTTTCTCACACTTAAATGCTGATTTGGTAGTTAGCTATGATCGATATTATTTCCTCTCAGAAATTTTGTTACACCATCTCATATTTTAGTGAAAATTCTGATGCTACTTATTTGTAGGTGTGGGAGCTTTCAGATTTTTCTCTTTATAATGTTCAGATATTTCATCTGGCTGTGTTTAGATTTAAGGACTTGGTTCTTAGTACTGTTCAGCATTAGTAACCTTTTTAATCTGAAGTCTCAAGTTTGTCTTTCATTTGAGAAATTTCTTTAGTAATTTTTTTGCTCATTTCTAATATCCGTGTACTCTCTTTCTGGAACTCCTATTAGAGTTTAAAACTAATATTGGAATTTCAAGATCTATTTTCCATGTCTCTTAATTTTTTTTCTCATTTTTATCTCTTTATGGTTTTATTCTAATGTGTTTAATGTCAAGGCTCAATCTTCCAAACTTGAGTTAGTTTCCTGTCCTCACCTTTTCTCCCAGCTTCTATAGGCTCTGCTCTGCTCTGCTCTCCTCTCCTCTCCTCTCCCCTACTCTCCTCTATAAAGCTTACCTTATTTTTTTCTTTGACATATCAGTCCACAGGTTAGGTGGAGTACCATTGCTAATAATGTCAACATGCTAGTGCCCAGTATTCCTCTTGGGACTCACCACCTGCCACAGTCACTGGCTTGATAACATAACCTAATGGCTCTTTCTCTTCTCTGCCTTCTTTCTCCTTCCCCTACCAGTTTATCTCCAAGATTTACTACTTGCTTTTTGTCTCAGAGTTTGCTTCTGGGAAACTCAAACTAAATGAAGCAATACTCAGTGTTAGTTGTGGGCATAGTGACATGCTCTTTAGGTAGCGACAGCATAGGAAGATACAGTTCAGTTTCCATAAGGCACCCGCTGCTTCTTGTTATTAACAAAGCTGAAGTCCGTTAACCTCAGAAAGAGATGTGTTGTGGGCAGCAATGGTCTCAGGCCACACCATACCCTCCCAGAGCAGCTGGGAAGAAGACAATTCCAAAACTTTATGAATGAGAAAGGTCAGGCCTAGGTAAAGACTACAAATGGCTGATGTCTAGAGAGATATGGTTGTTTTTCTCCTGAGAGCCTAATCCTGTGCTTGTTTGCTGTGTTATGTGGGAGGATGAACAGCAATGGGAAGGCATTAAAGGTGTGTGGAATTGTCATCTAATGCCTGAAAAAAGGCAGAGCTAAAGTTCCTTGATAAATATAGCTTCACATCAACTCCTCAAGCACAGAACAGCCAGCATGTGTCACTGGAAAGTTGTTTCTGTAAATTGAGTAGAAGTAAAAACAGTAGATTATCTACCCTTTCTTCCTGTTAGCCTGACCCATGCACATTTTAGTAAACTGAGTCATCTTGCATAGAATGCTCTCTGTGACTGATGTACCTCGGTAAGAGAACAAAACACCCATCTCCCTGAAAGGGACAATGCTGCGGGGGCACAGTGTGCGGCACCCCAATCCCCAGACGTTCAGCAGAAGTGACCCAAACAAAGGAAGGTAGACTGTGAACACAATAGATCACTTGCTGTTGGACACTACATCTTCTATTTTAAAAAATAACAAAGCATAGCTGGAATCTATATGAAGGAGGCAGGAAAGCTGGAAATGACATAATAGGCCACTCAGGTGTTAACTTACTCCCACAGGCATCCATTTAAAATATTCATGCCAATATCAATGAAAGAAATAAAAAAACATGCTTTGGCTCCCAGCCACCTCTTAGAGATAGAGACAGGGGGAGAATGAGAATGAAAATGAAAGTTATAATTATTTTTTAAAATATAGCTTTATTGAGGTTTAACTGGCATATTTTTAACTGGAATTATATATTTAA